>JAJLUQ010000003.1:0-346958 GCA_030564385.1 Blastobotrys robertii
ATCCAGTCGCATCCCGACATCCAGTCGCATCCCGACATCCAGTCGTATCCCGACATCCAGTCGTATCCCGACATCCAGTCGCATCCCGACATCCAGTCGCATCCCGACATCCAGTCGCATCCCGACATCCAGTCGTATCCCGACATCCAGTCGTATCCCGACATCCAGTCGCATCCCGACATCCAGTCGCATCCCGACATCCAGTCGCATCCCGACATCCAGTCGTATCCCGACATCCAGTCGTATCCCGACATCCAGTCGCATCCCGACATCCAGTCGCATCCCGACATCCAGTCGCATCCCGACATCCAGTCGTATCCCGACACCTCGTCGCATCCCGACACCTCGTCGCGTCCCGACCCCTTCGCAAGGTATCCACTAGTCGTGAACGGCCACACGTACGACATCCTTGAATGCCTTCGGCCCTACGAGCAGGTCTTCTCTTCCTCGTCCCAGCAACCTCCCACTGCTGATGAAGACTTGTTGGTCATCACCATCCCTGACCCCGAAGCTATGTCAGCCCAGTTCAAGGCCAGATCCCCGTCTCGCATTGCCGACAAATACAAGGAAGCATATCGCAAGTTTATTGCTGACGCGTCGCCTCCGGTCTACTCCATCAACTCACTCCTGAGGAAGTCCGCGAGTGCATTGTATACTCATACTTGCACTTCGTACCTCGTCCCCACGTCAAGCTTGTCAAGCGCCTGCTCTCCGCACAAATAACGCTCAATCCCGCCAAGTGCCAATTCCTCGTAAAAGAGTACACCTTTCTCGGGTACCATTACGATGGCACCACTTTCAGCCCACCTCAGATCTTGACCAGTTTCCCCTCCCAGATGTCAATAACCTCCTCCACAAGTTCCTCGGCATGGTCAACTGGCTCCGGGATTTTGTCCCTCAATACGCGGTTCTCACCGCACCGTTGTTCAAACTTGCAGGCCCTACCAACCTCATCAGTCCAGCGAAGGTGCATGCGCTTCCTGACCCGACCTTGCCTTTCTGCCTTGCCACCGATGCCTTTCGGCATGGACAAGGCGCCGTGCTCTTCCAGCAAGTCCCTCAAGACAACGGCACTCTCAAAGTTCGACCTCTCGGCTTCGGTAGAAGTTGTCCTGCCAGCCCAGCTGCGACCAATGGCCAAACTTGATGGGGGGAAGTCTTGCGGCGCTGAGCCAAACGAGAGTGTGTCAGTCTATCCAGGTTAGCCAATATAGGCCGGAGAGACATCATATCGAATTCATTACATCAAAGAAAGCTCCAGTACACTCCAGTTCAGTTTTTAGTATTTCCACCAGCTATCTCTGATATTGAAGTATGTCTCAGACCTGGATTCAGCCTTATTTGAATCATAGTCGGTACCGCTCCCCACTAACAGACGTGATAGCTCTAATTCATGACACCAAAGATGAACCATTTATGTCTCTCCACACTTATCTCATCTCGCCCAGATCAGACCAGTGTACCTGTCGCGCACGGGAGGCCTTCCTCTTGTAAAGTCTTGACCAGCAACCTAGAGACGCCTTTGGTCTTGGCTGGAAATGGTATAGATAAGTTCCTTCCTTTAGTCTCGTAGAATTGATATCGTGACCTCATCGAAGATTGAGAAGATATCCGCAAAAGCGCTTCAGCCAAACAACTTCACTGCCCTAAGGAGCTCCGCGATACTCAGCCAAGATCCACAGGTATAGCGATCATAGCTGGCGCAGATGCGGTTCAGCTCAAAATATGTGCTCTCAACAGTGACCCGGTCTATCACGGGTTGTCTGAAGGTGCAAGGAAAGCGCGGTGGTTTCCCACTTTTTGCTTGTTCCCGGTCGCTCTGTTGCTATCACGCACCGGTGGATTCTTAGACGAGAGAGGGCGAGCAGTTTCATGATTTGATAGATAAGTGATAATTAATTATGCCTGCTTTCTCTGATCTGGCAGCTAAAGAGGGTAACGCATCTCTTCGAGTATCCTGAATAGCTTGTAAACTTTCAATAGTTCACGCGCTTCCCAGCCTCAAAATATCGAAAGTGATCCGTATGGAGAGATGTTCTCGAGGCTGAGGTACCAGCCCAGAAGTAGATAATGATCACCAATGTTTCAAAGACTACGAAAAGGTTCAGTTACATCGAATTGACAACGCTCGCGCGGAGTCATGTTACAGACGTTCTATGCTCCAGGTTCAACACCTTAATAGTGCCTAGCTCAGCAGCCTGTTTTAATGCTTGGGTACGAAATACCTGTATACCGGTACAAAGATTAGTGGCGTACCAGCCGATTCATCTGTTCCAGTTCGCTGGGCAGGTCGGTCGATCCTGGCTATATAAGCCTAGCCACATGGCTCTGTCCTCATCAAAATGAAGTTTTCGCACTTTACCGCCATTGTTCTCGCCTTTGTGGAACCACAGACTCAGGGGGATAGTCTTGCTCTGTATGAGCCCAACCCCAAAGTGAACGATGCTGTGAACACACTCGGCCGAGTTCGACTGTCTGCGGAATACGTCGACCTGCAGTTGACAGAAAAACTAAACCTGAAGCAGTCTTTTGAAGAGTTCCAGAACTCTCTCCTGGAGGCGACCAAGATTATTGCCAAAGTTCCCAAGCTTGAGGGTGACGATTCCAAGGCTGTGGCCGATGCTTTCCACGAGACTGCACCAAGCATCGTTGACGTCTACTCGCACATTCCCTTTGATTGTAACAGCTTGGAGAAGTACAGAAAACTAATCGTGAAGACATCGCGAATCGTTTTCGGCTTGGACGTTTTCGTTCAGCGACTTATCGACTCCTCGGAGGTTGAGCAGGTCGCCTCGGACATCCGAAACATTGAACTGGCCAGAAACTTGACCAAGAGGTGTTTGAGCGAGTGGGCCCCTCCTCTCCAGCAGCATTCGCAGAAGTGGGAATACATTGCTTTGTAGGCTTTAAAGCTCGCTTCAATAACGCAAAATAGTAAATGTTGAAACTAAAAGCAGTTCAATAAATGGAGAAAATGTGCAAGCCGCTAACTTTATTTACCATATGCGGAATATCACAGCTCATCGTGCATATTTTCCTCGTCCGCCAACACTTCATCACTAGTGCTTCATCGTTTTGAGAAAACTGCGCAGCTCGAGCTTGGCGCTCGATTAGTGTCGGGTTGAATATATCTTGCCAACTACCTTGCTCGTAGTTCCCGCTGATCTTCGCCGAACGGGCTTCTCTTCCGAAACCATCACCTTCCGCTCCTATCTATTCGCTATCAGCGATCGATCGCGATCAGCGCTTCTCTCCAAAGTGTTGGTTTCGCTTTCAGCAGTGGTCCGCCCGCGACTTGGGGTCTTACGCATTCTCGCACGGCATCCATGCGCAGCGCACTAAGGAATATCAAAGATTCACGGTCGAGATTCACCGAGTAATCCAGGTTTCGCAGAACTCGTGAGCTCTTTCTCGCATCAACTCAGTCTTCTCCTTGGGGCTGAAAACTGCTGACTCATTCGCTGTTGGCTATCCCAATGGCTCGCGGTCGTTAATTGACAGGTGGTAGATCAAAATTACGATCCCAAAATTGGGAGGTCTTCTTGAGACGCGCGCATTACTAAAACGCCCTGGGTGAAATAGTCGCGCTAGGGGGTGATACCGTAGGGTACACCATACTCTCTTGAGACTACCGCATATCTTTAATATGTTGAGTGCCCTCGCCTTTATTGACCACTCAACGAGAAGCCAACGGTCCATCAGACAGGTATGGTGCTGCATCATATTGAGATTTTGGTATTCGGGATTGCATGTCTCGATCGCGAGACCAAGATGTGCATCGCGACAATCGCTGTACCAGATTTCAATGTACGCTAGGAAACATCAGCTATGCGCGTACTGCATGATACTACGTACGACTTAAGATGTCCTCTAGCTGAAATAGGTTGAACTTAGCCGGCTAACTTTCGGCTATGAGAAGAAACGTGGCCGGCCGAGAACACAGAAAAAGTAGGTAACCAAAATCTTTAAGAACCGAAGAATTGAGCCTGTATTTGTAGACTTCAGAATTGGGCATGCTTTCGATGACTGGGGAATGATCCAATGTGGAAACCTCGATCAGTATTATCTATAACATGTTATCAGCCATAAAACCAGAGCCATAAGATCGTCTGGTCCCGGTTGACGGTCATTTCTCTTTAGCACAGCTTTTGACACCGTAGGATGTGTTCATGTAGCTTAATATTCACTATCGCTCATTCTCAGTTATTCGACCATACAAAGACAGTTAATAATAAGCTAATACCGCTCTCTACAAAGGTCCTTGGTAGCTCTGCTTGAGGAGCTCGATGATCCACTCCCGTCCAATGTGCTCGCCTTCCGGAAATCCCATGTGGCCGTGGCCTGCCACAAACCTGGCCTCCTTTGGCCCGCCTTTGAGGAGCACCAAGAAATTGTCTTCAATAGGGAAGATACTGTCCTCCACGCCGTTGCTCAAAAGAAGTCTTGTACACTTTTGATCAAGGATGCCGGCCTTATCCAGACTGAAGGTTTCCTGTGGGTTACTCGCGATGAACTCTTCAACGCTGTCGTATCCGAACTTGTATGCTAGCCCGTCGGCGACTGCGAATGGGTACTCCATGTGGTTAGCGGCCCTTAGCCATTCCTCATAGAAGACGTAGTGGGTACAACCACCCTGGGCAACGACTCCCAGCAATTTGTCAGCGTGGGTGTGGGCGATTCGAATAGCGTAGTAACCACCAGTGCTGATTCCTCGGGCAACAATTCGCTTGGTATCGAACCCGAATTCGTCCTTGTTCTCATCAATCCAGTCAAAAACACTGGACCACAGTCGATCAGGTGATTCTGGATCTCGTCGAGCCGCAGGACTATCTGCAGTGCCTGGGAGATCCAAAATCAGAACGGCTTGTCCGTGATTAACGTGACTTGCCAACTTTCCGTGAGGAAGGGCAGCGGAATGGTCGGTTCGATAAGCGTCCAGGCCGGAAAAGAACAATATCAGTGGCCAGCCTGATTTCGGTTTCTCGCCCTTTGGAAACCTCAAAAACGCTTTGATGGTGGCATCTTTAGACTCGCCAGATTCAGCCTTTGCATGCGTATAGGGAATCTCTACCTGTGTAACCGGATGCTCAAAATACGGGGCCGCCTTTAGATAAGCCTCGAGACCCTTCTCCCAGGCTTTGAAGGTCAGAGGAGACCGTGGAATGGGGAATCGAGCAATTCGATAGACAGCGCTGGATCTCAGGAACAGTTCACGCGCCTTGTCAGATTCTCCGGCCTTCTCCGCGTCTTCAGCCTGTTTGAACAACTCCTCTGCGACGGGGAAGAACGGCTTAGCGTACCTTTCGGGATCGTACAGAACCGCCGTGTCGTCATTTTCCGCAATCAGAGTATTGAACACTCTCTCAAAGTCCTCGCCATTGCCTTCAAAGAATGGGTAGATGCCCTTATAAGCCAGAGGCTTCCACTTTTCGTTCCAAAGCGCGCTAATGGACCGGTGGTACGGGAACGCGTTCTTGTTGTCGATAGTAGCTTGCACGTGAAATGGCTTTCCTCCAGGCATTTCAATTGAGTGGTCTAGTCGTCTATCGACCCGGGATTTAACTCTCCTTATGTAGTGGAGCTCGCCGGCGTGCCGAATACGATCGGCAATCCGGACTTCACGTTGGGCAGCGGGTTAGGGCTCGGAGCGGTTTCGGAGTTTCGCACTTGGCGCTCGAGAGGGGAATGTTTCTGAGCTTATTTAGCCGCACAACAAAGGGTATGAGAACTAGCTCGAGCTAAGCTTATCTATGATGTTTATTGCTATATCAGGGTGAGATTTGAGCGTTATAACTCTGGATAAGCTGTTTACATGACGTCACACCATAGACGCGTGAATTGCAACACCTGCATAGGTCATGCAGTCTGTGTTCGAGAACACGAGGGTCGGGCGATCGGCTTAGTAAGAGGGGAAAGGGGGAAGGTTGAATTGTCAAGTCAGAGATGTTAATTTTGCGCAGGAAAAACCTTTGTAGGGACGTTTCTGGATATTGACGATCATTAGCTAGCTCAATGCTTCAATTGATGAGTCGTATCCCAATAACTCAGTCTCAGTACAGTATGTCTCATCTGACACCTGGCATCGCAGGTTTCCGGTCTCTGAGTACGTAAAAGCTCACACCGGATCGGTATCCGGTGTGGGGAAAAGACACAATGTTTCCTTTCCATGCGCGCGAGGAGGGAGGGGTCTGATAGAGTCTATAGATTGATCTCATAAGAATCGGCTGGCTGAACACGTGCTTTTTATAAACACTGGGCTGACGCAATGCATTCGCTATTCTGATGCATGGAGACGTATCATTCGACCAGCTGAATCACGCAATCTCACAAGCTCATACTGAGAGCCTGTATGCATGGTAACCGGTTCGAGTGCTTGAGCACTGCTGAGGGTGATGTAACGTGGTAAAGAGGACATGTTGTCATGCCTTCTCAACAAAGATACATCCTCCAGATGGCTGGAAAACGATCGAGAACCAAAACGTGCTGAAACCAAAAGACCAAAAGAACGAAGATCAAAGTACTCAAAAGAGGCGAGAGGATAATATAGCTCTGAAGAGACTAAACCCAACACTCAAACTTTTGAAGTTCCAAAGCTTGAAAAGATATCAAGACCGCCAAAAGCTCCAATACCGCCGAACTTTCAAAGTGCCAAAAGATTCACAGCTTCCAAAACATTTATGCTTCCAAATCGCCAAAATGCAGCCTTCTAAACGTCAAGCCCCAAAATTTAGAATCCCCAAAATTATTGCTCCAGGCTCCAGGTTCCCGTATAGCTGTAATCAAAACATAATATGCCGCCACTAGACTCATCTGTTGGTAGTTTCCAAAGGCAGTAAAGCACTGTTCACTCAATTAAAGCCGGGCCTATATGATGTGATGCTCTTGCTTGCAGGACACGGTATAGTTGAGATCGCTGCAATCGCAGTCTTGTTCCGGCATGGTTGTCGATCTATGTTATAGCGTGCAGATTCGAGCATTTAGCGCCGTTTTCTTATCAGTCGTCCTCAGTAAAGTGGCCTGTTGTTCTTTCCCTGTTGATATATCGATCCGGCACCACGTACGTGCCTCTGCCGGTCATAGCGCGGGCACCGTAAAGCGCCATGTGTTAATTTGGCCAGTTGTCTAAGATTATGATTATCCTTTCGATACCCATCATAGCTGAGAAAGCAAGTCAAATGATGTTTGGCGTAGGGCGACTTAGCAAATACATCCTCCGGATCGATGTGTCCTGGCCTCCCTTCCGGCCACGTACCACGATGAGCTGAGTACCAAGTGATTCTGGCCCAAGAATGTGCAGCCCCGGAAACCCACTCAGTGCAGAGCCAATAAAGTTGAGCTCTTACAGTCTTCCATTTCACCTCTCCTCCATTCATATCTGCTCTCCAAACTTCAACCACTTGACACCTCAGCTCGTGTTCAACTGCCTCGAATGAATCGCAGAATACAGTTTTGCTGCTCGACACGTACTGTGGATTGAGGATAGTAGTCTGTTGTAGTCAGTGGTATAAGAGGATATCTCGAGGTATCAGCCGGGTATAGCCAAGGTCATTATGACAGGGTAGAGGGGTTATATGAAAGGGTGTCTTTAGTCACCATATCGATCCATGGTATCCAGCGGCGGGATTGACGAATATAGCACAGAGACTCTGGATTGGCTTGGAATTGCGTGCAGTGCAAACCACTTGACACCCACGATGCCGGAAAAAGTATTGCTGCAGTCACGGCGTCGAAGGATAGTAGCGCATTCACTTGTCATTCCAGGGCTCTTTTCCGTCCTGTCAAAGCCCCGGGTAGCAATGGTCCCAGGTCTCGGTGGCAATTTCCTCACATCCCTTCCAAGCAACTCTTCTGGGTGGCAATGAGTTCCGAAAGCTTGTTCCAGTCAATGCGTTATAATAGCCTCTTCGGTCCTGTTTTCCTGAGAGTCGCCGCCCTCTACACTCCTCCCACATTGGGTTGAGCTCTTTGAAAGTGAACTGTAGGAAGAAAAGCCTGAGGAAGAAACCCCCGGATTAGAGGTGCTTATATAGCTTTACCAAGCACGGCCACAATTGCGTGATCGCAATCTTAAATGCTACCTGGGTTGGGGTAGATATTGGGTGGCAAACCCTGTCCAGGCCAGCTGTCACCAGATCGTTTAGAGGCACTGAGAAACCGGAACAACTAACGTTACCGGGTAGTGTTGCAATTCTATGCAGGTGAATGCAGGTTGCCACCTGGATCGTGTGTTTGTCTCATCCGGCTTTTCGACGCGCGCAAAGCGATGGGAACCGTTAGGCGGCAAAATAATGAAAGTGCGGCGCATCGATCACCAACGCGCATATTAGGAATATCCATATCAAAAATTGTTGTATGGCATGAACGTTGGCGCGAGTCTCTGTCGAATGCTAATACAGCACCGTCTTCTATTTGGCAGTATTCAGAAGAAGTGTTTCAAACAAATACATGAATGCATCAGATTCATTCGTATGTTCATTATGGTCCATACGCGGTTTTAAGGCTGAAGTCGATGAACTGTGATTGACTATGAATTTCACACATGTGCTGTTACAACTTGTTGAAGATCGAAGCAGATCGATTGAAGCGAGGTTGTGAGGAATCAGTTCAATGCGCCGTGAAAATGCTGTTACAAGGATAATGAGTGTTTCCAAAGTGTACCTCAGCGTCCAGCTCTCTTCGATGATTCGATATATGCAGGGCCGCATATAACGTGGCAGCGCCCAGCGCGCAATTGTAACGATCTACCAAGACTTCAATACCAGCTGTTCTCACTTAGTCGACCCTTAACTAGTGACTTCCCTATTTCATCCAAGGCAATTCCTCAGCTGAAAGCCCCTACGCTGAACGCCTTTATCGGGCGAATGACTCCTATTCATCGAAACACACCGGCAGCGGTTGTAGCCAAGGCTTCCCGCCGCGAGCTTTGTAATTTCTGTGCTCAATACACCCACCTCTTGCTTACCGTTACCGTATGGCGCCTGGAAGCATATCTATATCTTGTGATCTCGGTCCATTGCGTAAGCCATCGCTAATCTATCAAATCAAACACGCCATCAAATCCAACGATATGGACCAAGTATACTCCTCAGCTATGCACCCATTTCACACTCAGTTGTACATATCTTCCGACGGCACGGCGACAACACCAAATAGGCCAGAAACCAACCTGAACCGGCCACGCATACGGCTCAACTGGCACACGGGACAACATTCCACACACTGGAAACGCGACTTCCTCGCATCCATACATGCATATGCCTGAACTGGTATTAAAACTCCCCACTTGTGTTCACGTGACTCCCGGGTAACTCGTTCCTGGTACCTGATTAGCGATGAGAACATGAAACACATACAAAACGCTTGACGTGTTTGAGGTTAGCAGGCATTATACTGTGTCAGTAATGAGACGCTACGATCCGGACGATCGGTACTATAGCCTATAGGCCGATTACCCAAGTGCTTACATAACCCTTACAAAGTGTACACAGCGTGAAATGCCCCGTGGGCGGACGGCAAAGACTAAATAGGAATATTGGCCGTTTTCGATACAGATGACAGCAATGATGAGCCGTAGCTAACGGCGGGAAATACAATTACGTGGTCATCAAGAAAGAGGGGCAAAGTGGGGCGCCACACATACACGTGAAAGAACCGACGGGGCGTTTAGGAGCTGTGGAGTGGTGGAGCAGTGGGTTTAATAGTGGGAGGTGAGTTAGAGGTTGGATTAGTGTGGAGAAGAGTTGTAGCAAGGTTCGCAAAGTTTGGCAGGTGTGATTGTATTATGAGAGTTTTATGTACGACGCCGGAATAGGCAGCCTAGGTTTTCAAGTCTTTTTGAGTTTTCATTGAGTAGTCGTTAGTCGTGAGGGTATCGTTAGTATTAGTATTGAGAAAGGTGAGAAGGTTTTTGGTGTAGGCGGGCTAAACGGACTTAGAAGTTTGTGCTTAACCGGCGACTGTCCCGACCGAACCTTCTTGATTCTCCCGAAGAGTCGACCGCTGTAGGAAAACGCTCCTCTTCTGTCGTCACTGCTCGCGGTCGAGTAGGTGAGTATTCAGGCAACTCAGGGGGAATTGACAGGTCGTGGGGAAGAGAAGATGTTCTCCTGTGCGCGTAGAGTTCCTTCTCGTCAGCCATGGATGTAGGCCGTGGGGAAGACAGGGAGGCACCATACGAAATGTCCGGGTTTGTCCGCGTCCAGCCTCTGTAATCATCGCTAGATTCGCCTGAGGAAGGTGGTGCCTGGGCAATGGCCTGGTTTCGGCCGGGAATAAACAGCGAGAACCGGTTTGCGTTGTAGAGCGAGTCTCTGTAGTGACCGGCAATCTCTTCTTTCTTTTCACTTGTCTTGTTGCTCCGCTTTCTGAGGAACCATAGGAGAAGAATGGCGATCAGGGCGATAGAAACCACTGGCACGACGACGGCCACCGCGATTTTGGCGCCGTTGGAGAGACCGCCATGGGAGCTGTCGTGGGTTGGGCCAGAAACAGGGGTGGGCGTGTGCGTGCGCGTAGAGGTGGTGGAAGAGCTAGTCGTAGAGGTGATGAAGGAGGTCTGTGATGAGGAATATGCAGTGAGGGACTCGGTCGTGCACGTCGAGCTGGTTTCCACAAAGCCGGATGTCGTAACTGGAGTAGTCGTAACTGGAGTGGCTAGGGTGTTGGATGCTGGTGATGATGAAGAGACGGGAACCGGAGATGCAGATGATTGGTTAGGAGAGACAGTTGGTGATGATGCGGGTGAAGCGCTTGGAGAGACCGCTGGAGAAGCTGGAGAAGCAGATGGCGAAGAGGCTATTGGAGAAGCAGCTGGGGAAGAAGCGGCTGGAGAAGAGGCTTCTGGGGAAGCTGTTACTGGAGAAGAGGCTGCTGGCGACTGGCTCGGTGGGCTAGCAGAAGGTGATGGGTTTGGTGATGCGCTTTCTGATGTATTTGACCCCTGTGAGCTCGGGCTAGGCGCCGCGGAAGACTGAATCGGCGCGCTTGAAGGAGCCTGTGAGCTCGGAGCCGGTGATGTGCTTGTCGCTGGCTCCGAGGCCGACGTTACCGAAGATGCAGTCGATGATTGAGACGTCGTCTGAGTGGATGCGGAGGTCTCTGAGCTCGTGGAGGAACTTGTGGTTGTAGTCGTAGAACCTAAAACAATAACCGATGTCGAGGTTTGGACCACCGTGACGGTACTACCGTCGTCGCTGGTTGTGGTTGCCATGAGACTAGAACTGAGAGTAGTGCTAGGAACGGTCGTGGATGTTGAACGGGGTACTGTGCTTGATTCGCTTAAAGTGGTGACCTCGCTGGAGCTACTAGTAAGCAAAGCTGTGGTGATAGATTCAGTCGAACTCGTGGTGAGTAGCGTGCTCACTGGCGTACTGATGCTAACAGGGCCTATAGTTATCGGAATGGACAAACTTAAACTGGCTGTCATGTTAGTAAAAAACATCTCTGCGAGGTCTAATAAAGCCTTCGTTCACCGCAGGGCCGTGGATGGCACCATACCCACCTTCCATATATATGCCAATCGAGAGCCTTGTGTGTCGGTCTAGGCTTACAGGGATTCAATGCTAAGGGTACGTGGTTTCTCTATGCTCTGATGTGCGTGGTGCTGTATGTATATGTGTGCTAAGCAAGGATGAACGACAAAGTCCAGGCTTCATATTAAAGGCCCCTTTGCTTTTTCAGGTTTCGGAGGTGTTTGAGATGATCAATTGCCGCATGCGGAGTCGTACAGCTGTGCCTTACTCGTGCGGCGGGTGAGGCGCAAAAGAAACGTTTTAGCACAGCGGGTAAAGCACAAGAACGCGTGTACGAAGGGCGTACACGGCTGTCAACGCGCGGGTTTGTGTGTTGCGCGGCGAGAACATGAGTGAACCAGATTGGGCCAGTACGGTTGGAAATAGGGGGAACCGCGGCCAACACATTGTAGAGGCACTGCCAGTTAATAATAGAATAAGGTATTTTGTTCATTTGTGTCAGATTATTTAATTGGTGAATAAGGTTGCCAAGGAGGTTGGGCGTCCTGACGGCAGAGGGTTCTAACGTTGTCATGTGATTATTCTTGCCGCGGTGTTTATTAGCTCGCGTACGGTAAGTTGGCGATACAGGGTGTAGCTGCGAGAATCATAGTTAGAGCATTTGCAGGAGAAGCTAGCCTTTCTTAACTGCCTGATCTGACATGGGACCCTGAGATGAGATCTGGCATGAGCTAGCTTGCATTAATTAGTCTGTTGTACGCACAGGAATAGATCGAAAGGGTCTGCGCCGTTGATCGATGAGCATATCCCGATGGATCTCGATGAAATGTAATTAGATCGACAGGGCAGGGGTAATCTGACCAACTATTCATTTCTGGTATAGAAAGATATCGCGGGCTCCGTCAATCCAGTCAGAACCGAAAACTATAATGAGTAGAATGAACTCTACCGCGGATGGCTGCCATTGCCTACGTAGCCACAGGAAACACTCGTGTTACGTGCCTGTCACAGCCCACACTTCGTATACCGGTAAGCGAAATATCCGAGACTCACTGGTTCAATGTGCTGCCCCATCTGTTGCGTCACAAGGGTACTGAGACCTGCTCTGTTTCGGAAGCCGGTCTCATCTTAAGCGCCCGCAGCTTGTTCCGTCAAGGCGAACAGGGGATAATGTTACGCCGCTGTTACCGAGGGAACCTTCTTCGGTTCTAGAAGGTTTCTTGGGCCGTTACAATACGTCACTCGGCTGTATATATCTAGGCTGTGCTGTCAACTCTGTGAGACTAACACGACACAAGACGATTCAGACCTGCTCACCAGCCTTCGCATGCGCTTGTGCGTGTCAGCTGGCAGCTTAGCCGGACCTTAGCCTCCACTGTCTATGTAGCGTGCTTAGCCACTTGGCTGGCCATCAAGGTGAACAACAAATATGGTGGGAGACAGCGGCGAATTGAGCGTGGGAATAAAATTTCTGAGACCAGTGTAGGTTCAGCCATTTCGCGTGTTATCGATGTGATGAGATGGCAGACAGTCCGCTTATAACGCTTACAGGTGAGTCAAATGCAGATGTCGTGCTCTGTCAATTATCGGCAGTCATCGTTGTGATTTATTACAAGCGATAGTCGAGATCTTTGATGGCGTTAACGTTTGACGACAAGTTCAGTCAACTTTTGCTGAACAAGCACATTTGAAGTAAACCAATCACCTGCACTATCCGATAGATATTGAATAACTGGCAACTCAATTTCCGATAGACGGTGCTCAGCGATTTCGGAAAACGAATTTAGTCATTCCAGTAGTGTCTCCCACCTCCAGCGGCACCGCCACTCACGTGCTGAGTCACACGCAGACGCCACCGGCACTAAACCTACCGAACTCGCTGACCGAGGATATACATTTCGGCACAACTACATAAGGTGGTGGACCGCCACAAGGTCGAGAAAGATGAACCTGGAAGAAAGGAGAGTACCAATAGCCACGCTACCGACGTCGCTCCAGCCTTACCGGCTGACGCTGTGTGCGTACATCTCGTCCCTGGTGGCTATAGGAGTCGGCTTTCCTCTTGATTCAGTCAAAATCAGGCAACAGACTTATCGCTATAAGAATGCCTGGGAGTGTATAAAGGTGACATACAAAAGCGAGGGCCTAGGGGGGTTTTATAGGGGGATTTCAGCGCCGCTGGTCAGTTCCAGCATGACCAGGGCTCTAAGCATGTCGGTTTACTCATATTCCAAGCCCCACGTCCAGAAGCTGTCGGAGGTCGCTTACCGGACTGATGTTGAAGACTCTATTGCGTTGAAGCTGGTAAAGCAGGCCCCTATCACGTTGGCGTCAGGCACTCTTGCGGGATTCGCTTGCACGGCTATCGGCGCACCTTTTGAGTTCACCAAGCTAGCATCACAGATTGAGCTACTGGCGTACAAGGCAAAGTTCGGGCCGGGGTCGATAGAAGCACAGAACGCACAACCGAAGGGTGCCTTTGTGCTGGCCAGGGACTTGGTAAAGCGGCATGGAGTGGGAAGTTTGTTCACAGGGTTCAGGTATACTTTGCGTGAGTATTCAGGCGGAGATTTGAACTGCATCAATCCAAGCTTGACAGAGGTTCGAAATGTTCTAAGTAATTGAGAGGTTGATTGGATTGCGCTAACATAGTCCGTGATGCCTTTGGTTCCGGCATCTATTTCATGGTTTACGAAGGTATCAAACTTGGCATGACCCACGCATTAACATCACCAGCATCAGCATCACACCCAGCATTAGAAATTTCACCCCACTTCACACATCCAGTCACTCCAAACCCGGCCGCGGTCGCCATTGCCGGCGCCGGCTCGGGTATCGTCTCTTGGATCGCCATATACCCGCTCGACACATTCAAGTCCAAGATCCAACGAGACATGTATACACGAACGCTACTGCAGGAGGGTAATGCTCCTGCCATTGCCACCGCCCCACCGCTGAAGTTCAATCTCATTCCGAATATCAAAATGTACCGAGGCCTGGGCATCTCGCTAGCAAGAACCGGTGTCCTAGGAATGACTTTCTTTTCCTGTTACGAACAGCTAATTACCTTGCTTTAGAATTCAAGACGCAATGATAAGATGAGAGATGAACGATACGACGACACGCCATGAACTGGTGCGCGAAACACGGTATAGAGCGCAAGGTAAGACTGCAACGTCAATGATAGAACCGGATTTCGCCCAGCTGAAATACGATAATGATGTATATATGCAATGATTTCCTAGGGTACTACTTCTTGCGCCTTTTCGGCTTGTCGTCAGTCTTCTTCTTGCGTGACTTTGGCGGATTATCTAGCGGTTCCGCGGCCACTCGCTTGGATCTTCGGGGAGACTCTTCTTGTTTCACTGATGCCGCTGCTTCCTCCTCGGTTGCTGGCGGAGCAGTTCCTTCGTCGTATTTCCGGCCACTTCGGAGAACTCGCGACCTCGGTCCGTCTTCATTGTCGCTCTCATCTTTAACTTTCTTTGATCGGCTAGCTTTTCGCTTGGGCTTCTCAGACTCTGCTTTGTTTTGTTGTTTGCCTTTCTTTGACTTGGATTTCAGCTCGGGTTCGGGTTCGGGAGCAGGGCTTGGCTCAATGCTCGTCGGTTCAACACTGACTGCCCGAGAGCTGCCTTCAGAATCTCGCTTCCTCGGCCTTCCCACCTTGGGCTTGACAGCGCTCTCTTTAGAATAGGTCTCCGGGGATGGATTCATGACACCGGTGCTGTATGGCCTTCGTCGTCGGGGTGTCGCGTGACCCACATCCTCTGGAACAGGCTCTGGGGCAGCAGACAACTCCTCTTCTCTAGGCTCGGCTTTCACATTGCGAGATTTTCTCATATCCTTTTTGGCTTGTTGTCGCAGCAGCTTCTTCAAATCTGGAATTTCTTTGGCCGCTTCCACGCTTGCTTCAATGCTAGGTTCTCGGGAATCGGCCGAATCGGAGGCCTCTCGCCGAACAGCTGCAATCGCACTGAGTCGTTTCCGTGACCTCGAAGGCCTGGACGGCACAGGCTCATGCTTGATCACCACTGCAGCGACCTCAGCCTCCACCTGCACAGTTTCCCGCAGCGGCTCAGAAACTTCCTCATCCACTTCCATGTCGTCAACGGCGTCAAAGTCGGAGAGTTCATCATGACAATCCATATTGGTAGTAAATAGCGGTCTGTTGTGAGCTCGCGTTTGTACTTCTGGTTGTGTGGGCAGCTCAAAACCTGGGCTTGCCTGTAGAGCTTCACGCTCGAGCTCTTCGGCTGGAACAACTTCTTGTACAGGCTCGGAAACTGGCTCAGGTATTGGCCGCTCCTTCGGTGGCTCCAGCTCCAGCTCCGGCTCCGGTTCCGGCTCCGGCTCACCCCTTGCCCTCCTCTGGGCACCTTCACTGAACCCAGCAAACTGCACCACGAAAGCAGAGTCCTTGTACGCCTGCTCCCGCTTTTCTCGCTCCTCCCGTTCTCTTTCCTCCTCTGCCTTCTTCTGTTGCTTATCCTCCTCACTGCTCAGAAACCCCACAAACTCGAGGTGTAGCGATGGACCATCGCTGTACTCAAACGAGGGCTCCTCCTCGCGCTTCTTCGAGGCAACCTGAGGTTCGGGCGATTTGAACCGTTCTCCGAATGCAAATGAAGGTCTAGAACGCAGTTTCTCGTTGAAAAGCTGATTCAGGTTGTAAGATACACCCGGCTCGTCGAATGGATTGTAGGAGCCGGTTCTCGCCTTACTATCAGCTTCCACTGTTGGCGCGGGTTTCTCTAACAGCACTGGCGCCTCAGCCTCGGCCTCATCCATGATCTCGTCTATGGCCTCTATCATCTCGTGGTTCGCACCCGCCTCGGGTTCCGCTATCTTGAGCTCTTCGGTGTACGGC
The DNA here is from genome assembly GCA_030564385.1 of Blastobotrys robertii. NCBI lineage: Eukaryota > Fungi > Ascomycota > Dipodascomycetes > Dipodascales > Trichomonascaceae > Blastobotrys > Blastobotrys robertii. Next base: position 16,342 of record JAJLUQ010000003.1, read on the forward strand.
CGGGATCCCACGACGAAGGTCACGGGCTCTATTCGCTGGAGAAGCGACTCAAATCGAGACAGGGTATGTGTGGTGTGAGTAGCTTGCAAGGTTTCTGAAGCGACATTATGCTGCGGTTCGGACGGAGTCTCGGTGGGCGGAGTTGGTTCCCGTTCAGGAACAAGCTGTGTCGCGGCCTCTAATTCAACAGCCTCTTGCTCCACATGATCAGCCGAGCTCACCGGCTCGTCGTCATCGTCACTGATCAAGATAATAACGTCGTCTTCATCCAGAACCCGCTGAGCGAGGTGTCGGGCATTAGTGAAGGTGGGTTGCTCCTCAACCTTGATTTGAACTTCTTCCTCGGCCGCGGAAATCTCAACCGGCACTGCAACAAATGCCTCCGGGATGTCAGCCGCGGAAATCTCAACCGGCACTGCCACAGATGCCTCCGGGATTTCGGCCGCGGAAATCTCAACCGGCACTACAACAGACGCCTCCATGATTTGGGCCGCGGAAATCTCCGGCACTGCAACAGACGCCTCTGGGATTTCGGCAGTGATGTCGCCGTCCTCCTCGTAGATCACTTCCACAACCTCGTATTGCACCTCCTCGTCGTGCTCTGACTCTTCTGGTTCTTCCACGACATTATCATCAGCTACTGCCTCAATCACCTCCTGCTCTTCGTCAGCCTGCACCTCGGGCACGTGAGCACCCGTCCAGGGCTTCTGAACCGGAGGAGCCGTTGCCCGCTCAACTGCCATACCCGTCAACTCGTCATCAATCTCAATTTCAGTACTGCAACCCGCCAAGTCCAGCGCTGGAAGCGTGTACCGTTCGTCATCGTGCTCGTCCTCGTAGTCGTACTCCGCTTCTGAATACTCGTATCCTTCCTCGCCTTCAACATCAAGCCCCACGTGATGCACGGACTGCCCCTCATAATCTTCATCATACGTTTCCTCGTATTCCAACGCGGCTTCGTCGAGTTCATCGTCTTGCTTGATTCCATAAAATTGGTCATCATCTAACGCCTCACGCCACGTATCCTGCGGCTGCTCATCCTCAATTATCATAATGTCGCTGTCTTCATCTTCGGCCAGAGGTGGTGGGCTGGGCATAGGCGGTACATTTGTAAGGGAGGGAACGGCACCTGGGGGCGCATAGTGACCCTGTACGTCTCCATACTGATCCTCTTCTTCGTACTGGTCATAGCGATCGTCTTCCTCCTCCTCGAGCTCTGTTGCTTCGTTTTGTGTTAATGGTCGTACATGCTGGACGAAGCTATCGTCATCATAGCCTAGTTGGCTTCTGTCGGCAAACGCACCGCGTTTTGTGGGCGAAAACGGCGTCTCGTTCGGCCGAATGTTATCTGGAACGTTGTACGTTGGCTGCGTCAGTAAGTTTCAGTGAATCTGGCTTTGAACCACGGGTGGCTATAACCTCGATTTTTGGCTTTGTTCAATCAAGTAACCCCGCTCTCAAGCTGTTAGATTCCGACAAAACCGTGACAGTAAGGTGACAAGTACTGTGCTACCTAATAGATGGCAGCAAACACGCGATCTTGATTCCGCCTCAGCCCAAATACTCACCTCAACTCTGGCCCTCTTTAGACCCTTCTCGCCCTTTCCTTCTCCCTTATACCGCTCCAATACACTCCCAAGCAAATTAAACGACTCTGAAAACGACTCATCTGCTGAGTAGAAACTCTCCTCGAATTCTTTTCTCTCCTCTTTGGCCTCCTTCTCAATTTCCGCGTCCATCAAGTCATCCTTGCGTAGAGCATCGCGTCCTCGTTTCTTGAGCGAAGCCAGCCAGCCAGCCAGCTCTCCTGAATTTTTGGAGTCTAGCTTCCTGTACCCATTTGGCATGTCGGAATTAACCCTTCCGGGCCCCGTACCCATCGGAGTAGTAATCCGCCGAACTAAGCGGCGAAAAGGTGAATCTCGGCCCGGCGTGGACGAGTATCGATTCTGTCGTAGATGTGGCGGAAGCTTCACCTTGTCGTTGAGCCTTCCATTGTTCATGTTGCTGAAGCTTACACGCGAGGATGGGCTTCAGTTCAGTTGGGACAATATACCCTAACCCATATGCCGGGGATATCACGAAATCGGACAACGCGTTGGATCCAGACTAATTGATCTAGAGCGTTCCTAATCGAGAGCTTACTGGTCACGTGATAACTGAAAGGTCATGAATAGCACAGGCCTGGATAAGAACGTACCTCAAGCAAGTTCACAGCGAATTTGACGAGAACGGAAGGATGAGAGAACTTGTTGATTACAGTGATTGAAGTCATTCGTTAACTTCAAAATTAGATCTCGACTATGTGTGTCTGACCTTTGACACGCCCAGCTTGAACATCGACTGTTTTAAGACAAGCGACCTGAGGTCTCACAACGAAACATGAAGCTCATCACTACACTTGTTTGCTTAATAGCAGGAGCACTTGCTAGCGGCTCCAATAGCGCCAGTAACTTGATATTCGCCTTGAACAATGCATCAAGCGACGCCTCAAAGTTCATTCCGTTGATTACCGACTCACTTTCGCAGAAGAATTATACCTCTGCCTTGGAGACACTCATAAACGACGCGAACGAAATCAATGCGCTAGCACCAGGTACCAAACCGACACCGAGTCAGGTGAACATCATATCCACCGACTTTAAGTATTACGCTGAGAATTACTCGAAGCTGATGGAGTTATTGGTCAGTTACTGTCACATGGTTCGAGGGAACCAAGGCAGACCACTGGCTAATGACTTGGCCGTAGCGACAACAAGCGCGGCGAGAAGTGTACAGCAGCATATTTCTGATGCTTTTGGTGACACGGGCCACAGTGTCGAGCATGGAATCGAATCGCTGGTGCTTCAGTCTGACTCTTTGGTTGAATGCGTGAATCCATAATCTCTCTGAGCGCAACCTTCGGTGAGAACTTATTCGCTAAGATATAAACACCTGTGTCTGATGATATGAGGCGGTCGCATACGTAAAATGAGTAGATACAGTGTACCTGGAATTTACCCAAGATTCACGTGACCTTACTCAGCGCTGACTAAGCCCACGATACCAGCACACCCGTAAGCAATAAGCTAGGCGAGCAGCATATCATTTGAACCGCCTTGCGGCTTACAATGGACGAATTCAAGCAAAAGACGAAAATCACGTATCATGACCCTTTTGACGTGTTCCATGAACTTGAATCCGAGTTCCATAGCAAAGTCCCCCTAACGAATTTACACTGGAACCCCGTTAACCGCCCGCTTCGGTCCATTCCAACACTAGACGTTGATTTAGCACAAGATGAGAAGAATGTGGAAAAGCATCAGATGCTGGGTCTTTCAGCTGCCCCTTATTTGAAGCTATTGTTTGTGAAGTGTGACGACAATGAGCAGTATAAGGCTGTGAGAAAGATGATACGAGAGTGGCTCAATGGGGTAAACGGTATTCGAGATCCTACTGAGTGGATAATTATACACTATATACCGTCCGGGTCAAAGTCTTATGCTGGAAATAGGTTCAAGAGCGGTGTGTTTGATAAGATCAAGGCCGACTTCAATTCAGGCTCAAAGAAGGATCGGTGTGTTCAATTGAGAAAGGACTTTAGCAGCGAAATGGAGTACATGGAGGTTTGGTCAGACGCCATGACTAGGATCAAAGAGGGTGTGCTAGAAGCTTTTGGCAAGCGGGTTGAGCTATACCAGGAGGAGGTCAAGAAGCTTGAAGAACAAAAGACCATCGCGGGCTGGAACTTTAGCACTTTTTTCGTCATGAAGGAGGGCCTGGCGCTTAGTTTTGAAAACATTTCGCTGTTTGAAGACGCATTAATTGTTTACGACGAGCTAGAGGCAGCTTTTGCAAGCCAAAATACTCTCTTTTTCGACTCTGTGGGCTTTGACGTTAAGGAGGCGCCGAAAAGCATCCTTGGGCTGGGCAAGGAGATGAGAATGCTCATTATGCAAAACAAGATTTCACTGTTTGACTTCAATTGCTATCTGTTTTCGCGACAAGCTTTCTTGCTGCTGTGCATAAGCAGGAGCTCTAGCTCTGCCAGTATCTCGGCCATTAAGGTCGGTGAGGTGTTTCTGAGACTGAGAACATTCATCACCGACATGAACGGGCTGCTGCTTTCAAACAAAAAAAACCCGCTGCTGGTAGCCGAGTGGACGTTCAACGTGGTGAAGGAGTTCCTCAAGGCTACAGAGTCGCTGCAGGATGGCCTAGCAAGGGAAGTCTCAGAAGGGCGTGGTGAGCTTCTGCTACTGGCCAGAAAGTCACTCGAACTGCTGGCAGCAAAGAAAGGATGGTATATCGAAGGAGTGCTTTCCGAAGTGGATCTGCAGGATGAGGATTTTGAATTAAACATCACAAACTCTGAGCTGTTGCAATCTCTCGAAGACGACAAGAGCTTTTACGAGAGCTACAGAGTTCTCACTATCGCCGCATCTTCAGAATTTGAGCTCGCCGACAGAATTCGAACGGTAAACCGACTAATGGCCCAGGAAGCACTGCTAAGCTACCAGCTTGGTGAACTCCAAGCGGCCGTGCGCCAATTGGAAGCGATCCCAAATCTTTATTCTCGACAAGGCTGGGACATGATCAGCACCTCTCTTCTCGAAATCTATGTTAGCTGCCTGGAGAAGCTCGATCGTCAGCAAGATATTCTCATACAATCCTTGGAACTGCTGCGACGCCACAAGTACTTGTCCAGATCGCAAGTTTCCCACTACTGGGCCAACTTTACACGCCTATGTGCCACGCTCAACTTTGAAGCCTTGGTGGACGACTTGTTCAAGGTCAATGTCATTCCCTACGCGAAAATGTGCATCGAGGCAGAGATCAACTCCTCAGTGCTGAACGAAGATGTTGAGTTTGACTACGCACTGATAAGTGTGAGCGGTTCCGACAATGAAAACATGACTTTCAGAGCCGACAAGCCTGTGGTCGAGAAAGGTGGCTCTATCATCAAGTTCAGCAGCAACAAGTTCATCAGAGGCCGGTTCAAGGTGGTAGACGTACAGCTTGTGAAGGAGAAAGTATCCTTCAAGAAAGATTACCGTGATGAGAAGCCTATCGTTATCGAGCTTTTTGAATATCCTGGTCTGCGTGCGAGGTTGAGGTCGCCACAAGAAATTTCTATTGTCGACAGACAGTTTGTTCTGGATGTGACTCCAACAGTGGCAGCAGAGGGGAGCATGAATATTACGCTTACGTCACTTACTTCAGGACTACGGATTATCTCTGGGAGAGCGTCAAATGAAATGGGTACTGCCAATTCTAAAGCGGGTTTGATTTCTTTGCCTCTGGCAAAAACGAGCATACACGTACCCTACGAGCTGGCTGATTACGAAAGACGACGAATCCAGATCAAGGTTAAAATAAGTTACACTACAGAGAAAGGTACATTCGAGTACATCTTCAGCGACTATGTGGATGTAATGCTTGCATTAGAGGTCAGCGTGCATGATTACTTCAAGTCAGAAAAGTTATTTTCGCGGTTTTCCGTTAGCTGCAAGGATAATTTGGAGCTGGTGAGGATTCTGGAGGCGGATTTGAAGGGAGAAAACTATAAACTGACGACGCCCGTTGGAACAAAGACGCCAGTTATTGCATTCCCTGGCGGTGGTGTATCATATGGCTACGGAATAGAGCCAAATGGAGAGCCGGGCGTATTGGAACTAAAGATTCGATACAGATTGCTACGAGAGGGTGAGTACAAATATCTGTGAAGATTGCTAAGATAGAATGCCTCGCGCTTGTGTGGGAGCTGCTGGAAGATGATGTGATCAAGAAGTACAAAGTTTTGGTTGAGCCAATTCTGAGGAGGATCCAGTTTGATCTTAGAGCCTTTGCTCTTGAGGGCAGATTTATTGTGACAGACAAGAAAATGCTGCTTGAGACAGGAGACCTTAACTATATTCCTCCTGCCGATAAGACGCACGTCATAGATACAGTTGTCAGCGCACTGGACAAAGCGAGCGAGGCTGAGTACTATGAAGTTTCTGAGTTTGACAGAATCACATACTCGATTCTTATCCCGGTGTCTGTTCCTCAGGTGGATATCGTCCACAGTGTTGAATTGGTTACTCCAAACTCGCACTATGTCGTTGGCGAGTGCCTTCCTGTGACGATGAACATTACGACCGCTAAACGATGGGCTGCTTCTACCAGCAGAGTTCACCAGGTTGACACGCACTACCAGTACGATATTGTGACCCCACAGGACGCGTGGGTGCTCTCAGGCAAGAAAAAGTCCCAGTTCTCGGTTCCGGCCAAAGAAGTAACAGTCGTCAACCGTGCTCAATTTACCTTGATTCCTCTACGGACAGGCAACTTGAAGCTCCCAAAAGTTGAAGTGCATGTGGCAGGGGTCTCGGCGAACGACATATCCGAGGCAAAGATGGAGATCGATAGTGTGAATGGGTCCGAGACTGCTTTGGTGGTTCCAGAGTTGGACAGGCTTACCATTGCTTTCTGAGCGGTTGTTCAGGTCTTTAATCTTCGTAATGACTAATGAGATATAGATTTCTTTGATCGTTGTATGCTGTCTGATGTGGATTGTGAAGCCTCGATGGCCTCCAGTAGATGCGTGGCATCTGGCTTCCTTGCAACGGCATCTGGCACCAACCCAAGGTCACTCAGATACTTCTCCGTAGTCGGACCGATAGATGCCAGCTTGAAACTCCCTCTAGGCACTTTTTGGAGATACTCGACAATGCTTCGAGTACTAGACGGCGAGAAGAACACTACCCAGACGTCTGAGACCCCTTTCGCTGCTTTCTCAAACCTGGGTCCGATATCGTCCAAGTCTACTGTCTTATAGACCACCACTTCGCTCAGATCACACTTGGCTTCATTCAGTTTTATTGGTAGAGCGTCTCGTCTGATCTCTCCGGTAAAGAATACAAACTTCTGGAACCCGTTGGATTCTTTTTCGTGCAATATGACGTCAGCAAGCGCACTACCGTTTCCCGCCTCTCCTCGGACGTCTGTGAACCCGTAGTTCCTCAATGCTTTCGATGTAGCAGGGCCGACTGTGTAGCAAGGAACCGATGTAACTTTGCTCTGCTGCTTGCCTACCGCTTCAACTGCTCTTTGGGAAGTAATGATATATGCGTCGGCCCGTTGTGCTAGGGCTTCTTTGAGCTGCGGTTCATTGATGAAGTCAAATCGCATTATAGGCACAAACCGGACTTCGTAACCGTTGCTTTCGAATGTTTCCTCATATTCATCTTTTTCTCCCCGGTTTTTGAGAAGAATAATCATCAATCTGCAGATGTGCGCTCTAGCGGGACTAGATTAATGACTTGATAGAGTTGACGTGATAGTCGCATGGTTCAGTCACGTGATACAAAGTGAGCCGCACAGCCGCACTGAAAAATGTAAGAGATACAAAAATTTCTCGATAAGTTTGATAACGCTAACATGATTGCACTTGAGAAGTACCAACAGCTGGTGCGATGGATGGTGGACAATGAGATACAGTTTAGTTCTCTGTTAGCGGTTCAAGAGGCTGGTAATGGGATCGGTGTATTTGCAAAGAGCACTGTTCCGGCCGACAGTTTATTACTGAGTGTGGCTAAAGAGCATGTTCTTTCGCCTGTTTCTTGCGGAATAGCCAATATTTTGGAGGAGAGCGAGATCGGTACTAACGGAATGATTGCACTGACTGTAGCCTATATGTTTGAGAAGGCACAAGGCGAGAAGAGCCCATGGTTTGATTTTCTGGAGACTGTTCCAATTCCCACCAAGGATTCTGTCTCACTTCCTCGGTTCTGGACCCAGGAACAGCAGGAGTGGTTGAAAGGCACTGAGATTGAGCATATGGGTGGACTGGACGAGAAGGAAGTAACTGATGTCTACAAGAGTCTAGTCGGCCCATTCATTGAGCAGCACAAAGAGCATTTTAAGGCATTCCCACAGTTCCTCACATATGAGGGATACAAGGACTCGCTAATGGCCGTGTGTAGCCGAGCCTTTGATGTTGATGAGTTCCGAGGACTTTCGCTTGTTCCAGGCGCCTGTCTCTTCAACCACAGTGATAGTGAGACAGTCCATTTCGAAACTCAGGCGGAAGTTTGTGAGATGTGCGGTGACGCCGACTTCTGTGAGCACATGGCTGCCCTAGAGATTGAGGGCGCTAAGCAAAGACTTGGAATTGAGGACCACGAAGATGAAGATTTTGAGGATTTAGATGAAGATGAAGATGAGGATGAGGAGGATGATGACGAGTTCAACCCAGAACCCGCGCCACTGCTTGATGGACTACACGAGGGGTGTGGTGATGCTGGCTGCGATGGCTGCGAGGAGGAGGAAGACTGCGGATCTGAGTGCGGTCACGATCATGAGGGCCAGGACCACGAGGATCACGAGGGTTGTGGTTCTGACTGCGGCTCCGACTGCGATGATGAAGAACAGAAAGACACTTGCGATATTCGAACCGTTCAAAGAATCAACGAGGGTGATGAGATTTTCAACTCGTACGGCGAGCACCCCAATGGTGTTTTACTGTCTCGATACGGATTCGCTATCTGGGATAACAGCCACGAGACGGTTGGTCTGTCGCCAGAAATTATGAGCCATGTTAAATCCAACAACCTGAAACCGCGTCTGACCTGGTGGACCGAGAACTTTTATCTTTGCATGTTTGGTTTCAAGCCAGAGGAATATGAACAGCTGGTTGAGGCCTTGGAGGACGGTGATGTGCCACCGCCGCCAGAGGAGGTTTCCTGGACCGAGACGGTTGACATTGATTCGAACGGACCAAGCGAGCCTCTGATGATGATTTTGCATGTTCTTACTGCGACCGACAAACAATACGCGATGATTAAGAAGCGGGCTACCAAGAGGATACAATTTGAGCAGCAGACTACGAAGCGGAGCACGGCCCTGCTCAAGAGTTTGATCCAGAAACGAATGAGGCGATACGAGGACGGCGGCTTGTTGAGCAAGGACTATGAGAGACTGTTGAAGGAAGTTAAGGGTGACGATCTGGTCAGTCAGAGAAAGAAGTTGGCTATCATTGTAAGAGGCACGGAGAAGCTGCTGCTCGAGCGAACCCTCAGTAAGCTGTAACACTATCTCAACCCTCATCCTAACGATAATTGATTCAGTATTGAGCGCTCTTATGTGGTAGAGACCAGGCCTAGTTTGTGTTCAGAAATAATTGTACGTCGAAGTGCGTCAGTGTGAGTCAGCATGCGGCGCTTACCCGATCTGCAGCGGGATAATCCCTCTATGTGGCTGAAGGTTATAGGCAGGGCAAGCATTCCACAAGTCAGGTTCCGGTCAGACACATGTGCTTGATTCTACGAGGCCCTGTTGACGTCGGAGATTGACTCTTTCGCGATAACACGCTGGTCACAGGCAGCTGCCCACGCTCACGGCCAACAATAAATCACGATTGGCCCTCAACGTGACGCGGAGCACAAGGATGCACAACACATTTTCTGGTCGGGTCCTGAATTTTCAGGTCGACAAGATGGGTGCAGCAGCGAGCCTATGTAAGCCTTTTCTGGAGTAGATTACCAGACCGCGATAAGCTATACCTTGTATACGTTGTTTTCACTCAAAATGAGCTGAGGCATGCAAATTATGAGTCTATTGTTCTATGGACATAAACGTTTGTGAGACAAGATCGTTTCAGACTGCAGAATTCGCTTGGAAGAACCAGTCACCGAAGTGTCGCACCACCAAGTATACTGATCCGCAGGCCATGTTCAGTGTTACGCTGTTCACCACAGAGTGTTTTTCTTCTTTGGTTGAGGAATTTCTGGAGCATAGCATGTGGACCACCTGGCCATGTTCTGAGGGCAATCGCGAAGACTCTGGCGAGTTGGCGATACAGGGAGCAAGCTGCAGTTCTACCGGGACCTAGCTTAATTGCATGCAGCAATACTGAAAGGAGAGGATGCCCTGCAGATCAAGCAAATTTGGCTCTGTTTCGAAGAAAATTGTTCAGAGCAGACAATATACGAAGTCCTGTCTAAGGATCGATATGTATTGGCACTGAACACCTTAATTCGTATTGCTTAATTTCTGTTGCGAAGTGCGATAATCAGCGCCCCTCACATGCACAAGCCTTAAATTAAGGGTTAGTCCTGTTCCCAGGCCGCTCCAGTTCTCGTTCAAATGAGAGAGCGGAATGGCACGAGTTACCCTACTCTCCACCTACAGCTCCTATGCGAGTGTGCCTTACGGGTCCACCAAGGGTGCCCAGATCCTGAAGAACGACACTGAGTCTGGCGATTTGCTGCTTGAATCGACGTGGGGTTTACTTTGAACACATGCTCTTAATCAAAGCTGGTGAAGTTAAAACGAATATTTGCGGCGTGTACTAAAGCAGTATGTAACGCCTCTGCTTGACCCAGCCGTCTTGCGTTTTGCCGCCACCCAAGTCCATGAGGACAATCAGTCCCTGCGGGGCGATGCTGACCATCCAGCGCCAAAAACTTGAATGCAAGCTTTGTCAAATACATATTTACACTATTTATAATTTTTTGTCTCTTTGAGCTTCTCTCTCTCGCTCTTTCCTCTTGCGCCTCTTGGCCTCGTAATCATGCCACTCGCCAATATCTCTGAGGTCCAGCGGCTCGTCTTTAGGCTCTTCAGAAAAGTAGTCGTGCTTCAACACCTCCTCAGAGCCTATTCGCTTGTGCGGGTTCATCACCAGCATTTTCCGCACTAAATCAAGACAACTTGCCGTGGGAATAAGCTGACCATACAGCTGAACGAACTTGGACTGCATGGGGGCAGATGGGAGAAGCATTTGGTACCACGGAAGTTCGAGTATCTGAGGCCAGTCTTCAGTGCTGGGTGTACCCAAAACGTTGTAGATAGCAACCAACTGTTCCATTTCATCCTTGGCCTGGAACACGGCCTTCTTGTTGAACAGCTCGACAAGAATACAGCCCATTCCCCAAACATCAACAGAGCCGGTGTATTTCGTGGCTCCCAAGAGAAGCTCTGGCGGCCGATACCACAGCGTGATAACTCTATTGGTGTACTGTGCGTTGGGGTTGTTGAGGTCGACCTTTCGTGCCAAACCAAAATCAGCCAGCTTGATGTTGCCTTTGTTGTCCAGCAAAATGTTGGAACCCTTGATGTCTCGATGAAGAATGCCCTTGTGGTGGAGGTACGACAGTCCCTCCATCATTTGTCTGAACAAAAACTTTACTTGGCCCTGATTCAGCACCAGCGTAGGATGCAGCAAGAGACCAGCCAGGTCATGCTCTAGGTACTCAAATGCCATGAAAATCCAGCCCTCCTCAATTACCATCTCTCTCAACGAGACTACCGAGTGGTGGCGCAGTGACTGGAGCAGCTTAATCTCTCGCACAGCAGTAATGGGCAATCCGTCTCTCTCACTCTCCATTCGAAGTCTCTTCAAAGCCAACATTTTACCAGTGTCGACGTTCCTCACCTTGTACACTTTGCCATAAGTTCCCTCTCCAACCTGCTGAAACCTTTCATAAACACTGCTCTTCCGCAGGGATACCCTTGGACCAGGGGGGACCTTGGGCTCAGCCGGTGTTCCAGGGCTCTGGTGTCTGCTCTGGGCTCGAGAGATACGGGGCTCGTCGGCCGCCTTACTATCTCGGTTTCGATCGTCAAAGGTTTCTTTGTCGCGAGCATCCCTATCCCGATCTTTCAAGTCCCTATCCTTCAAGTCCCGATCATTCCGACCATCTCGACTATCGCTGCCATTTCTGTCATCTCGATTCACATCACGACTCGGACTGTTATCCCGCCGACGGTTGTTTCTTCTGCGCTTCTGGTTCTTCTTTCCCTGTTGTCCATGCTGCCCCTGGTCTCGTTGCGTCCCTGGCTGTCCTGGCTGTCCTGGCTGTCCTGGCTGTCCTGGCTGTCCTGGCTGTCCTTGCTGCCCTGGCTGTCCTTGCTGCCCTTGCTGCCCTTGCTGCCCTTGCTGCCCTTGCTGACTGTTTGGTTTAGAATCATGCTCCGGCGAAAAGCCACCCCTTGGTGACCTCACCGGCTTGTCCTTTTTTCCAAGATTGATTTTGATCTTTTCTCGATTCTGCGGCGTGTGGTGAGACCCATTACCGTGGTCTTGGCCATTCTGTTTACCGTGGCCATTGTGCCCTTTACCGTGATGATGTCCATTCTGATGACCTTTGCCATCGCCCCGCTGCTTTTTTACAGGCGTAAGTCTCTCTGAAAAGGGCCGCTGTGGTGACCTCTTCCTCTTGCCGTCCTCTCGGCCTTTACTGTCACGTCCTCTGTTGTCATCTCTGCCTTTGCCGCCATCACGCCCTCTGTCATCATCTCTATCACGTTCCCTATTCCGGTCCCTGTCCCGGGATCTGTCTCTATCTCTATCACGATCTCTGTCACGACCTCTGTCACGGTCACTCCATTTGTCATCTCTCCTATCGTCTCTGTCGTCTCTTTCATCTCTTCTGTGGTTCCTATCTCCGTCTCCGCGCCCCCGTCCCTGATTCTGACCTCTGTTGCCGTCTCCACGATCGTCTCGTCGCTGGTCGTGCCGCCGGTTGTTGGTCATTCTGATAGCTTGAAGTGGTAGACAGATTTGGTGATACCCGTATTAATGAACTAAGCAGCACCTCTTAGCCCACGTGTGTCACCCTCAGACTAATATCGATATCCTCCGTGCAACAAGATCAAAAACAGCCTAAAGCTCTTCACAATAGCGCCACTGATCAGGTCCTCAGTTATTTCGTCGTCTCAAGCACGCCAAATGTTTTCAGAGTACGCGCTGCCTTTGCCCTTAGTGCCCTAACCCTTGTGCCCTAACCCAGGTTCATCGTGTTCTAATTTATAATCCAATCATAAGCGAAGAGAGCAGATAGTCTACGAAGAACCCAGGCTACAAAGCACGCTATGGATAGGCACGATACGAGGAGGGCATACAGGAGGCTGCCGGCGGGATAATGTCAGATAATACCAGAGAAACCGGCCAGGAACTGGAAACGGCCAGAAAGTTCCGCTGAACATTCCCACCAACCAAGACCTTGACAAGCAAACGGTCAGGATATCCCAAGATGACTCGACCATTCATTCGCGGTGCAGCCAATGCAATCACGACGAGATACCAGTGGAACCACCACACGGTGAAGAGCCGATAGTTTGATCACTTTGGCCATAATCTCCAGTCGCCATTAGTTGACCAAACATGCAAGTTCGTCAGGCTGTTGCACTTGCGTGCAGTGTCCAATAAGTGGTTGTCAAAGGCAGGCGGGTATCAACAAAAATGCTGTAGTCGCAGTATTGAACTGAACTAGGCCAGATTCCGTTCTAAGAAAGTTGAGGCGCTACCAGTGGCTGTGGTTTGACCTGGAGCCGCCTTCAGTTTGGCACTTACCTGCTGGCGCTAAAAGGATTGCCTGGCGTTTAAGGTTTGGGCATTTCAAGCTCGCTGGCTTAACCAGGCCAGCTTCCAACGGCCAAAACGTCTAGCCGGAGCATATCGCCGGCGTCTATCCTACATACAAAGGCGTGGTTGTGATGGAAATAGGAGAGCGAGTCAGAGTAGTACTGGGACTTTACAGGAGGGTAACCTCAACATGGTCCAACCCTTGCCCACGCATTATCCCGATGAGGAAGAAGGCACAAAAATCATCTCTGTCTCGCAAGCAATGCCGGTTGAAAAGGCTCAACAGGTCCAATACTAGTTTATAGTTGATACCAAGCATAACGCGAAAAGTCCACGAGAATCTGAGGTCAGGCACGAACTGCTCTCAGAATATGTGTCTTGCAGTACCAGGGGCAAACGCTCCGTAATAGCTATGACATTGAACCCTGGATTGCCGTTTTGTTGATGCGGCGATGCTTCGTCGATGAAATATTGAGCATTATATCGATGAGGTTTTGACGTAGATGGCATGTCGTGTGTTTGAGCTGAGGTTTCGGGAACGGGCCCAATATTTACCAACAGAAGACTTCCTATTCACCAAGCCGACAAGCGAAGTGATAGCTGAAATAGACAACCCTGGGTGGCTTGGTCATGGAGGAAAAGCACATACTGTGGCTGTATAGACCGGATACCTGCATGCGCATCGAAAAGGTATGTTAGTGCATGTCTATTGTCTCAATACACTTGCCCGGTACGCGCGTACTGCATGTTTTAGGAGTTTCTTTTAACTTTGTCTCGTAAACCAGTTTGTCAGTTCAGTGTCTCTCGGCATTTTCTGAAGACAATGGTGTTATTCTATGCAGGCTGATTGATTACTTATTAAGGACAGAGATGCTAATTACAAGCGTAAACAGTCTCAACGATTGTTCTGAAGTTTGTGACCGTGGCGGTGCTGTAGACTGTGCCAGTCACGAGATTTGTGGCTGGACCAGTGAGCGTTGCCGTGAAGGAAATGGCTGTAGTAGAAGGTAAAGAAGCGGAAGGACTAGAAGAGGTTGTAGAGGATGACGTAGACCCAGCCAAGGTTGCAATCGACGATGTTGACTCGGATGAAACTGGCGCTGATGAAACCGACACTGAAGTGGTTAGAGTAGCCTCGGACTGGAGGGCTGTGGTTGAGGGCAGCGGTGTCTGTGTCGAGCTTGACGGAATGGACTGAGCTGAGGAAACTGGGGTGTTCACAGCAGTTGAGGTTGACTGCACTGGGGTTTGTGTTGTAGCGGTTGTAGTTTCAGCTGTCGTAGAAGGAAGAGCGGTCTGAGTAGGCTCAACAGTCAAGGAACCAGTGTTTGTGGAAACTGGTGGGAGGGTCAGAGTCGTTGTGGGCACTGGAGTTTGGGTGCTAGGCACTGGAGTCAGAGTCGTTGTGGGCACTGGTGTTTGAGTGCTAGGCACTGGAGTCGGCGTCGTTGTGGACACTGGAGTTTGAGTGCTAGGCACTGGAGTTTGAGTGCTGGACTGTGGAGGAAGTGTTGTACTAGGGGCCGGAGTTCCAGCCGGAGTCTGGGGACTTTCAGTAGTGGACGGAGCTGGTGTCTGAGTAGATGCCTGCGATGAACTTGGAGCCGTGGTGGTTGGAACAGGTGTCTGAGTTGATGAAGGCACCGGGGTCAGAACTTGATCACTTGAGCTAGGAATTGGAGTCTGAGTTTCAGATGTATCAGTGCTAGGAAGTGGGGTGGCCGTGGTCGCACTAGTGGATGGAACTGGGGTCTGAGTCTCAGCGGAGGTAGAGGGGACAGGAGTCTGTGTTTGCTTGTCCGTAGGCTCAGCGGTAGTTGAAGATACTGGTGTAGCAGTGGTTAAATCAGTGGTAGAGGGCAGCGGGGTGCCAGTGCTCGAACTGCTGTTCAGGGTGGCGGAGGGAGATGGAGTGCCACTAGTTGAAGCCTCAGTAACCACTGTGCTAGATGGCAAAGGCGTCGTAGTTGTGGCTTCTGTGGTGGCAGTGGTTGATGGGGCTGGAGTTCCGGTGCCTGTCGTAGTTGGAGCAGGGGTGGCAGAAGCTGTGGACGGAGCAGTAGTAGTCGGCAGAGTCTCGCCCAGCAGAGTTCGCTTAACCACTGCGGCATAGTTCTCGTCGCCCTGTGTCAAGTTTACCGCAGAAGAGTCGTACAGCAATACTCCTCCAAACTGAGGACAACCGCTCTGGATGGAGGTAGCCTCAGGTCCAAGCACTGATATATCAACGTACCCCGGGATAGCGGGCCCCGAGGCGGCGCCAAGGAAGACCGTTATGTCCTTGTTCCCTGATTGAGACGTAACCAGCTGGTACCAGCTATTCCAGTTAAAGTTGGCAGGCGACTCTTCCAAGTTCACGAGACCGCATCCTGGACTATTCCAAAACTGAATGTTGTAGAAATCAAAGGCGTAATGTACGATTCCGAAATTGTTCATTGTGCTTTGCTGTAGACTCGAGCACGAAGGGGACGTTGAGAGATAGTATTTCTTTGAAGGATAGGTAGTGATGAATGCCCTGAGTTCAGTCAAAAAAATCTCCAAGTAAGGAACAGGTAATGAAGGAGAGAGGTTGATGTCGAAGCCATCCACAATGGCGTTACCAAAGGGATTGGTGGATGGCGTCGAGGCACCGCCAAAGAAAAGGAATAAGTTCCCGGCATAGATTTCGGCAATTTGAGGGCTGGCGATTTCTTGGACAAGGGCGGCGGACACTTGCAGAATCACCTTTTTTCCCTGTTGCTGACAAAATATAATGTCCTCGCCGACCTCCGGGCACGACGCAGTGGTGCACCCTTCGACCGCGAGATTCAACGTCGGGTAGAGTCCACTAATCCCCGCGTAAGATAAGTAAATGATGTCAATGGAATCGTCCTGGCAGTACGCAGAGAGCCTCTGTTGATTCCCCGAAGCGTTCTGGCCCCAGACCAGTGCCACGTTGGTGTTGGCGGTTGCATCGAATGCGAGAACAGCTGAAAGAGAGGCCGCTAGTGCCAGCAGCGAAAATTTCATAGCGAGAGACAAGAAGGAGTGACTGGAGAGAAGGATGGCGAGCGGCTGTATATATGTACGCTGCCCGCGATCATGCTGCTTTTTTCATGCACACCGTTCCGCCAGAATCCCAACCGGGCGTGACGCGTCCGGCAGGCAGCACCATGCAACTATGAGGCGACCATTTCCAGGAAACCACGAGCAAGTGATCTGTGCTGTCTGCACGTGGATGAGCTAGTAGATTGCATCCAGAACGATGGGCGATAGCTGAGTGAGAGCTTACAAGATGGTTGTGATCTGGTCCAGGAGCGTGCAGAAAGCTTAACATGTAGTCTCACAGGGTTCTTTAAGCGTGCGTGTACAGCATGGCGAGTTTCCTATCGTGTTGGCCCCATACCAGCGCCATGTTAGTGTTGGCAGCGGCTTTGAAAGAGACCCCCTTCTAGCTGCTGCTTCAAGAAGTAACGCGCTTAACTAGCAACGTAAGATTGAATTTAGTGAGGGCAAGTAAGGCTACTTCTGTTAGCGTGGGGCATGGACACGCATGGCGGTACGCCCGCGTTCGTGGCCGAAGAAGCCTAATCAGGCGATGACGCGTCACCGGGTAGCTTTCGGAGCGAAGTGTGCATCAGGGTCCCGATCTGCGTGCATGCACAAAGATTCGTCGTTAACGAGCGCGCTGCCCCCTGAGTTTGTTCGGGAGTGTGCCGAAGAGAGCGAGCTTACGCTAAAGGTCACCTACCCGAAATTCGCAGCCCCTTGACAGAAATTCTGGAATCGGACATGTGAATGAAATATAATACACAGGTGAGGAAATGCATCTATTACGGGCGTAGACAGTGTCCACGGCTGTTCTGGCGTTGGTTACCGTGGCGAGGCTTTAGATTTTACACGTCACGTGGTTCGTAGCCGGGTGAAGAATGATTGGTCATCGCGAGGCAGGGAGAGTCAGCACTGGTGAGCCTGATTTTTGAGACATTCAAGTGCTGAAAAAGCTGTGTTCTGAACCGACTCTGCTGTGGACAGAGCAGAAGCTGACGGTGAAAATTTTTTTTCTGATGACGACTGAGAGTAGCAGGCTGACGTGGTCGGCAAAACTGATTCGGTGGTTTTGATCGTCACAGGGCTAGCACTGGGCACCTGAGACTGAGAAATTGAAGTCACCGTTCCTTGAACTGGAACTTTAGAGGTGCCTGAGTGCTATCAGTGGTGGGCGTCTGAGTAGATCTTGGAGCTGGTGATTCTGTGATGGAGGGAGCTGGTGCCTCAGAGAGGTGACACGGTAGTCGAAGAGGTTGATGTGGCAGTGATCAAATGGGTTGACTCACTGGTGGCCCTGGAATCTGTTTTCTGACTACGTACGATATTACCATATGGCCACCGCAGTGTTTGACCAAGCTGAGGTTGGCCAAGCTTGGTGTGGGAGCCGCATTCAACGAGGCTGCCGGCTCGATGAGGTGAGAGACCTTCATTAACGAGCGCAAAGGTGGAAGACCTAAATGACTAGAGGTCCAGGCAGCCCAGCTTTCATTTGCACGATGTTGCAGACATGTAGAATACGTTAGCAGCGGTCTAGCTTACAGGACGATGTGCCACATTTTAGCACTGACATCGATAAAATCCATAGTCCAGTCACATGCCGAGTCAATGCGAGGAGATCGGCGTTAGCTCTCGGGTGGACGCTTTACACCAAACAGTTAAGATATCAGGCGACTCTGGCGCAACATCACGCGGACGTGGTAGAGACTCTAATTATTAGTCAGTTGATATATCTGAAAAGTAATTGGACCGGTTAATTTGACTATTCATGCGCATGTCAAATACTGTTGGAGTATTAATAATATAAGCTTCAGCTCACAGTGGCAACGAGATCGCTCCAGAAAATAGTCACGTGACCTCACGTGACGTTTCCCAGGCCCGGGTAACTCGAATTGCACTCTCTGGGATTGGATAAGGCTGGTGGAAAATCGCGTCACCACTGAACATACAGATAAAATGTTGGCTGCCTTCAGAGTGAGTAGAGTGGTGAAGAGGCTTTATACGGAGTACGAGTGACCTTAGTGAGGTGACTGCCGTTACTCAACCTTAACGGCCCGATCACCGGATGCCCGACAGCTGACTAACACAGGGAATTCGACAGATGCGACCAGCCCTCGGCATGAGGAGATTCATCTCTGATGACGTCAAGTCTGCCATCAACTCCGCGGTCAAGTCTGCTCCAGTTGTTTTGTTCATGAAGGGCACCCCAGAGGCCCCAGCCTGTGGTTTCTCGCGAGCCACTATCCAGATCCTTGGTTATGAAGGTGTTGATCCAAAGAAGTTTGCTGCTTTCAACGTCCTGGAGGACCCAGAATTGCGACAGGGAATCAAGGAGTTTTCTCAGTGGCCAACCATTCCTCAGCTGTACATCAAAGAGGAGTTCATTGGTGGTCATGATATTGTTGTCTCCATGGCTGAGAGCGGTGAGCTTAATAAGCTGCTGGCCAAGGAGGACGTTTTGGTCCCGGAAGAGTAGGTACGGTTTCCACTCGCTACGGTGTTGAGATTACGCAGACGTTGGTCAGCCCATTACACCGGACACGAATGTATAGTAGCATAATGATAGAGCATGATTTACGATCGTTTATGTTAGTGAAGAACTTGATAAGGCAGAGGTACGCGGATTTTGTACCTACTTATTCTTGCCATAGTACTGAGATTTATCACGTTCTTAGCCGTGGATCCAAACCATCCAGTGGCGTTACGCTGGTAGATCGAGAGCATACTGGGAACTTGAACAATGAACTTTGAGGCACAAGCAAGAGGACAAGAAGTATTTTATAATTCGTCATATCTAACAATTCTCGAAAGGATGGCGAAATCAGACAAGTCATCTGAATTCCTCCTCTCAGTCTACAAATGATCTCGGCTCAGCTGTGCTTGTCGTCATGGGAACGTTGATTTTCTCTTTTGCCATTGATTTCCAGACAATTCTTGTCTGGAAATTCCATTTAAAGAGGTGAATCATAAAATGTGCAACGACCCGGTCTACTGAATAGTCGACGTGGAGTCAAAGCCGTCCTCCGACCTTTTACCATACCATCATTGCCGGAGATGCTGATTGAGCGAATTCGAGCTGGGGGCGCCATGAGGACTGAAATCAAGACACTCAGTATCGAGGTCCCCGCGACCTCAGTTTTCCATCCATCAAAGCCCCAAATCGAAATGAAAGGAAACTGAACTGAATCGTGATATATTCTCCTATAATATCATCCTAGTGCACATATTCACAGCTCATGTCTTTGAATTATTCTCAGTATATCGCCAAGGCGATGGAACTCGCGTAATGTTCTCGGCTTGAAGTTATCTCCTCCTCTCGAAGTAGGAAGAGTTGCCCATGAAAGCAATGCTTGTGTCAAACACCCACTCTCCAACGTCCAGGTATCGCTCCACAAAGCCCTTGGCGTCCTTGGATTCAATGTTATTGGTCTTCAAACTTCGTTAGTAGGCCCAAATCACGTGCACTCACGAGAGACCGGTGGATCGCTTCACACCAGCCATCAAGGCCGACACCAAAACCAGGTCAAATGACACGTGAACAAGTCTGCTGAACTATATTAGTCTTGTTTTGATATTTTGAGCTTACAGTACCCATCTGTGGCGAAGAGGGATGCCTGTGATTGTGATATCCCATCGCGCGCGTCAACGCGCACGCACCACGAGCGAATGCGCGAGCGTGCAAGTGGTGTCCAGTGGTGTCCTGTGCTGTCACGTGGCTGGAATCATCAGAATGAGGCTCGCAAAATAGTCAAGTATAATAAGGACAGCTAGCTAATCTTCTAGCAGGTAGTTTAGCGAGCGCGCGCTGGTTGAAGGCTTACGCCGAGGTCACAGTGGTAGAGATAAGCAAGCGCGGTACAATCACTCGTGGTATCCTGAAGTAAACTGGATGGTCCCGGAACTATCGGATTTACCGGACTGGCTGTCGAGCTATTCTGTGTTGGAAAAATATGCCAGGCGGATTTGAGATTACCAGCCGTGTACGCGCCCCAGTTATCCAGTCATTATTCAGGGGCTGGCGGGGTCGAAAGTTGCAGTCGGCTTCGACGCAGTTTGCGATTGTCACTGATATGCAACCAGTGACCCAGCCGTTGAACCCCAATATCAGATTTGCACCTCATTTGGCACATACTGTATACCAGAACGCGCCAACTCGATCCGAAGCCGATTGTACGTCCCGGTCATGGAACAGACCCACCAGACCCACCAGGATAATAGCCTTTACTTAACCAGGTTAGTAGCATGGCCATTCATTGTAAGCGAAGGGCGGTGAGACACGTTAGATTGCTCGCCGATCACATCGGGTAGCGATCGACACGCGGCTTCTTATGTTTGTTAAACTTATATATAATCTTTCAGATGGATTTATGTAGTCTTATACTGAGGAGGCGCAAGTGACATTCACCGATGCGACTACTGCGCTCACTGCTTCTTACCCCAATTACCGCGGCTACTATTGCATGTCGGTATACAAGTAACTCGAACTGGCGCGAGTCCGCGAATTCATGCACGAAATACGTGCCGCCACCTTGGCCTGCATACTGTCAGCTGGCGGCTTGGCTGAGGAGAACAGTAATCTAATTACTATTGGTCTTTGATCACGAGTTTATCTAGGTTAGTCGATCGACTGTTCTCTCACTTCAAATACAAACAGGCTAGGAGCTAGATTCAACTACACCAAGTGATCATGATGCTGTTTATTCGTTTTTCCGTGTACCGGTACTAATAAAGTACCCCGGCTCTACCCCTCCCCCGCTGATCTGTATCCGCAATTGACGCACGGCTGTGCCCGAGGCTGGACCGGAAAGCTCCCAGGGCTGCGTACACCGGTAACCGCTGTTCCGGCGGTCGGATTAGGTTGTTTATGCGTGCAGCCATTTATCCCAAACTCCCGCCTGGGGTGCGTGGCTCCTAACCTCCGCCGCACATGCGCCGTGCGTTCTGCGGCTGAAACCCCACACTTTGACAAGGTCCTCCTCCGGTCAGTCGGGGAGACACACTGTGATCAAGATGGTACCCCGCTGAGACTCCAGGTATAAGAACACCACGAGTTCCTCTGTTATCCATCAATTCATTCGCACACATCTTTTTAACACACACAACATGCTAGAGAACAAGTCTTACATTGACCAGGACAAGGTCGACAACCCAAAGAGGTTCTTCCCACACCACGAGTCCATCTCTGCTCTATGGGAGCAGAAGTGGAAGTTTGCCTCTGGCCACAACATCTACCCATTCGGCGATGGTAAGACTGAGGACTTCCAGAAGGTCTTTGACGTCCTGATCAAGGAGAACAACAACGACTCCTCTGTCTTCAAGGACCCAGATGCCTATGCTCGACCATTCTTCCCAGTTGCTGAGGATCTTGTGAAGCAGGGTGACGAAGCCCTGGCTGCCGGCAAGAAGGAGGAGGCTCGAGACTTGTACTTGCGAGCCAACGTTGTCTTCCGACTTGCTCGATTCCCAGTTCCACGATCCCCAGAGGGTTTCAAGGCCTGGAACCGAGGTGTCGAGGTTTTCGATAAAATAATTCCACTGCTCGACAACCCAGTTCAACACCTTAAGATTCCATTCACGCACGCTAAGGAGGAGCTCGGCGAGTCCAAAGACTCCAACATTCTGTCTTTCCTGCGAATGCCACCCGGACCAAAGCCAAAGGACGGCTACCCAGTCTTCTTGCTCATCTCTGGCCTGGATGCCTACCGAATCGACCACTCTGGCGACTCCTACCACGGCAAGCTGGTCCACCCACGAAAGCTCGGCATGGTCAGTCTGATTCTGGATCTGCCAGGCCTGGTTGAATGCCCAGCCAACGCCCGAGATCCCGAAAACGGTGATCGAATGTGGTCCAGTGTTTTGGACTGGATCGATGCCCACCCAGACCTTGACAGCTCTCGAGTGGTTGTCCGAGGTGTCTCCACCGGTGGATACTACGCCATGCGAATTGCCCATACACACGCCGACCGAATCCTGGGATCTGTCGCTCAGGGCGGTGGTTCTCACCACATGTTCGACGGCAAGTGGCTGCGAGCTATGAGCTCTATGGAGTTCCCATTCTGCCCCGCCGAGGGTATCGCCTACAAGTGGGGTTACGACAACCTCGAGGAATTCATTGCCTCTGAGCCGCGAAAGCGACTCTCTTTAGTCGAAAACGGTATCTTTGAGAAGAAGTGCACTCGACTGCTCATCACCAACGGCCTGGACGACTGTGTCTTCCCATCTGATGACTCCATTCTGCCACTCGCTTTTGGCGGTCCTAAGGAAGCCCGGTTCACACCAAACAGCGGCCACATGGGCTTCCCAGAGGGTGTCAAGATCCAGGAAGAGTGGGTCGAGAAGCTGCTCAAGGACTCTGGATACACTTGGAAGGAGTCTGCCTAAGCAGGCGAGTAGATGCTCTTGTATGATTACGAAATAGTTGCTTACTCTTTTGAATTTGTTCGTTTAGTTCGTTCGGGACGTCTCCACTGTAGTCAGTGTATAGCCCATCACTGGAGATCCGGATTTGTGGCTGCAAACCCTCCATGCTTTTCAATGTTCCTATTGTCCTCTTCAGTCTCTATCATCTGGCCGGAGTAGAGGTCACCTTTTGCTGTAAAGTCTGTCAATTGCAACAGGTAACAGTGCCCGCAAAGCAATCCTCCAGACTGCCCTCCTGCGATATCGCATGCAAGCATATGCACGTGATTTATGCATCCAAACTCCAAACACAGACTCGACACCATCCATTAGCTCTCGGAAAACAGACTAACATTATTACTATACATTCGTGCCGTACGTACGTATACTACGTACTTTCATATATAACATGACGCTAGCTTTCCAAATTGAGCCACCCACAAAGAGCAACACCCCGGCCCGTCTTCGGTCAGGGATATCGGACACTTCAATACAAGAGCTAGATCTTCACACCCAATACGCTGAAAGATAGACATGCCATAGTCCGTTTTTCAATTGATAATAGGTACTCGTATATGCAATACCTCAAAGAACTAGTTGTCGTGGGATAGGGACCCTTTATCTCAAGACGGTTATCACAACCATTTCGCATTTGCTCATTTCCAAATTGGCAGTGACTCAACTTTCCTGTTCTATTCGCGCTAAACTGTTGCCTTCAGTTTGCATATCGCCCGTACTGTGTCATCATTCATGCGGTCACCCACTAAAATGTCTCTCCACCGATTCCGCCAAAAATCACGGCATCTCGGAAGCATAAAAGCCCACAAGGGTCCAGCCAAGCTTCCCCGCCTTCGTACCTCGCACGGCTCCAATTCTAAATATACATTTGTTATTTCAAGCTGCTGCCTTTCCACACTCTATCAACCGTAGTAAGCAAGTGACTATTCGGCAAAATCTCGGCCCGAATAGGCCCCGACACATACATCCTCCTCTAAACCAACCGCTGGTCCGCTGACTCGAATTTTTGCATGACGGGTGTGTACAATACCCTAACCCTTACTGCCCAATATCACGTGATGTGACTTTTTATCTCCAAAGAAAGACTGCGAGCATTCAGCAACAACCGAGTAGTAGCAAGGCCAAGGTGGAGACAGAATCACTGTGCCAGAACATACGCAGCGATAAGACTCAGTAAATCACGTGTTGGATATCAAGCTCGCTAACGTGACTGCGATACTACACGAGGTGTTGTCTGCTCAACAATAGTGACACCGGCTAGCCAACTCTCGCTGGCTTCACGACAATATGGATAAGGAGGCGCTTTCGAGCCCTCCACAAAGCCCGCAACCTCCGGTTGTCGACCGGCAGGTTCCGGCGAAGGAGACGCTTGAGGCAAAGATTGCGGAGATGAATCTAAACCAGAACAGGTTTCTAGGCGACAACGTTCATTTCGAAGGCTATTCATTGCCTCCATCTAGAGTGAGTATGACGACAAACGAGCGAATAAGCGTACCAAGACAAACGATCTTTGGTTCGGATTGGTGGTGAATTGTGTCCCTTGGTGGTCCGACGTTGAAGTCATCATGGTTGTACGAAGGTTCACTCAGACTGATTTGATTTGGAACGGTCATAATTACGTTACTGCAATAATCAGGATCACAGTGCATTTTCTATGTTCGCGGAAGCAGTGGCGCATTGATGGTGACAACACCGATATTATTTCGGCCCTTCGGCCCAGCCATGGTGTGGAATAGCAGAATAGCGCAGATCGACCGGCTTTTCGAAGACTCAAGTGATTCTGATCAGAACCCGATGTTCCATTATGGCGTTTCGGCTGTTCGGTTATTCGCGGCGAACAATCGATCAATGTGCGGACGTGAAGCCTAAGCTACAGGATGGATTGTAACACATCGACCTACGCGCCTCACTTTGTTGAAAGTGCTAACTTAGATCCCCTCATATGACCCCAAATCGTATGAAACCAAGGACTCGAGTGCAACGACTTCCATCAAGTCCAAAGATGAAATTGATTTTTCCAACAAACGACCCAGCGGTGGTATCCTTGCTGCGGCTATCGGCGACAGTCTGTCGCGGGGTTCTTCATCGTCCAGTCAGCACAACATGTTTTATCTCCCCTCGAGTAAAGACACCAACAGGTCTCGAGACTCGTCGCCCATGCGATCTCCCGGTCTGTTTCCACAGGAAGAATTTGAAGACCCGTATTCCCGAAAACATCGACCTCCTCAGGTCCAGAACGTCAGCGAGATCGAGCCTCGGTTCGTTTTCAAGATGCCCAATAGGTCACACACATGCTTGCATAAGGAAGAGAAACGACACTCGGGCAGTTTCTTGCGCCACAAGCACTCTGACTCTGATGAAACCCACTATCACCACCACCACAGTATGAGTGAACTGAAGCGTTTTTTTAGACACAGACACCACCACAAGTCGTCGCCTAACTCTAGTCACGATTCTTCGTTGCTGTCTCTCAACCACCACAGCAGAAAGAGCAAGAGCGGTGGCAGCAGCAGCAGCAGTAAAAAGTCAACTACGCACACTCCATTCATTGAAGAAGGGTTCAAGAAGTATGGCAAGATTGGCCGGGTGCTGGGCTCCGGTGCTGGCGGCTCTGTTCGAATTATGAAACGGGCAAGCGACGGAACGGTATTTGCCGTCAAGGAATTCCGAGAAAAGCACGCTCAGGAAAGCACAAAGGATTACAGCAAAAAGGTGACAGCAGAGTTTTGCATCGGCTCTACTCTGCACCATCCCAACATCATCGAAACGTTAGATATCATTCAGGACTCTGGCCGATATTTTGAGGTGATGGAGTACTGTCCTTATGATTTCTTTGCCATTGTTATGAGTGGACGGATGTCGAGGGAAGAGATTAACTGCTGCTTCAAGCAGATTTTGTCTGGTGTCGCGTACCTCCACGATATCGGACTGGCTCACCGTGACTTGAAACTCGATAACTGCGTGGTGACAGAGCAGGGCATCATCAAGATTATAGACTTTGGCAGCGCCAGCGTGTTTAGGTACCCATTTGAGGAGGACATTGTCATGGCGAAAGGCGTCGTTGGCTCTGATCCATACCTGGCTCCTGAGGTGCTGAGTGATCCAAAGTACGATCCTCGACCTACCGATGTCTGGAGCGTTGCCATCATTTTCTGCTGCATGTCGCTACGAAGGTTCCCATGGAAGGCGCCAAAGTACACCGATAACTCATTCAGGCTGTTTGCTGAGCCTGTCAGCATCGAAGACGGCATTGCTCAGGCGAAGGAGGACGAGAGACAGGTGAAAGGTCCTTGGAGGCTGCTCAGGCTGATTCACACCGAAAGCAGAGCGATAATAGGAAGAATGCTGGAGATACAGCCAGGCCAGCGAGCCTCGCTGGACGATGTCTTCAACGATCCCTGGGTTGCTGATATCGAAATGTGTACAGTTGATCAGACGAGTAATAAGCTGATCAAGAGTCACAGCCACGAGCACACGTTTGTGTCTGAGGAGGAGGCTCACTTGGATTCGTACAAGACTTAGCTGAGCTTGGTGAAGTGGAGCAATATGAAGGCCTGCCTTCACTACAGACGACAGATTAACGATCCAGAGCGGTGCTACCGGAATGCTCAAGTATTATAGTATAGTAACAACCGGCAGAGCCGTGTACGAGATTAGTTGCAATTTGTAGATGTGATATTACAGCGCTAGAAACCCACGTGATCAAACAACATGGAGACGGACTCACCATTGTGAATTCTTCTTATAGCCTCAGCAAAGACTCTGGAGACGTCCAGCACCTCAAGCATATCTCCGAGCTGAGCCTGGTGCTGCTGTTGAGGCGTAGAGTTTGTGGTGACGATCTTATCGATGGCAGAAGCCTTTATTCGGTCAATAGCGTCGCCGGAAAACAGACCGTGGGTAATGATAGCGTAGACCTTGACAGCGCCTTGATCCTTAATGAGCTTAGCAGCCCTAGTGATTGTGTTTCCGGAGTCGACCAAATCGTCAATCAGAATAGCAACCTTGTCTTTGACGTCACCGACTAAGATTGTGGTAGCATTTCTTCTGCTTAGACCATCGGCTTCCTTTCGCGGCCTTCGCTCCTTGTGGATAAGAGCGAAAGCCATGCCTAGACTGTCGGCGATAGCCGTTGCTCGCTTGGCTCCACCAGCATCGGGACTGACAATGATTGCGTCCTGGTAGTTTGGGATGCGCGATGTGATGTAATGCTGCAGAATAGGCTTTCCGTACAAGTTGTCGACCGGAATATCAAAGAAACCTTGAAACTGTGGATCGTGAAGGTCCATAGTGATGATGTGGTCGGCACCGGCGCAGGTTAGAAGCGAAGCAATTAGAGTTCCCGCTTGGGCAACCCATTTCCTGTAGCCGGTATTGTTCTCAGCCTCATGCCATTCTGTACTTTTCTTTTCCTTCTCGGCATTCATAGCCATGGCTTTCACCAGGTTGAAAGCCGGTGGGGCCTCGAGATGAGAAGCGTTGGAGCCCCGCGAAGCTCGCGGGGTGCTTGGAACACTTTCAAAAGTATAGGCCGAAACGTGCTCTTTGTAAGCCGGAGCAGGAGCGCCTGAACGTGTGTATGGGACATCGGGCTGTCGAGAGTATGGAAACAGAGGCAACACGGCGGTGACCTTCTTTGCGGAAGCAGTCTTGCAAGCGGAAATCATAATCAGCAGCTCAATGAAGTGATCATTAACATGGCCGCAACCACTCTGGACCAGAAAAACATCTTTTTCTCGAACAGAGTCCTTGATCATGACTGAGGTCTCCCCATTGGAGAATTTGCTTAAATGAACGTCGCTATTATCCACGTTTAGGTTGTTGGTCACCTTGCTAACCAGTTCTGGGTGAGAACTTCCTCCAAGAATAACCAGGTCTCTCATCTCGTCCCCTGTAGAGTGCTCTATTTGTTCTATCGGCTTGCCTGCTGTTTGTCCAATTTTGACTGATTGATCACCTGTTCTGCACGTGATGTAGAATGTCACGTGTTTTGAAATCTAGGTCGTTGTAGCTCAGCTGGACAAAAATTCAGTGGTATTATATATCGGGCACAATGTCGAATGGGTCAACGTTCTTTGATCTCGTGGGGATAATTTTCCGCCGCACATATGGTTACCCGGACGACGTATCCGAGTAATTGTCGTCTCTCGTGGAGGGCTGGTCTCCTACCCTGATGTGTCTGGTTGGAGACCGCGCTGGGAGATACAGGAATCTGTAGCATCGATTGTCCTTCATACAAGCATCATGGTGGGTAGAGAGTTAATTGAGGGGCAATTTCAGGTTGACGCTCAATCGAGTGAATGAATGATATACTAACTCGGACGCACGATCCGCCCTGTGCGGATTGGCGGTATGGCTATAGACCTCAATTGGAACCGGTTACGATTTGTCAAACAGTGTTTTTAGTCCAGGTGAGTATTTTGGGTGAACAAAGAGGCCAGGTAGTTTTGCGAGCTTGAGGTTGATTTTGTGTGAAATTCAGCAACATTAGGAGCAGATTGGTGCAGGCTATGTGCATTCTGAGTCTGTATTGGGGCAGTCGCGATATCAAGGCTCGACAAACTCGACACGACAGCCTCCTTTTGACTTTGATTTGGCTTTAGTTTGACAGGAAAACTTGAGGGCATCTTGAATTGCTTACGAAAGTTACGGTACTGCAGTTCAATACGTTCAGTGAGAAGTCGCCACTAGACGGCAGCGACAAGGCCGCGAGGGCGTAAATCAACATTACGCCGTGGTAAACCGCGGTAGCTTAGCCTTCGACAGCTTGCTTTATGCACCTCCCAGTGGATCGTTATGACCCCGGCGACAGAACGTCGACTTCTGACGTCAAAGACTGATGCCAATATTCCAGCATACCCTACATAACACCAGGCTCCGCTCAATCAGCTCTGGTAGACCTCTTCAACGAAACATTTCGTGATTCGGGCTTGAGATACACGCTTGTGGTGGCGAGCCTGGCGAAACTGCTGATCTCACAATTCACAGCTAGATTGCAAGAACAAGCGAAGGCTGTCCAACAATACAACAACCGAATCGGAATCCGGAGAGCCTGAGAACTTTGTTCTGCGGATATGGGCACTGAACTAACTTAGACGGACGAAACTTCCAGGTGGAATACGCTTCCAAAGCCGTGGAGAACGCTGGAACGTCTATCGGCATTCGGTTCAAAGACGGTGTCGTCCTCGCCGTCGAGAAGATTGTCACATCTAAGCTGCTGGTCCCTAACGCTAACAGACGAATTCAGATTATTGACAACCACGTCGGTGTCGCCTACAGCGGTCTAGTTCCGGATGGTCGACACTTTGTGTCGCGTGGACGAGACGAGGCTTCTCAGTGGCGATCTATATACAAAGAACAGATTCCTATCAAGAGTCTCTCGAACCGAATGAGCCAGTACGCTCAGGCTTACACACTATACAACTCTGTCCGACCCTTTGGTGTCACCACTATTGTTGGCGGTGTTGATGAGGACGGTCCACATCTTTACATGATTGAGCCAAGTGGAACTTCCTGGGGATACTATGGCGCTGCTACCGGTAAAGGACGACAGTTGGCTAAGAGTGAGCTGGAAAAGCTGAACCTTGGCGAGCTGACCGGCCAGGAGGCTATCAAGGAAGCAGCCAAGATCATCTACCTGGCGCACGAGGATTCAAAGGATAAGGATTTTGAGCTGGAAATGACATGGGTCTCTACAAGTCTGACTGGAGGAAAAGTTCAGCCCGTTCCAGAAGACTTGTTGGCTGCTGCCAAGCAGAACGCTCTTGACGAGATCGCTGGTGGCGACGACATGGAGGAATAGCTCTAACACCATTGTTAATCGAGGCAAGCATGATGCTGGCCTTGCTATATATTAACGCAATAACACTAATAGATGTTGTTGTCTGATGGCTATCTCTTGTACAAGCTCAGAATATCGTGAACCGTAGTTTCCAAAATGCAGAGTTCTGGTGACGAAGAGTGTGCGCTAGGTAATGAACTAGAGCCATTTGGCTGCCGAACCTTTACTTTATTGACTGAAACTTTTGTTTGTTCTTTCTCTGTTCTTTCTCGATTGCTTTCTTGCTCTTCGTAACACTAGTACCGGTCTTTTTCACAGCTATAGGAGCTGACGTTTTTAACATTTGCACCTTTGTGGGGCGGAATGTTGCCAGTGACTTCGATATCCACTCAATGTGCACCGTAGCAACCTTTGCGGTTGTCTCGCTTAAGGCTTTGTTCTTTCTTAATTCCGTGGTGTCAATGGTAACAATATCGGTGTTTACTCTGTTGCAAACTTGTGAGAGTGTTGACAGTGAACCCCTGGGAAGAACTATTAGCTTCGTTCCGGCAGCGGCGCATGTTTGCAGTAAACTGTTGGCAACAATAGATGGTATATCTGACCGACAAGCAAATACGATGACCTCATCTGCTGATTGATTGGCGTACCTATTCCTGGCGATGTTTTCCAACTTTGCAACAGCGCTATTGAATCCCAAAGTAACATGGCTGAGTAACTCCGGTGGATCAGGTAGTGGGGTGACCTTCTCTTTGATAAACTTCAGATGCTTTCCCACCGGTTGCAGGATTTGACAGAGTTGGTCAACCGTCTCTTGTGAGTCTTCTGGCGTTATCTCAGGCCACTTCTCAACCGTGTAGGGATCGTCCAAGACAGCCTTAAAGACCGTCTTTCGCTTGGTCTCGGCAGCTTTCAAGGATTCCATGATGGGCAGATCTTTGCCGAACCAGCACAGAGATAGACTTTGTGGCGATCTAACAGCTTCAAACAAGGCACTTTATTGACTGACGGTGTTCAATTTCAATGTTGAAGAATCACCTGGGTGTCAGTTGTAGCGAACCGTGCTGATGTTCCGGGCATGCGTAGTCCGATGATCTCAACTGCCTGCTATCGCTATCGTTGTGAATTTTTTGTGAGGTGACAGCCGCGCCCCGTGGGGGCACAACAGACGAGTGTCGAGTTGATGATCACCAAGCTATTGCTAATGTATTGAACTAATTTTGATATGACATATAAATAAAACCAGTAAAAAAACCAGTTGTTAGTCGACCTTCGTAGGCTACTGCTGCTTCAATCGCTCGTTCATCCAGTTTATCGTGTCAGCCTGAGACTGGATCTTTTGAGAACAATCCTTCTGGTGTTGTTTCCAGCCATCGCTTTCTCTCTTTCTTGCCTCTCTCTCATCGTGCCACCTCTGCTTCATCTTTTCAAATGCGTTTTTGTATTTCTGAAGCTCAGAAACGTCGTCGGCCTTGATCACAGTGCTATCGCCCAGGTTCGCAGGTTCCTGGGCATTCTTCGCTGCCAGCTGCTGTCGCGTAAGCTCGAGCTCAGAATGTAGTTTTTCCATTTCATTTTGCATCTTTGCATTCTTCTGCTTGAGCTGGGCCGATTTGACTTCGTAGCTTTTCATTTCTGAGGCGCTCTTAGACGTCGCGGCACTCACGTTGGCAAGACCATTGGAAATAAGCTGTTCAAGCGGCTTATACCTAGCGTTACCCCTTGCCGTGCTAGGAGCGGTATTGACGACCTGAACACTCTCAATTTCCTCAGAGATCTGCTTGATCCACTCTTCAGATAGCATTGGTTCCATCTTAGTGAAGATCGTGTTCAGAAACTTGAAATTATCATCTCTGAACTCCTGCAGCCTCGTCTCTAGACTTTTGATGGTGGCATGGTCAGTAGTCTTGTTCTTTTGCAGCTGCTCGACAGTGCTTTGCAGCTCAATCAGACGGTGGTAAGATTCAAGCTTGAATGTGTGCGATAAGTCTGTTTTGTCCATGCCGAAGTTCTTAAGCCCCGTGCTACCCTTAAGCTTCTTCTCCATGGTCTCAGCCTTTCGCGACTCAAAGTATAGCTGTTCCCGTAAATTTTTATTCTCCATGTAAGCGACGTCCAAATCTCGCCTTTGCTGATCTAAAGTCCTTTTGTAGCCATCAGTTTTGGAAACCAAGTCTACCCTTCCACCCTTCAAGCGTAGAATCTCAGCTTGCAGCTCCTGAATCTCAACGTCTCTAGGATCGCTCTTATCTTCGTTACTCCGTGCAAAGCTATCAAAACGCGAAACCTGGTCCTTCAAGTCTAGCTTTAACTTGTCCAGCTGTTCCGTCAATGCATCAACATGGCCATTCGACGTAGAAAGCTCAGCACTCTTCTCATCCCGCTCAAGTTGTAAGAGCTCCAGTTTCTTGCCAACTTCTTCACCAGACTCTCTCTCGGTTTTGAGCTCGTCCTTCAGTCCTTCAAGCTGACCCTGCAGCTGTTGAATGAAGGCATCGTTCTCTCTGATTTGGCCCTCCCGCTCGATCAATTGCTGCTCCTTATCGGCTAATTTCCTGGAAAGCTCTCGTATGTGCTGATCTTTCTCTGCAAGCAACCTTCTTTGGTCGTCCAGCTGCTTCCGCTGCTCGTCCAGATCCTTGAGCTGTCGCTGCATGCCCTCGAGTTGTTTGTCCTTCTGGCTGAGCTCTCCTATTCGCATCTGCATATCATTGACCCGCTTTTCGCTCTCATCCACCGCGTTCTGCTTCTCGCGTAGCTGCCGCTCAACTTCCTCCAGTCTACTCAGAAGTCTTTGGTTTTCCTCGATGGCTTCGTCGGTTTGGGCTACAGTACTATCCAACTCAGAGACCACTGCAAAAGCCTGTTGAATTTTCTATGTTAGTAGGTTCGCCATTGATGACATATGTCGGTCTGTTATGCAATCGGTCATCATCCGGCTCCGTCCGCTTTTTGTCTTCGATGAAGAGCTACTCACCTCAGTCAATGTTTCCTTCGCAGTACTCTGGTCATACATCGCCCTCACCGTACTCAGCACGTCACCAAGAATCTCAATGTCCCTTGACTGGACCTGGTTTTCTTCTGGCAGACTCTCACGCAGCCTGCTCAACTCCTCATCCAGCCGCATAGATTTATTCTGGCACTCTTCATACTCCAACTCCAGCTGATTATGGGACAGCCGCAGATTCATCAACTCCTCATCTCTGTTTTTGAGCTGCACCAACAATTGATCGTTTTCTTCCTTCAGAGCCTCCAACTCCTCAATGGTTTGGTTGATGTCCCGCATATGCTCACTGAGAGCATCAATCTCATACTGCCTCTCTTCCATCTCCATCTTGTGAGCTCTGTCTTTGTCATTAATTAGATTCTTCATGCCATTGAACTTTCGAACAATCTCATCGTACTCTCGCTGCAGCATTGAGTAGTCGCTTTGAAGGTTGTTACTTCTAGAAGTAGAGGTCCACGCTGCCTCCTGAATCTGCTTCAGCATGTCGCCAATATCGCCTTCATGCAGAGTTGAGTCCTGGTGACTAGAGCTAGCGGAATGAATACCCGAGAGTCTCGATCGAGATCGTGGAGAAGAAGGAGTAAGAGCTCGTTTGATGTCATCCACCTGTTGCGAAATCCTGGCCCAATCCTTTCTAGGAGACCCATCGCCTCGTGGCTCATACCCCATGGACCTCCTTGGACCAACGCTCGCCAGCTTCCGTGACTTGTATTCACTTAGCAAGTTCTCGAGGTTGTGGCATTTGTCTCTCAGAATTGCGTTCATCTGCTGCTCTTCGTCGAAACTCTGCTTGAGGTCCTGGTAGATGGACTCCATGTGCTCAAGCTCCTTGCGAACCACCGAGTAGTCCTCTTCGTAGATCAATAGTTGTTCCTCTAGGTCCCGAATTTTCTCAGTCTCTCTATCGTCATCGCCCTCCGTCAGTTTAGTGATTGTCTTTCGCAGTTTGTCAATCTCCATCTGCAGTCTTCCGCACTCCGCGACGGTGTTGGCCAGCCGTTTCTTGAGCTCTGCTACTCCTGCAGCACTAGAATCCTCAATCTGGCTCTCCATAACCATTATTTTCAGCTTCAGCTGAAAGTTTTCCGTGTTGAGCTCATCGATTCGGTCTTTTTCCTGCCTGGCACTCATACCAGTGGTCGCGAAATCGCGGTTCTCCAAATCTCTGGGCTCAAGTGTCTCCAGTTCGTCATCGCTGAGGAATCCGTCCAAATCCCCTGGCTCTGTGAAGTCCTTCTTGCTGAAGTCCTTGGACCTGAACTCCTGAGGTGTGAAGTCCCTCAAATCCGACTCGGCATAAGTTTCAGACCGACTCACAGCGTCGTTGATGGTATCATCTGACTCAAACGAGCCTTTATCAGGAGGTGATATCTCAGTGTGTGATGACGCTATCGAACCGGTAAATGCGGAGTTTGGGCTGTACTCTCGATCGCTCACGGAATCTTTGTCGCTCACGTACGTGAGAGACTCAGTGTCACTCATCCTCGCGAGATGTTAGCTGTGACGAGAAGCTAGCAACAGCGTAATCTAGTCGTTGTCCCGTCACTGTAACTGTAGTCTAAGCGCCTCGCCCAGACTTGCGCTATTTCCAAACCCAGCTTGAAGCTCTATCAGATCGTTGAGTAATTGACAGTTCCTGGCCTATATAGTAAGGCCCGCGACAATAAACTTGTTGAGTCGTAATGGAGGCCTCAAAATAAATAGTATTCTATCGCTATCAAGAGAGGGGTGCCAGGGTTGGGAGTAAAAATAAACATTCCAGTGCAGCTCAGGGTTCGAACCAGGAACTTATTACCGGATTAGGAAAAAACATAACATTGCGCGATAAAAGGATAATGGACGCGTCGGACGCCTCAGTAATTTGTACAGGTGGAAATGACACTCCCAAAGATTTCAAAAAAAAACTTGTTAAATCTCTTTGTAAAGCGTGTCATCCTTATGCAGGGGCCATGCTAATCTTCTCTGTATCGTTTCAAATTGACCATATGTCCCGAAGGACGCAAATTGGGAGTTTGCGCGCTACATGTACGCAAGATTGGGGTCACGTGACCTCCGGTAATCAGAATCGAGGTTTCGTCGATCTAGGAGAGGTGAATCCGTCTTTAAACAAGAGGACCCTACTGAGTACGAGAAGAGGATTAATCCGTGGCTACCTTCTGCTTGAGAGCAAGGAGGACAATTAACAAACTGCAGATCGAGACGCGCCGGCGCGGGGGAGGTCTTTAAAAAAGACAAACAATGCTTATACATATACGCTTACGTCGATCTATCGTTTGTTCAGCGCTTGACAGTTGCTAGCAAAATAGGCAGGTATTTGTAACCTAGCTAGCTTACTAGCGCGGTCCGTGGTGATTAATTTTAAAGACGTTACTTAAATTAAAGGCCGGCCCAATTGTCACTGCAGCTAGTTCTCTTTATACTGTACTTCGATATTGAGACATCTTCATATTCACCCTGACACTCAATTGAGAGTGAGTGGTCTCTCTGTGTACGCAGGCTGGGCCGCCAGAAATATGGATTATTCAGGTTCACCAATTACTCTCGATCGCAGCTCAATATGTTTGTTCTGCTGTCCATCACTGATACGCACCGATATCTGTGGCCCAAACGTAGCTGACAGAAGATCGTATATTTACATTTAACCTTGTAAAATTAATTAGTTAATATTATTAAGGTTTAGTGACAAAGATGCTGCATATAGCTGTTGCTGTTTGCAACATCTCTCGGAAATGCTGAGTTTAATTCTAGCTATCATAGGCGAGTCGCATGCTAGCTAGCTTTAACGGTGCCTCGATCCCGCGTATATATATATATATATAGCCGCGGTACGTCATTGACATTGACATAGATATTTCCTCAGGCTAGCTGGTGCGACTTCCCTAGCTCTTGCAACGCTCTGAATGACAAAAATGTCCAGAAACGTGATTTGATCGTGGTCGTCAGGGACCCAGGACCATTCCCACACAGTACACGTGATGTGCGGCTGATTGTAGAAGTGGAGTTCTGTGGGGGAATACATGCTTACATCACCTGGGTAACGATAAGTGGGCTAGAAATTCTAATAGTGGGTAACCATCCTCGCTGTCGACCTATTTTACCCGTAAGCTGGACTCATAAATGTCTTTCGACTGTATATGATCTATTTTGCTACATTAGTTCTGCGCACGTGTACTCCGCGATTGGTTATTTGATCGAGTCATAGCGGTAGTAACAGAGGCATGCCCAACGCAGACTGTTGATTCAGCTGTTATTGCGCTGAATTTACAGGTGACCTGCAGTTTGTATAGTGCTTTAGAAGAGCCAAACCGGATTCGCACGGTCAAGCAGGTGTTCGTGAGAGTGGTCACCCACTTTTTCAAAACATCAAAACCGCTTATACCCTCACAGCTGTGTCGACATGATAGTACGCGCGGGACTTATCCAAGCAGAGGTGGTCCGGCAAGAAAGACTCTTGGGAACAAAAACGTGCTATTACTGATTTGAAACCTCTAAATGGCAGGGAGGGTTTAACGAGGGCCTAACATATGGAAAAGTAAGTTGTGTTTTGTGATAGAATGCTCAGCCGCTGCAATGTGGCAATTGCAGGTGTCGCTGATGCTTACGGATTTTGAAGACAGCAGCTAAACGCATTAAATCGCTGCTCCAGGACCCTGGAAGTTTGTAAGATCTTGTAGCATCACAATTCCATGATGTCAAACGCGCAAGTTTCCTAATGCGGAACATCACGTGACTATATCCCAAAACCATGGTTACCACAACAAAAAGGTAAACAATAACGACACGACAACAGCCGACTGGAGACTGGCGTTTTAAGCGAGGACCATAACTGCGAAGCCTTACTAATACCACAACAACGACAAATACGTTCTTCACGGACGCGCAAAACGATTCACGGCAAAGAGACGGCGTCATTACGGGCTTTACTACGGACTTGATCATCGATTCAGGAACGCTGAGGTTGCGACCAGCTAGGCCTTTTTGCGGCCAAGTTTGCATTCAGCGGATTGGCTTCAATAGTATAAGGCTTCACCTCACTTACAAGTCCGCTTAGAGGCTTCATGATACACTAACAACACTACTAACACACGATACCCACAATGCTAAGCGACGATGACACTGTTTCATCATCCGATGGAAGCTTCATGCCCCCTGTCATTAGCGACTATGGAAAGGAAATTCTTTCCAAGGAGAAACTGGCCAAACTGATGCAAGAACCGAGGGCTCTTCGATCACCTAGTCTCACAACTAGCA
Source organism: Blastobotrys robertii (assembly GCA_030564385.1). Taxonomy (NCBI): domain Eukaryota; kingdom Fungi; phylum Ascomycota; class Dipodascomycetes; order Dipodascales; family Trichomonascaceae; genus Blastobotrys; species Blastobotrys robertii. The sequence goes on from JAJLUQ010000003.1 coordinate 53,152, forward strand.
GCAACAGCAGCTTTTCTGATACACGCACCAGACGGCTATCCGGCACGAATACCTCTACCGGAGGAAGCTTTTCGAGCCCAGGCAAGACACATGATGCTTTTTGCACTCCAGGTCAGAAAAAGTCAAGTGATGCCACAAGTGTTCGGTCCAAGAACCTGCGAGTTCGAAGGTTTGGTGCTGGACTTGGTATGCCAAAGCGTCAAGAGGCAAAAGTGGACGAGCCGAGAGAAGAGCTGAGGAGAGAAGATGGCCTGAGGGACGATCTGAGAGATGAACTGAGAAGAGAAGAAGCTAGGAACGATGAGCTACTCGAGGAACTACGGCGACAGGAGTCTAGGGAAAACGAAGAACATGAAGATTTGAGAAAAAGTGTCAGCAGGATACGATTCTCTGAAGTCAAGGAAGAGATACCTAATTATGACAACGAAAGCAAATGGGAACGGGACGACTACAAACGAAATGATGAAAAGAGATACGAAGACAAGTACGACAGATACGACCAGGAAAACATTACTCCGCCAAGTATGCGGGAGCGGGAGCTCAGAAGAGAGGAGAGACCAGTTTTGAGTGCGATTTCCGCCAACGAGATGCGAACAAAAACCAAGGATTTGGATAGAGACCCGTTTGAGCAGAGTCCCAGACCTAGAGCCAGAGAAAGCCCGCGAGTCGAAAGAGAGCGGGATCGACGACGAAGAAAGAATGTCGATTGCATCAACAACCGATTCTACCAGCGCATGGAGCTTATAGGCAAAGGTGGTTCGTCGAAGGTATACAAGGTCCAGTCCGAGAGTGGCAAGACTTATGCATTGAAGAAGGTCGTATTCGATAATGTGGCTAGTGCGGTTATTGATGGATTCAAGGGCGAGATTGACTTGCTGTGCAAGCTACGAGATGAAGACCGAGTGGTCCAGCTCGTTGACTATGAATTGCATAGCACAAGTTTGATGCTTGTGATGGAGTGTGGTGAAATTGATCTTGCTCATGTTCTAGCTGCCCGTCAAAACCAGCCTTTGGACCTGTCTTTTGTGAGGTACTACTCGCGAGAGATGCTGAAGTGCGTGGCAGCGGTCCATAAGCATGGGATCGTCCACTCAGATTTGAAGCCTGCCAACTTCTTGCTTGTTAAGGGTGTTCTGAAGATCATCGACTTTGGCATTGCAAACGTTGTGCCTGACTATACGACTAACGTGCACAGAGATACGCAGATTGGAACGCCCAACTACATGGCCCCAGAAGCTCTGGTCGACGCAAACGGTCAGGATGAACAGGCGGACTTCAAAGTTGGTAAACCTGCTGATGTCTGGAGCTGCGGCTGCATCATGTATCAGATGCTCTACGGAAAGCCACCGTACGGGCATTTAAACGGCACGCAGAGAGTTCTCGCAATCATGAACCCGAATGTGCACATTCAGTGGCCCCGACTAGGATTAGGACAGGTTAAAGTTCCACGAGAGGCTATTGAGAACGTGCGAGGATGCCTGGAGAGAGACCCGAGGGAGCGAATGACCATCCAAAAAGCTTTGCTTGGGTCGTTCATGAACCCGCAGTCGGTGGATAAGGCTTTCATCAAGAATCTGATTGAAAATGCAGTGCAGTATGGAGCAGACAGGAAGAAGGGCGTTCAAGGAGACGATTTGGATGCGCTAGCCAATGATGTCTGGAAGAGAATTCAAGCTTTCAACATGTAGCCTAGCTGTGATAGTGACTATGCGACGTGTTTCCTAAAGGTGTCATCACCACCACTTTCAATAAATCCATTGATCCAACTAGCATAGTAACTAATATTCATTTTTCACAGGCGTAGTCGAGACGCGTATTCTCTAACATTCTTTCGCCTTAGCTCTGACATATCCTATTAGCTGCTGCATGTGCGTATAGCTGACTGGAAGCCTCACTTTAGCCAAGGGTGAAGTCACTCGTTTCATGCCTGATATACGTCAGCCTGACAAACGGTACAGGGTTATGGCTCAAGACTTGGAATATACTCTGGAACCGAATTTGGAATCGACTTTTAGAAGAGCACATGCTAGGTACGGGCTCAGCAGTCAAGTATAGGCTTCGTTATAGGTGCCAGCTCTATATATAAGAGTGCCACTGAGCTCCCAGATCAGGCCAAAGTTCAAAGTGACGTCACCACTCCATAAATTGTCAAACTCACAGGAAGCCAGTGGTTTCCCCTTTGATGAGACCGCTAACGATCTTGGGACCCAGGTGAGTCGCTCTTAATTCAGGTGGACGAACCTCGATCGGCGCGCGTTCTAAGGCCGTAGTATTCAAGTATAATCCTGATCAATCTGCATTAGAAAATCGCCTCTTCTTAAGAGCATTCCGTTACAGCGATGGGGTTGCCGGGACAACTGAGCGCTAACTCGATATGGCGCATAATCTCGCTTTACCACATCCGGTTAGTGCGTATGTGATATATATAAAGACTCCGCTGCACCCTATAATGTGATGCCTCTTAGACTTCTGCGAAGGGAGTCTAAAGACCAGTCAAACCTCGAAGTGGAGGCTCCGCTCTCCAACTCGCCTCCACCCTCACCGCCCAGGTATCGCGGTGCTTACGAGGGGCTTAAGCCGCCCCAGGTGCGGCCCGCAGCTACTGTTTTTCAAAAATACGAAACAGTCGGTCCCTCTGAATTGCTGAGGCAGATCCACAGACACTTCAAGGTTTACCGTCAGTGTGATGAGTCCATGAGAGACTTCTGGGGTGCCATTGTGGACCTGGGACTAGACGCTGTCGGCCTTCAGAAAACGATGTTTCTGCTGGATGGCGACATGACAATTCCTCAGGTGACGCAGACCATCAAGCAGATAGACAAGGCGAGGGAAAGGCACTCCAGCGCTGACTGCCTTCAGTGGGTTTTCCTTGGCGACATGCTCTCCAAGCCCCCGAGGCTTCGCGATTTCGATTCCGTTCATTTCTGGATGGATCACATAAAGGATGGTCTGAGGCTGTGGGATAGTCGAATCTGGCGGTTTGATGGGGAGAGAATCTGGGGCCTGGTCAGCGTAGTGTCGCACGAGCCGCCGCCAAAAAAGCGGAGTAAAGTGATGGAGATTTCGTTCACGCGAATGGCCAACTTTTCACTGAACGAGGTTGAAAACAAGATTCTGAGGCTTTATGAATTCAGACCAGCCTACGACTCGAGACCAACTAACGGAATTCATATATATTAGCGACGTTGCCAGCCAAATCAATGATCGAGAGCGGCGATGAGATGCATAGATCTGCAACGGTTTCCTGTTCTGATCGCTAGGCAACGGACGCCATATAAGGAAGCGTTTCAGGATTGTACATATCATTATCATTACAGTAGTTCTGACACTAGTCTCATTGCGCTTGTCGCCACACTGCAAGGCGCTCTAGGACTACCACTTTTGCTCAGGATTCTTCTTAAAGGCCTCGTACTCAGCCAACACGAAAGCAGACAGCTCAGTCTCGTTCTCAACTCCATACTGATGCAGAGTCTTTGACTTGTCCAGCAGCAGCCACTCGTCGTCTTTGTCCATGTTGATGACAAGGTTCATAGTCTTGGAGCCATGGGCTTTGGTATAGATCTTGATGGTGTCAAAGTTGCAGGTCTTGTACGGCCGGAATCCTGGCTGTGTAGCAATGACTTGTTAGTATGTTCACTCGCTATGAAATAGGCCACGTCGAGCTCTAGATCTCATACCGACCCTTCTTCAAGTTGAAATGAGGTGCCATCTCAGATCTTCATTAAGCTCGTAATTTCCTTATCAACCTTTTGACACATTAATCTTAATTTCAGCTTAACGGTCGCTTAATGTTATTTCGCCTGATAAATAAGCACTCACCCTCCTTGATCTTGTCGAGCAACCCCTGGACGGTCGTTGTAGTCAGGTCCAGGTCCTTGAAAATATGGTTCTTGACAGTTCTGTACTCAAAAGACTTGATCAATCGAACAGTGATATAAGCCATGGTGCCTCGTTAGTTCATTCCACATATAGAAACCCACTTGGTCGCACCGTCGAGGTCAACGGCTGGGTCACAATGAAGTCAATGTTGTCCATTGTTCGTATGCTAGTCTATTTTCTTGAAGGTCAAATAGAATCCAGGTCTTATCACTGATCCAATCGATGAGTTCATTCTTGAAAATTCCACACGTGACACTTTTCACGTGACCTCACAGACTTGGTGATCCACCAAATTATTTCACTGCAGTGCGACTAAAAGCATCGCACGTCTTGAACCCACAGGTAAACAAACACTCATTTTTTGCATAATTTTGTTTCTTGTTGGACTAGGCCGGGTTCGAAGGGGCAAAACTTTGCGTGACTTAATATTCTTTCCTAAGGTTGGAACTACGAGTTATCGCTTACATTTACTGCTTAGCCAGTCTCGGTATCGGTTCGATTGGCACGGCTTTTCGCTTACAGTTTGTTGTTCGGTTACTCTTTGGTAGCTTCCACAGCGTGATCTTGTTCCCTAGTGTTTCTTGCTGGGAACTTGCATCGCTTGGTACATTTTTGGATAACCGGGAAGACTGATCTACTAGAGTTGGTAGGCGGTGTGGTCTCAGTTTGTTTACTTGTTTAAGTGAGACTAAGCAGTATTGCAGGGAACGAAGGAGAGAAAGGATCCGGACTATACGGTTTGCCATAGGGTTGCCGTAGCTTGATTTGCGTCTTTGACTAGACTAAGCTTTTCGAAGAAAGAATCGCCAACTGAACTTCGGTCTGGATAGCACTATTTGGTGTTTTTGAAGCAATTGGACTCATCACCGGCTCGAGAACACGACCAATACCCTCTCTGTCGTCCACTGCTCCAAGCCGAGTAAGCTCAATCAATTGCGGTTATGCTTGCTGTCGAAACTCTCACTACAGTCCCCGCTGGCTACGCTCTGCCCGCGTGGGTGGCCACTCAGCACAAGGCATTCTTGCGATGGGCCAACACTTATCTCGAAACCCGGGAAATCCCGCCCTTGCATGATTTGAAGACGGACTTCTCCAACGGTGTCCGGCTCATCCAGCTGCTGGAAATTATCGGCAACGAACACCTCGGTAGACACAATGCGAATCCGCGACTGAGAGTCCAGATGGCCGAAAACCTCAACATTGCTCTAGACTTTATCAAACACAGAGGCATTCAGCTACACAATATCGGCGCAGAAGACATAATGGACGGTAACCTGAAACTGATATTGGGTCTGCTGTGGATTCTTGTCCTGCGATTCACCATCTCAGAAATCAACGAAGAGGGTTTGTCTGCGAAAGAAGGCCTTCTCCTGTGGTGTCAGCGAAAGACTGCCGAGTACCCAATGGTCAACATTCGAGACTTTTCCAGCTCGTGGAACGACGGTCTAGCATTTTGCGCGCTAATTGACCGACACAGGCCGGATTTGCTCGATTTTGACGCGCTAGACCCTAAGGACGTGAAAGGAAATGTGGCTTTGGCGCTCCAGATTGCACACGATCAAGTTGGTATTCCACAACTTCTTGACGTGGAAGACGTCTGTGTGCCCAAGCCAGACGAGAAGGCCATCATGACTTATGTGGCATATTGGTTCCACGCTTTTTCAGCGCTCGACAAGATTGAGAACGCCGGCCGACGACTTGAGAAATTTGTTGACGTTACTGGCTCGGCGCTTACCATGCAGCACGGTTACGAGAGGCGAATTAAAGCGCTCATTGATACCATCACCGATTTGAAGGATTCCTGGCAGAACGCCGAGTTCAGCGGTTCATACAACGATGCAAAGGCTCAGGCTAGCGAGTTTGTGCGATACAAAAACTCCACCAAGCGAGAGTGGATCACTGAAAGGTCGGAGCTGGCTTCGCTGCTCGGAAACATTAAAACCAAACTTGGAACTTACGGTCTGAGAGAGTATGTTCCCCCAGAGGGATTGCGACTAATGGACCTGGACAGGATCTGGACACAGCTCGTCAAAGCCGAGGCTGAGCGGTCTAGAAAGATCAACAATGCTATTCGAGATATCAAGGAGCGACTCCGAAAAGACTTTGCTGACACCGCAAACGATCTCTCCCTGGCGCTTAACACATGCTCGCTCAGAATCTCGGACCTCGAAGGGGAGCTTGAGACTCAGCTTATTGGCATCACCCAGCTCTCGGACGAGCTCAAACCTCTCGACCAGACCTTGAAGAGATTGAAAGAGATTAACGAACAATGCATTGAGGCCAACGTGGAGGAAAACGACTACACCGTCTACTCTTACGACGAGCTGGAGTACGAGCTTGGCCTGTGCAAGCAGTCTGTCGTCAAGAAACTGGCCTTCATTGAGAACCAAATCATTGCCCGTTCAATGACGAACTTGACCCCAATTCAGCTGGAGGAGTTCGAGTCAGTTTTCAGATATTTCGACAAGGACCAGAGAAACTCCCTGGCTGAGAGTGAGTTTTCCGGCGCCCTGGCGTCCTTGGGCCTGGTCTATTCCGAAGAAGAAATGCATGAAGTCTTCCAGGTGGCCTCGAACTTTGGCCCGCGAGTGTCGTTTGAGCAGTTCATCAAATTCATGGTTGAAGTTACTGAGGACCAAACTACCTCCGAACAGGTTTATCAGTCGTTTGTGGATGTGGCCTCTGGCAAAGCATACGTCACAGAGTTGGACCTGCAAAACTCACTGATGCCGGACTCCATGATTGACCAGCTAAAGCAGACCATGCCGGAATTCGTGAATGAGGATGGTGAGAAAGGGCTGGACTACATGCGGTACATTGCCGACCTCGCGGGGGTCAAAATCTAGCATATTCGTTTCGTGTATACATTATTGCATAGGACTCAGACGTTTAGCGACTGAGATTAAACAGGCGTTTCAATAGCATTTCACCATTGTACGGACATCGATATTCAGGATGATGGAGTCTTATCGTTGTCACGTGATTATGAGCAAGGTGACGTGCATATGCCAAGCTTTAATCGTTATGGCTGATGTAAGCATCGGACATCCACAGTTACTGTGCGATGAGAGAGCTGTATGAAGATTCTAAAGGAGATTTCCATGGAGAAAAGATTCCTAGAGAAGAAATAAACTCTCTTCGTCATGGATTTGACTCCTTCGCTGTCCAGTCCCGTGATGCCCTGGAGATACTGCCTATGGAGCTATGGGCGGATACTTTACAGTTCCTAGACCTCAGAGACATACTAAGAGCCCGTGGCGTTTGTGGGGTGTTCAAATACTGCATTGGCTCTCGCATTGGTTTCACGTTGGATGGAAATGAGATGGGTGCGTATTGGGGTAGAAACTGTCGCGAAGACATCATTCAGCGTGATCGACGTCATACACTGTCCAAGTGTGAGTATTCTCCTACCACAGATCAGCTGATCTCTGGTAGCTTCGACTGGGTACTCAACAGAGTTCAAACCATAAGCTACGGTTATGAGCTCAACAAACAAGAGACTGAGTTCTTCCAGCTGTTTCACTACCTGCAAGACAAAAACCTTGGCTACTCGCTGGTGGAAATCAGAATAAGAATGCCCTTCTTGGACGTCTATATCGACGAGGCGGAGTACCTTCAAAAGTGCACCTTCGCGCCGAACATCATTCTTCTGGTAGAGCTAGACTACAGAAAGGCCCCAGTGCGAAAGATGAAGATAGAGTGCGTCTACTGTTTTCAAGTCGTTTGCATCCGACACCGGAACGACGACCGAAGCATGTTTGACGTATTCGACGTCGACCCGGACAACGAAGTTCTCTCAGCCAGTTTTGGCGGCATTAGCGAGCGTCGCATCAAGGAAAAGCTTGTCAATATCAACTCCTTTGTCGGGAAGTTTCCTTGTATGGAGTTCCTCATGCTAATGCACTTGACTGTGGAAGGCGAGCCGGGCCAAACGCTTGAAGAAGCCGCCTCGTGGGTCTCTATGAGAAACATAGTGAATGTTCGTTACACCAGCGATGCATAGCTGGGGTATGAATACAACGATTGGCTGGAATCGATAGGACCTGTCTGAGTTAAGATCACTGGAATTCAGAAAATTCAATCACGTGACTGCGGAGGACTGGCCCTTAAACCTTCAATTGAATGGAACGTTGGGCACTCTTCAATGAAATGAGACTGCGGACCGTTGGAAGAGTGACACTGAACACGAAGGTTCTTACCTTTGGGCTGCTTAATCAATATTGGGCTCACTTCAGCAGAGAAATCATAGATACAAGCATAAGGTGGCCTCGGAGTGGGCTCCCGGAGTTGCTGGTCGTGAATGTTTCGAGATATTTCCGAAGCAACACGCGATGTTATCACGTTAACAGTTAGGATGGCATTTGAACAATGAAGACTATAAACTCAGCTATGTGGGAGCCGTTGTTAGTCCAAGGCCTGCCGCTAAGCCTCGCACCATTTTACGTCGAGTGGTGACGCTTGTTATGAGAGTTCCACCATGAAATCCTTGCAATCCACAATGCGACAAAGAATACAACGACTACGAGCTATCAAACCAGCACTTGATAGGCATGTATGCAGCTTTCAATTAGCATATCCCTGAATGCGGTAAAGTAACTCCGACTTTACCAAGGTAGGACTTACTATGCAGTGTTTCCTGACGGACATTCGGTGCCCAACCTCGTTGCGCTTGAATGCATGGAAGTGAGGAGTATGCTCGAACCACTTTCTGAGCGACTTTTGACCGGTGGAATATCCGTGATCCACAGTCGATTTAGGCGTGATTACCGGAAATTATCTTCTAACTGATGTTGTACGGGTATAACATGCGACGTCAGGCGGGGTCAGCTAGCTTCCACCGCTTGTCGCGAATAATCACATCAATCCTCTAGAACCCGTTCCCTGTTGACTTGGCTCGCCCATATATGTACGTACACTGACGCATGAGCCGTCTGGCGCGGCTCGCTCACGCGACTATGCGGTATCGAAAATGTTTGCAACATTTATTTTCCAGAGGCAGACCATCATAACATATGTTTGCGCGCGAGCAATTAAGGACGACAATCAAGCTTCATCACGTATAGCACTATCCAGGTTATGCCAATCAACGCTTATACACGGCTGAGTAAGCGCGGCTATACTCGACCCAAAGCTGGAGAATTGTCTACAAGTCTCATAACCAGTGCTCTCTATGGTATAAAGGAAAGAATTGTCTCTCGCGACTGTTCAATCACTGTGCTGCCTTAGTGGACTAGAGCAACCCAGAATTCCTGACCGGGGACCCACGTACATATTATGCGTGAACCAGTAGCGTCTCTCGTGTTACAATTAAACAGTCGAGATTTCGTCGGATAATAATGCACAACGCAAAGTCCGCGGCAAGGCTGGTGCGCCATGTGATGATTTTATCCGATTATACCCGGACCTAGAGAGATGAAGTCTTAGCGCGGGCTGAATGATGGCATGATGGCTCTTGGCGGTCGGAACATGAAACTAGACCGTGATTGGCCACTGTGGGTGACCGCGGCAATTTATTACCGAGGAGAATTGTCTTATACTGACGGTGTTATACCTCCGAGTGCATGCGTGCTCAGTGTTACACATGCTCATCACATGACCACAATTGGCGACTGGTAACACTAGGGCCCACTCGCCGTTTGCTGTACGGTCCCTGAACAGGCTACCGAGCCAGTGATCGTGCCGTGGGTGACTATATATAATCAGACTTAGTCACACATTTCATCGTTGTAGACCCGTCGTACGGTCGTATATGATAAACTAGGTTCAGTTCGCGCGAATGTTGCCCGAATCCGTCCCCTCGGGGAATCGGTGGAAAAAGCAACGGATAGCCAATTTCGCCCAGCTCCCTTGGCGAGGGACAATGCTTGACCAGACCTCACTATAAACAATGGCCAATATCACTGTCTTCGCGAAGATATACCGCTCGGGACACGATGACTTGTATGCCATCAGCGTTCCCACCACACGGCTAACCTTATATATGGAAACGCTGGCTGGCAAAAGAACTGTGCGCCGTTACCGAAAACGAACTAGATCTGATAAAACGCGCCGCGCGCAGCCAATAAAAATTATCTGATGCAGAGATCAGATCAATCAGATAATTTTGCGCGCGCTCGCGTGCGTCTTTACGCAGAGGTTCAACGGTTTCAACGGTGTGTAACGGTCCGCGTAAAGTCCGTGTTTGGTTTCTACGGTCGCCTGAAAATTGTCTGTCGGCGGTGACCACTGGTCGATGATGGGGGGCTTTGTTCGTGGCGAGTGGGTGATGCCCTGTTTGCTGGGCGCTGGACACGGTAACGCCAAGAAACCCGGCAACACATGCATCGACAGTCTACGCAAGTGCCGGCGTTGTACGGCTAGCGGTTTTGTTTTTTCGGGAACCTCGCCGGGGAAGTAATATAAGAAGAGAGTTTCCCATAATGATACTGTTAAGATGAAGTGGTCTCTTCTTCTGGCAGTAATTGCTGCCGCTGAGGCGCGCGGCCTAAGCAGGAAGCAGGTCAGGGCGCATGTGTACAACTACGCCGAGTCTTGTGCGCAGGCCTTGGAGTATGCGAGCGAAGAGGTTTTTCTGCCCTCCGTCGTGAACTGTGTCCAGGAGCACGCCAGTACAAAGCGGGAGCTGAAAGCAGCTTACGAGCACATTGAATCTACTTATGGACACAGCTTGGCACAGGCCAGAGAATTACTCACCGCGCACAATGCTGCTAAACGGGAAGTGGTGTCCGTTTCTAAGGACGCAGCCAAGCGGAACTGGACCTACATTGACTACATCAACTACAACTACGCTATTTCCGTCAATATGGGCGAAGGCCTCGTTGCCTACTGGGGTGCCGTCTGGCTCCTCAAGACCTTTTTCCACGTGCTGTTTTCCGTGGCTCCAAGCCTGCTGGTCAAGTGGAACGGTGATTTGACCAAAAAGTTCAGAAAACACTTCCTCCTTCCCCCCACCTTTAGCCTGTCCCACTCAAAGCCAATTGTCCTCCACAAATGGTTTACCCTGCTGATCCCAACCCGGCTCGAGTCTATCATCATTCTCGGCTACGTGATTGTGAACTTCGTGCTCATGTTCCCGCGGTACCCACTCTACTACGGCAACTCGCAGATTCCATACCCACCAGACCCACTGCGGGACCAGCTCATCAAGTTCATCGGCACCCGGTTCGCCTACTTCTGCTGCGATCAGGTCCCGCTAATCATTCTCTTTGGCGGCCGAAACAACTTTATGCTGTGGACCACCGGCTGGAATATTGACACCTTCAACGTTTTCCACAAATGGCTCGCCAGGGTCGTCTTCTTCAATGCCATGATGCACTCGGTCATGTACTCCGTCTACGCCCACCAGCTGCACGAGTACGTTGAATACTGGACCGCGCTCTGGTTCGATTGGGGCGGAGTCGCCATGGTCCTTATGGGGTTCATCATCTTCCAAGCTATGCACTCTATGCGATCTCTCAACTACGAGCTCTTTCTGGTCATGCACATTGTCCTGGCCGCGGTTTTCATTGGCGCCTGCTACGGCCACGTCTACTCTTTTGAGAAGCACAAGTGGGGTTACACTGTATCCTTCATCGTGTGGGCGTTCGACCGACTTGCTCGAATCGTGCTCATTGTCTGGTCCGGTGTCAACTCCAAGTCCGAAATCACCATCCACGACGGCGGCATCATTGTCGCAAAGATCAACTACTCTAAGCGATGGACCGTCTACCCAGGCTCGCACGTCTACGTCAACTTCTTGCTCCCCAACAAGTTCTGGCAGTCGCACCCATTCTCTCTCTTGAAGTCTCCTCTGCCAGAAGACGAGGGAAAGCTAGTCATCATCTTCAAGCCACGAGACGGTGCCACCAAGTACGTCGCCGACTACTTGCGATCGAACCCAGAGAAGAATACCATCAGAACTTTAGTCGAGGGCCCATATGGCGCCCATCGACCCGTGCACAAGCACGACTCTATGGTCTTCATCGCTGGTGGTGTCGGTATCACCGATGTCTACGCTCACATTGCCGACCTCGTCGACCGAGGTTCCACTCAGCGAATCACTCTCCACTGGGTCGTCTCGGACAATACTTGTCTGTCTTGGTTCGAGCACCAGATCAAGCATGTCCTCTCTGGCAAGTACGTCGATTTCAAGCTCTACATCAACGAACACCCATCAACGGAATCATCAGAAAAGTCCTCCATCAATGGCGTTGCTGTACCCGTCGAGTCTAACTCTGACAATGAGAAGGCCGTCGCCACGACGGACGCGTCCATTCCAGGCCCGCACATCATATACCTGCGGCCCAACCTTTACAGCGTCATTGCCGCCCATATGGCCGAACACGACACTGGCTCGCTCGGATTCCTGGTCTGCGGTCCTCAGTCCATGAACGATGACGTCCGGCGAGCCGTCGCCGACAACATCGTCCAGACCAAGGGCCGTGTCGACTTTTACGAGCAGTCCTTCGGCTGGTAGGGTTCCATCCTTATGCTGTTATGTTTTACGCTTTGATGATTAATGTAATATAAAAGTTTCCTCTCCATACACACGGCGACAAAGCTTGTTCAGAAACAGTGCGGCTTACCCTAACCTGTGGCAAGTTCTGTAACACGGCCGGTGCAGCTGAATCTCCGGGTTTTTTCACCAGTCTCCTAATTCAGCTATGAGCTCGACAAGATTTTAAGCGAGAAGTTTATTCACTCTAATAAACATATGTACGGTCTCCGCTATGCTCCAGTCACCTTGGGCCCAGCTTGGCCAAACACCTGGCACCCTGCTCTTCCCACTCCTGCTTGGTAATCCACAAGTGTTCCTTGTCATGCATAATGTTAGCCAGCACTGCACCACCCAGGAAAACCATGTGTCGTCGTCTTGGTGGATCCTCAATTCTGACTTTGAATTTGTCCAGTCGTTCTGGGTTTCCGTTCAAGATTCGCGTCAGCCACAGCTGCTTCATCTCTTTCTCCAATCGGCTTGGAAGACCTGGATACATGGAGGAACCACCGGACAGGACAATAGCCTTGTAAAGGGCTGGCCGGACGTCCATATCGGCCTGCTGGATAGTGTTGAACAGATACTCGGCGATGCCCGGCTGTTCACAGTCAACAAGATGTGGCTGGAACAGGCACTCTGGGGCCTGGAATCGCTCTGGTCCGATCTTGATGGTTCGTCCGTCTGGCAACTCATACTTCTCCATGAGGACGGTGGTCTCTTCCGCGAGCTTGGTGTCGTAGTCGAGATCGTACGAGACATAGCAGAACTTTTCCTTGATTTGTCGAACAGTCTCAAAATCGGCGGTTCGGTTGAAGGCGTATCCTCGTCGGAAGAGCAGGTTAATCAAGTGTCTGGTAACGTCTCGTCCGGCAATGTCCAGTCGTCGGGTCAGATGGTTTAGAACCGTACTCTCGTAGACGGGAACGATATGGGTAACACCGTCGCCGGAGTCAACGACGACACCAGAAGACAGGCCCTGAGCATACAGGGCGAGGACGGCCTGAATGGCGACGTACACTCCGTTGAATCCGTACTGCTCAAACATGGTTCCCACCATCTTTTCTCGGTTGGCCAGAGGGTTGAGAGGAGGCTCGGTAAGTAGGATCTTCTTTCCTCGTGGGTCAATCTGCATTCGCTCGTAGAAGGAATAGTTCCACAAGTGGCCCATATCCTCCCAGTTTCGAATAATACCATTCTCCATGGGATAGGACACCTGTAGGGCCGTTCGGACGGCGCTGGCCTCGTCTCCACACATTATGTCTTTAATCTCAACGCCATTTCCGTGCGCCAATCGCTCTTCGGCTCGCAGGATGGGTCGTCCGACGATGGACGGAAATGTGTGGTCGGGAAAGTTGGTGCCGCCACGGCCAATTTTCACAAAACCAGTTCCCTGGTCGAGGACTCGTTAGCTTACTCCTTGCACTGGCAGTGGAAGCGGGTACTCACCAATTGGCTGTTCCATTGTAGCTGTTGTCTAGTAGGGGCGGTGTTGGCAAGTCGTGGCTGGGAGTACAAGTGTCCCAACGGCGTGGCATTTGGGTATCACGCGCACACTATCAACCCCGCGGTTGCGGTTTCGTGGTTACTATCCGCCCAGAAGATGTGCCAATTGATGCCTCAACGATATGTTTGGCCTGAGTAGCCACTAGGCCAGTCAAATTCTGTTTAGTGCCAGGCTGGCTTTGAGGTGGGATCGTCAGAGACTATCGGAGACTAATGTGTTTGTTGCGAGGGCGGTAAGGATTGGCCACTGTGGTTTAGGCTGAAAATTGAGAGCATCATTAAACTCGAAGCCGATTGAAGGTCATTTCTTGAACTCACGCAATACCACAAACTACGCAGGAACGGTGCCTGCCATGCTATGCAATTCATTACTCATCATATTTACATGCTCCTTCCCAAAATGCTCTACCACATGCCGAGAGTTTGCCGTCCGCTTTACATGCTTGCTTGATGCCCACACAAATGCTCCGGCTGCTCCGACCAGTCCGACTCCGGCCTAAAAATGGCCGTACTTGCGTCGGCCCTCTCGGACAGTGTTGTGCCGCTTCACCTCAATGACTGTGGCATAGTCTTCCTCCTCGACTGCCCTCAACACAAACGTCTGACTGTTATCCAGCGTTCCAACTTCAATTCTAAATTGGTTCCTTTGTGGGGTCTTCGAGTTTTTCTTATTCACCAACGTCACGTTCGCCAGTCGTTCGTCCCCGTCCAACAAGCCATATGTCGACACTTCTAGATCTTCTTTGAAGCCCTCGGACGAAGACTTGAAGTCCTGCACAATCGATTCAACCTCGGTGAATCGAACCTGCGTGAAGGTGCCGTCATAGCCAACGGCAGAAGCAAGTCCTTCCTCGTCCTCTTGCAACGCATGCAGGATCCGGTCTCGCACTCTCACTGGCATCTTGGACTTTGTATCTATTTTTGACTTCATGGAGTCAAACGTCAGGTGATATGTGCCCATGGCGGCCCACCGGCGGTCATAGAGCACTTTTTCCAGCTGCCTTTGCCGCCGGCGGAAGTACCATGCTGCCAGGGCCAGTGGCGGTGTGGCTATGATGAGTATTGGTGTCGCAATGAAAAGTATTCCCGCAGCGGTAAGCGAGATCACTCCAAATGCTTTGATCGGGGCCGGAACCTTGTCGAGGAGTCGTTGGTTCTTTCGGTAAACCTGCCAGGGCTGCGGAGATGGCGGAGTCACGTGCAAGTGCCGGCGAGCATATGTCGGTGGCGGTAGTGCGCATAATTTTGGTACATTGGTCATTGGCCTCAACGACCGGGCGCAGATCATTGTGTATCGGTGAATCAGGACTCAGCCAGGGAGTAGATGGATGGCACAGCGCGCTTGGGAGACTCGGCCCCACGGGGAATCTTGTTAACATGTTAGGGCAACTGCTTGCCCTAACCCTACGATAATTGATTCCGGAATCAGATATTGGTCCGGCAAGAGTGGTGATCGGCTTGACTTGCAGAAGCTTTGCATGGGCAAGGTAGATCGGCTACAATCGGAGTGATTTTGCAACGGACCTGAGGTTGGCCTGCGCCCTGCCGGTGGTACATTAAGCGGAGGCCCGAATAGAGCACTTCTGGAGCCGTGGTTCAAGGGCTTCGCAGTCTACTTTCCTCAATTTTCCAAAGTGTTTTCCCCGTCCGATAAGTCAGTTAATTTGCAGGAACCCTACCTAGTATTACTGTGGGAGGTCTTATGGGAGGGGACAGGCCGGATAGTATTCTTCTTTTTGCCTGTCAATGATCAGAGAGGCAGTATGATCAGAACTTTGATCTAATGTGGGAGGGCCACAGATTGCAACGTTTTGGCAATACGGGGAGCAAACACAAGGATTACTATTCTCAGAACCAATGCCTGCCTTGCTTTTAAACTTCTTTCTCTGCATGCTTCCACTATGCCTAAGCCTGAGTCCTGTTTGACTTCAGGAAGGCGCTTGCAAGTTGTGACTGATAATGACTAGCATGTTACCTGTTATACACTAGTTCGCCGCTAGATACTCTTTCGGGTTCTATCAGGCGTGAATGGTCGTGGTCGGGTGTCCTGCAAAGAGTATCTGCGCTTCTGATCTGAAACGCTTAGCTGAGTTTCCAGCGATTCAGACTCCAGCCATGACGTTTGAGTCGGGCTAGGGAGGAGTGGTAAGAATCGCTTTTCTGATTCGGAGGTTTCCATCACATAAGGCTGTCGCGGACTCAGAAAACATTTCAGCTTTGGAAGGAAGATCCTGGTACAGAGCTCTCCGACTTTAACGAGAACCATGGCGAGCAAAGGAATCACAATACTGACAAAGACCATTCTCTTGATGGTCAAAGGCGTCTTGTACCTTGGCGCAGCCGTTCGGATGGTGAGAAGTGACCCTGTGGTTGTGACCATCGCGAGAGCAAACTTGAATGTGAGGGTTGATTTCATGGCGGTGATTTCGTGGGCGGTTAGTGCTTATTGTCCGTTAGTGCAGCGTCTGTGAGCGAATAAAGGACTTTAATGGATTTATCGGCGTATTTTTAGCAGCTTGGTTTGGGTTTGTCTTGAGCTTGTAGTTTCTGGCGCCAGCGCTTGTTGATAGTGTACTCTGATGAAGTTCCACAGTCTTAAGTGTTCTTTTCGTCTTTATTGGATATGGTCTCTGATGTGGTGTGTCGAGTGCTGTGAGATTGTGCGGGGAAATTAAACACAAACAAAAAATTAGATTAAGGTTTTGGACCGTGCAGAAGGTTTTCGAAGGCGAAGCGTGAGATCACACGTATATTTGGTTCACCTTGATAACGTGTATAGGTTCTGAGTGAGGCGGTCCAAGTTGGATCTGGGCCCCGACTAAATATATGTATGTTTTAAGATATCCGGCTTCCGATCGAGTCAGTAGACATTACCGGGAAGACTACACATGCAGGGTGACAGAACATATATGGCAGTTTGTGCCGGAAAGGGATATACGCACAGATTTATTGTGGGGATCCGAATTACCTCGTTATCACATCCCTCCCACGGGTTTTACTCTTTAAGAATGCATGCATTACAAATGTATGTACAGCTGAGCTATATCTAAGCCCGGGGATCCTTAGGGGGCAGTACCGCAAATAGGAGATACGAAGTATGAGTCTTGATATCCTGTTCCATTCGCGACACGTTAGACCACTCGAATCGCTCGTCTCCCTGCTTCACACGAAGACCCTTCTCGTAGTGCGAGACCTTCTCCTTAGAAGCGCCTGTAGACTTATCTTCAGGCTCCTCAGCCCTGACCTCAACTTCAGTGTGTCCTTCGCTGCTCTCAGCCTGCTCCTCAACTTCGTCGATTTTCCTCTTTTGCTTGTCAATTCTGTCGTTTCGAACCTTCAAGCCGTCGGATCTTCTCTTCTTGACATCCCGCAGCCGCTCAATGGCATCGTCCACCGTCTTGACCATCTCTTTTCTGGCCTCCCACCGTCTGGCGGCAACTTCAACCATTTCAATGCGCATGTATCCCTCTTTCCGTAGGGCTTCCACGGTCTTTGTGACTTGTTCCATACAGGGAGAGAAGCAGCAGATCTTTAGCATCTTGTTGGCAGCGACTTTTCGCACGTGACCCACTGCAGCCCACGGTGAAGGCAAGTCCAAGAAGACAGCGTCAACACCCTCTGCATCGGGAAAACCACCCTCGCAAACGTCACCATGTCGAATCTGAACATTTTCCAGCCCGTGGTCCTCAAACTCCTTCTTGGCCTGCAAGAACCGGGCTTCGTGAAACTCAAATGTGAACACTTTACCCTTCTTTCCAACCGTTCGCGACAAGCTGTGAGTGAACGATCCAGAACCGGTTCCAGCCTCGACAACACGTGACCCGGGCCTGATATTCAGCCTCTGAACGATATAACTGGCGTCGGCCGTGTAGACAATCTGAGTTCGGTGTGGCAGCGATAGTGTCCAAAGTTCTGGTGTAGGGGCAATAACGTGAAGGAACCCACGACTGTTGGCGCTAGGAACCTGAGTACCTGGTTTACTCTTAAGCATATCATCGTGCGGGAACGGTCCATATCGAGTGTTGAGCACCTCTCCAGACTTCAGAGTCAATGGCCGGATATTGGTTCGAGTGAGCCAGGCAAGAACAAGATCATTCTCCTTGAATTCAGTAGTGTGTCCAAGCATAGCGGAGACTGGTGGCTGGCGCTTCTCAACGTTGTTAGTGTATCTGGCTCTTCGCTGATAGCTGCCAGTGATCAATCAATGATGTGACGCTCAATGACCTCGCTAATGTAGTTAAGGCGATTCAAAAAAAGATAGGTGGATCGAACTTCCGGGCCTATTCTTGTCGATGCTTGTGTAAGTCAGTCGATCTTTGCAATGTGTCCCAATACAAAGTCAAAGCTTATCGGTATCACCAAATTTTTTTTTTCACTTCGCGCGCCGCACTGAATTTTTTGACCTCCATCAGACATCACAGTTTGTTCACCAACAGTGCTGTATATACGGATCCAAGTTCATTTGTTGTCCGCTCACTGATAGATCAGTGCGAATATCTGAGCATACAGAGTCACGTGCCCTGAAAATAGTGCACGAATCTCACACAAATCAACATGCCATCGATATCAAATCCATACACGATAGCCCAGCTACCAAAGTCAGCACCCTCGTCTGCGCTGTACTCGGAGAACTCTCTGTTACTAGGCATTCCAGGTGCTGAAATCAAGGCCTACTCGTTACACCCAAGCCCAGCTCTGCTGTGGGCTCACGCTATCGGACCAGATACTAAGGTGACCGCCGTCGCAAACCTGTCCAAGGGAGATGCCTGGTTCGGTGCTGATGAAAGGAAAAAACACATCATTTCTAGTATTTCGGGAAAGAGATTAGAAGTTCCGGAGAGCGTCGCCAACTTGAAGTCCTCGGACGGATCAGTGTACGTCGTTTCCAGGAGCTCGTCTGTTGCCTGTTACCAGGACGAAGAAAAGTGGAAGATTCAGGCAAAATCCTCGAGGACAGTTGAGTTTAGTACATTTCTTCCCGCTGGTGAACTGCAGGCTCTGGCCAAGGGTGAAGACGAGGAGGATGTCGAGAGCGAAGGTGACGGTACTGCTCTCATCATTAGCACAGTGGGCAAGAAGGGAAGACTTCAGATGCGTCTGATTGCCTTGAGTCCGTCTAACGGTTCTGAGATTGTCTACAAGCAGATTCCGATTCAGGAAGAGCCAGGTGCCTTTGCCTACCACAAGGGTTTCTTGTATCGATATGTCTCTTCTACCTCGACCCTCCATAGATACTCCATTCTGGACGCAACCCCCAGTGAGCCTATCACGCTTCCACTGCAGGCAGAATCCTCCGCATCCGTGATTCCACTGGGACGAAGCGTGCTCGTGGCCCACGGAAAAAGTTTGATTCTGTTTGACCTCGAGTACTCCACGATTCTCGCTAAACAGGCTCTGGATGCGCCAGCCCGACTGATCTCAGACGAGTTTTCCAATCAAAAGAGCATAACCGTGATTGCCCTGTCGGATTCCGTCTCCGCCATCACCGTCGAGCCAGGCACCGGCTCTCTTCTCGACAACATTGGTAAGAAGCCCGCTGAGGACTCTGAGTGGAAGTACGCTTTGTCTGACATTATCCTGAGAGGTGACTTCAAGCTGCACAAGTACAATGGAATTCTGGAAAACATTTTCGACATCTCTAAGCAAAAGACCAAAGATATTCTGGAGGAGCTGAAATCTCTGAAAGGAGATCAAAAGACCTTTGATAACAAATTCATCAAATACATGAAGGGCTCAGATTGGGAGGATATTGAAGACGGCGAGGTGAGCACTGAGGTGTATGACGAAAAAGACAGAAATGTGGACGTCAACTTCATCAGAGACCTGGTGTTCTCTCTTCTGGAGCAGCCTGTCTCTCTTCCAAACTCAATGATCTATCTTCTAACGCATCCACTGTTTCCTACACCGGAGATTCCAAACCTGCTGCCCCAGCTGGCTTCTCACCCAAGGCTATACAGGCAGGCAATCGTGACGGCTCCATCGCTGAGCATCAACCAGCTGGTTTCCGGGCTTGGACACCCAGATGATGACATTTTCAAAGATGTTGTGTCTCGAACCACTGAGGACTTTACTCAAGAGAGCGTTTCTGAGGCCATCAAGAAGAAGTACACAAAATCCGACGGCGCGTTAGAACTGGTTAGGCGCCTTGTTCGACTGGACATTGGCTGGAAACTTCTTCCAAGCCTGGTGGACGCCGTTGGTCTGCTGGGCTGGCCAGAGGAGGTCCTCACTGAGTTGTCTTCTGTTGTCAACGCTCAGGTTAAGGCCCTGGAATCCTCGTCAGAGACCATCACCCTCATTGACGAGGCCATTAGAAAGTTCGATCCAGACACCTCTGCCGCTACTCTGCGTGGTATGTCAAAGAACGAGCTTGAGAAACTGAACAAGCCGCAAGCTCAAAAGCCGCAGACGGCTCAGCCAGAGGTGCTGTCAGAAGAGGCTCGATACAAGGAGAACATGCAGGGTATGCTTCAGTTTGGTGTCGGCGGACGACAGCCAGAGGAAAAGCTGGACAAGCGTGCTGCTGCTGAAAAGAAGAAGAAGGATATTCAAGTTCACGCGTACGAGATCACTCGACGAGTGCCTGTTTACTCGGTGGAGAAGTTAGTTTTCTAGATCACTGAGAACGCTGTAAAATAATGTATAAATCAAACAGATGAATGACTAAAAATCCTGGTGCTATGGGAATATGGGGGAGCAAGAGAACAGGTAAACTGTTGCTACCGAGCCATCGCTCATCAGGTTTATTTTTACTCTAGCCTAGGCGACTTTGCTTCATTCGGATTCTGATTCAGAATTTAGCTCTGTTGGGTGATAGTTTCGTACAAGGGTGCTGCACGTCATGAACCGAGTCAGGTCCTTGTGTTGTATCGCTACCTATTTGTCGATTAGCGTCCAAGTTAGTTTAGGTGCGCGGGTTTCGCGGTCGCCGCTAATCAGTCTCAATCGATTCGTCCGAATCGTACTCCGTGTCATATTCTGTCCAGCTGGCGTGCGCCAGCAAAGCAAATGCAATGATAATAATCAAGCCACCCAACACATCAGCCCCGCTGACCTCCGTACCAAACAAAGCCCAGTCAACCACTGGCACGATGAACGTCGTCAATAAAGCAGCCACGCTTGAGAACACAGGTGACGTCAACGCCATGAGGGTGAGAAAGCTCACGGAGAACAAAATGTTGCCCAGCATTGATAGAAACAGGACCCACGTAGCCTCAGCAGAGGGCAGCTGAAATTCTTCAACGCCAGTATAGTGAAGCACAGGCAACACCATCCAAAGCGTAAGCATAGTGCAGCTTCCTATCACGCTGGCCACAACGTTTGCGAAGGACGCCTGCCGTCTAGGGCTAACTGCCGACGGAGCAGAGGCCAATTTCTTGTACAAAACTTCATATAGTCCGTACAGCACCGACCCGACACCAATGATAACATTGCCCATTGCTCTCATTGGGTATTCGTCAGCGCCCGAAGGTGACGATGAGCCACCATACGCAATGATGAGTACCCCAAAGATGGCAAGCAACACAGCGGCCATTTTATTCCACTTGAAAGCTTCTTTCAGCAGTGGCACCGAGAAGGCATATGCAAAGAATGCCGACGAGTTGTAAATTGCCGTCAAGTCATTGGGCGTGGTGAAGTTCACAGCAATGTACCACGAGCTTCCAGCAAAATTCAGCGCGACGCATAGAATCAGGCACACTTTGATCATATACCACAGCGGGTTCTGCTTCCCACTCACCAACGACGCAGTGTGATACACCTGGTCGTAGTGTCTCCGCGCAATCACTTTCCAAGGTACGTGTGCTTTTCTTGCTTTCAGAAATACTAGCTGTAGCGGCCAGAGGAACACCCATGACGAGTGCGTGATGTACAGTGTCAGCATGGGCTTTCTGTAACGCACCGTATTAGCCAGGTAACCGGCTGCTTCTGTCTGTAGAACGAAAGAGAACAAAGCCACTGTTAGCGCCAGGCCGGTGAAGGCGTGCTTTGATTTCTGTTTTTCGTTGGGCTCTGCATAACTTGACCGGCTGCGAAGCAGGCCGGGTCTGTCCGAGTCCACTGGTTGGTATCGAGGCATCTTATTCGAATGTTGTGTGAATGGTCAGTCTTGTCTATTTTGTCCTTGAAGCCTAATTCTTGGAATTCTGAGGTTGCGCTGTCGTAGTGGAATCACAAGTTGCGAATGTGAGCACTGGGCTGTAGGTCCTAGTTTCACGTCTAACAAATCCCCTTTTGAATCAAATATCGAAGGCTAGGCCGCCTGCTGCCAATAAGTCAACGGATTGCGCGTCGGCGGGTCCTCGCAGTTAGTCCCTTACAGGTGGGTTTACCTTCAGAAGTCTGTAAGCGGTCAATCCTTGAGCTTCGCTGTTTAAATGTTGTGTGCTGTCCTCCACGGGCTGATCAGAATGGTGATACAATGCGGTAAACTGTATGGTGGGCCGTAGTATGACGTCACTGAGTATAGACAGGGTCTTCGTAGCGCTTAGCTGTGCTTGACCTCTGGCGCCTGATTTACAGCGTTAGTCTCTCCTGTATCACTGAATAAAGACCGGAATCGTCCAAGCCTTCAAAATGCCAATTGCGGTATATGTAGATGGATAAGGCAGTGTTCTCCCAATGAGATGTGCCTGGGGACTAAACTAGACCACTAGCGCGTCGACAAAGGAATGCTGGTAAAGTTCAGGTCGTGAATCACGTTAGTCACTTTGAATCGTTAAGTTAGTCTATACGGGAAACACTAGCCTGAGGTTAAGACCGACTCGGATATAGAGTTCCGATAGTCTCCGCTCAGGGGGGGTTGAGGTGAATGGCTGGTAACACGATGAGCCAGAGGTGCATATTTGGACCCTTGCCCAGATCCCTGCTCAGGTCACGTGAATCATCACGTGTTCTGTTCAAAGTAAAGTTGGACTAATGTAATGTGTGAAGGTTATGAGTACGTATTGTATAAAGGACGCACGCGAAAGCTGATGGGCTCCTTATTGCAAAGCACCCAAAATCACGGTGACACTAGCTGAAACAGTTAGATGGGTGCGCATTGCCAGAATTAACAGGACGTTGATTGTACTCGCCTCCTGAGTAGGCAAGTAGCGATATAGGAAACGTGAGTGAGACCACGAATACCGTTCAGGGATCGCAATGCCTTAATTATAAATGCAACACAGATACACTATCGTGACGACCATGACCAAAAGTACGCGCGCGCCAGAACTTGCGCGTAACCTCCCGTCTGACAAAACTTTCATCAAGCCACACATACACTAGTAAAGGCCATACACACAATGCCCGAGTTCGAGGACATTGACTTTTCCGATCTGGAAAAGAAGTACGAGATCAACCCCGATGATGGGTTTGAGACGTTTGTGATTGTCGACGGTACGCCTGTGATTCCCGCCAGTAAGGTTGAAATTCTGTCCAAGGTTCTGAAGAAGAAGTTCAAGGATGCCGGCGAGATTGTCGGTTTCCACATGCCACAGAATGAGGACGGTACTACCAAGGGATTCGTGTTTATTGAGTATTCCACAGCCGAGGAGGCCTCTAACGCTGTGTTGAAGCTGAGCAAGTTGAAGCTGGACGCCAAGCACACGCTTATTGTCAACAAGCTGGCTGATGTGGAGAAGTACGGATTTGAGGGAAACGTTGATGTTGAATACCAGGAGCCAGAGATCCGACCGTTCACTGCCAAGGAGCACTTGAGGTCGTGGCTGACGGACCCACAGGGCCGAGACCAATTCCTCATTCAGCGAGGAGCTGAAGTTGAGGTTTTCTGGAACAGAAAGACCGATCAGCCAGAGTTGTGCACTGAGCGACCAGTGATGAGTCAGCTGTCTGTGCGATGGTCGCCAAAGGGTACCTACCTTGTGACATTCCAGCCACAGGGTATCGAGTTGTTTGGTGGTGCAAGCTGGAAGTCTGTGGGCCGATTTGCCCATCGAGAGCCAAAGGCCTTCCAGTTTTCTCCCAACGAGAACTTTTTGGTTACCATCAGTGAGAAGCCAATTGTGCTGCCAACTGGAGACCCACGAGCCATGATGAACTGTCCATTCAAAGAGCAGGACGAGGGCCACTTCATTGTGATCTGGGACGTTAAGACGCAGATTCCACTGCGAACTTTCCCAATGCTGGGCTCCGACTCCACGAAGAAGATCTGGCCCATTTTCAAGTGGTCCAGCGACGACCGATACTTTGCTCGAGTCATCCCAGAAGAGGGCCTGAGCATCTACGAGGCCCCATCTATGGGTCTTTTGGACAAGAAGAGCATCAAGATCCCAGGAATCATGGACTTTGAGTTTGCCCCAGCCACCATCAGCCTTGAGGGACGAAAAAACAACTCCCAGGTGTTGTGTTACTGGACTCCAGAGCTCCCCAACCAGACTGCACGAGTTAGCATCATGGAGGTGCCATCTAAGGATGTCATTCGAAGCCGAAACCTGTTCAACGTGAGTGGGTGCCGACTGCACTGGCAGGATCAGGGCAAATTTCTCTGTGTCAAGGTTGACCGACACACCAAGACCAAGAAGTCTACCTTCACCAACCTCGAGTTTTTCAAGATGAACGACAAGGACATTCCAGTTGACGTCGTTGAGCTGAAGGATACGGTGGTGAACTTTGCTTGGGAGCCAAAGAACGATCGATTCGTCATCATTTCCCGAGCAGACGTTCCACCGGGAACTAACCCAGCCACTGTCAAGAACACCCTTTCCTTCTACAGCTTTGATCGAACCAAGAACACCCAGGAGCCATGGAAGCTCATCAAAAAGGTTGAAAAGAAGTCAGTGAACTCCATCTACTGGCGACCAACCGGCCGATTCGTCGCTCTGGCCAACGTTGGTTCGGGTGCCTCTGCGGAACTCGAGTTTTATGATCTTGACCACGACGTCGATAAGGAGGGATCCACCTTCGCCGCTGTCGGAACCTGCGAACACTACGGTATGACCGACCTTCAGTGGGACCCCTCTGGACGATACGTCGCCACCTACTCCTCGGTCTGGAGACACACTATCGAGAACGGATACAAGCTTTGGGACTTCCGAGGAAGCCTGTTGCGAGAAGAGAGCGTTGATAGATTCGGAGCCTTGTTCTGGAGACCACGGCCACCAAGTCTCCTGTCCAAGGACAAGATCAAAGAAATCCAGAAGAACCTCAAGTCGTACAGCAGACGATTCGACGAGGAAGACGCTATGGAGGCTTCTGAGGCTTCTCGAGAGCTCATCATGCGACGACGACAGGCATTGGCTGACTGGCGAGAATGGCGAGCGGCTATGGACGCCACCCTTGCTGGGCTGGGTCTCAAGAGCGAGGCCCAGCTGGCCCAGGCCAGTGATGAGCACGATGTGATTGAGGAGATTAAGGAAGAAGTTCTCGAGGAGAAGGAGGAGGAGCTCGACTAAGCTCGATGCGCAAACATGGCGCGCTTTTCGAATAGGCGCGCCTCTCCACATTAATCCACTCACACGGCTTGTCACCACCGGCGGCACACGAGGTGTGCTTCTAGTGCATAATGTAACGAAAAGGACTAGTTCCAATAGTCCATGGCGGTCACGGACTGCATTGAGACGAATAGAGTACGTATTTACGTAATGCAATCGCATGATTTAGTTGCACTACGAGCACTACGAGCGAAGCACTACGAGCGAAGCGAGTAGTGCTGTGAGCTGTTGAGTTGCTGTGAGGTGCTAAGGTGTTGAGAGAATTGATTTAATTACATACCTATGTGTGAGGGTTGATGCGGCTTGATGCGGCTCTGTGCCACCTGTCCAGCCATTGACCAAGTTCAGCTCGTGTCTAAAGTTCTACTGAGCCTTCGGGCTCCTCGGGCTCTTCTGCCGCACCAATAATGTCAGGCAATGCGGCGAGCTTCTAGAACTACCCGTTTCGTCGCGACGTGCCGGTGTACGCACGACTACTATTCCGTCGTCGCCACTGGCGTGCAGAGAATATGCAGAGAACTAAGTCCACGACCTGTTCAATGCTAGAAATAGAACTAGAAATAGAACTAGCCATTGAAGCATTCAGGCATCACGTGATCAGTTAATCCGGGAAATTTAAGTTATCCGGAAATTTGCACCACAAAAGGGCTTTTCTAAGCATGAAAAAGCTCTGATCTGAGTAGAAGCTCTATTGGTACGTTAGTGTGTTAGTATATACATGCCAAGGGCATTGTGAGGTGTTGGTAACGGTTAGTGGTTGCAGTTAGTAACGATCCTATGATGAGAGTTCAGGCCGCCGAGGGTCCAGGACTAGCCCGAATGGATCTCGGCTACGCCTCGGTGTGTTACCTGCGGCGCCTCTCAGTCATGAGCAATCTTATGTGGTCAATTGCGCCTTTTATCAGCACAATCTCGTAGTCCATGTCCTGGGCTGCGTTGCGGTCGCCTCTCACCTGAAAGGCGCGCTTTCGTTGCTTTGCCTCGTCCAACTGGCTCTGCAGGATTCTCAGTCGCTGGTCAAAGTCACCCATGCTCATGAAATCGACAAGTGGGCGGAAGGAGGAATGAGATCACAGGTTTGATCTGGAGTTCTGTCACGATACGGCAGCGGTACGACAGGTCGTGATACGGTACTGGTCGAGAATCGGTGGTTGTGGATACTGTTGAGATGATACTGATACTGTTGTACAAGGATCAAGCGATGGTCAAATCAATTGGCGAGTATCGTTAGTGAATAGCGAATCGGCTAGAGAATCGAATAGCGAGTCGAATAGTGGAGATACTGTACGGTGTACTGTATAGTGGTTGTGTGGAGTTTGTGGTGAGACATGCCTATATATATACACGTCAAACAGACAATAAGCAATGATGAATCACTTGTTAGTCATTCGATATCATGCACCCTGAGCCAGGTGGCGCACTGCGCGCATAGCCTCTTAATATGCCTCCAGCCGCCACCACCTAGGGTTGTGTGGCGACCGCTATGGCTGTAAAGGCCATCAGAGTCAGGGCCATCAGCAAGACACTGATTTATATATGCCATCTAGTGGCGACGCCTTGCAAATCAGCCGGCACGAACGCCTTCATGATCCCGACGGTGGCGGTGGCGGTGGCATGCATGGACCACATGCTCACGTGGACACACTCATAGTTACGGCGCTTAACACCCAGTGGCTCACGGTTGCTCACAAAGTGCCGTATTTTTCCGATCTGCCGATTTGTTTGGTGTTGGTCGCGTTGACTCATAAGCCTCGAGCACGGAACCAACCGGTTGGTACGGTTACCGGCGCCAACCGGAGTACCAAAGATACTAACGCTACGCCGACACGGAGACTGACGCCAACACTATGACGACACGAAGCGCACTGGCCATTGTCTTCTGACAGAGCCTCCCTGCATTTTTGCGCCGACATCATGCGCGCAGAATACTACATCCGTTTCGAGGCCCTCGGCTCGCGGTTCGAATCCCGAGGGGCAGTGTACATGCAGGAGAAGGAACGAAAATTCCCCGTTTCGTGTCGGATCATGCAGAAAACACATGATGAGATGGTGGCGGCGTGGGGCGGTGGCAGTTCACCACGCTAACCATGGCAGTCGGCAGACAGACACCCGCTGCTGTGCGTGCGCAGCTGTGCGTGTGCTGTATGCTGCATTATACGAGGTGACGGGCTTGCGGTGCAGCCCGCGACGCTGTGCTCTGCTGTCTGGTCGAATTAATGCAACAATAGACGGCACGTGACGCGCGGCTCGATCCGGGGTCCGCAGTTGAAAGTGCGGAGCGAGCTATCGCGACTTGGCAATTGAGTATTGCAGGGAGGTGTCAGAAAGAACATTGTAGAAGAGCATTAGGAAAGATTTACACGGTCGACGGTGCCTCCTCCCACCTCTCCTATTCCCCCTTTCCTCTCACTCTCCTCGCTATACCATTCCCTACGCCTCTCCCTGCCATACCGAGGTGGACGTTAAAGTTGCATACGTGTACATGATGCAACACCGTTGAGCCATGACAATGCCACAATTAATGCACCGAAAAAATACTGCAGAGGTCTGCAGTCGCAACGGACGACCGAGTCCACTGCTTATGATGTCATCATGTCACGCGCTGTGTGTGTTCTCAAAGGGATGGCGTCCGCGGGGAAGTGTGTTACGTACAGTGTTTATGCGTATGGGTGCATCGAGGGCTATCCGAAGGGAATAGACGGGGAAATCAACTGATCGCCTCTGTCACTTTCCCTCGCTATTCATATCTTTCTGTAGCCTCGGTTACGTGTCCCCGTATCCATTGGCGGGTGAGATAATGCAGGGTTCTCGACTTGGCACCACTCGCATGCTATCGATACTGCTTTTCTCCGCGTCTTACCGAGGTCGTCCGAGTCTAGTGAACGCTACGGGGCGTTTCAGCTACTGTACGTCGTTACACAATTCTCCCTTAACATACGCCGCTATACAATACGCGAGTGAGTGCCTGCGTTGGCGCTAAGCCCGCTTTCATCCCCTGAGCACTAAACACCCATTGGCCCGCACCAGCTATACTGGCTGTGACGACATCTTCGTGATGTCACCCTTGCGCGGCTTATTCTCTCACCTGTCAGCCGAGACACAGCCGTGCGCCAGAATCTGGACCCAGCCGCATTAAAGTAGCGCCGCACGCCGCATTACACATTTGAAATCTCGGGTGGGCAACCGTCCACGTAATGAACCGCAGCCGACCGCAGTGATCTGCCTCAATCACATGTCCTTGTGCGCCATCGAGTGATGGCCAGTGAAACAAGGGTCTTCAAGTCGAGTGGTGGGGGCGAAAGAGCCGACCACAACCGTCAGTGGAGGTCACGTGTTTGGTGAGAAACGTATTATACCGTTTACGACTACACTACACTGGTTGGAGTAGCCCCTACTAGGCTCTAACATGCTAGGGTGTTGGAGCCCTATTGTCTGAACTCTAAAGTTGAACTTGATGTGTGATTCGCTGGTTAAGCCGATATCTGCGCGATATTATATTGGCTTACAGCCGGTCCCATCATGCGCATATGCATCGCTCCGAATTTGGCAGTAAAGAATCCTAATCGTTACATTTCCATACATTTTACTTCAGCAGTCAATTAATATTCATAGATATCCATAACAACTGTTATGCTGGGCCATAAGATTAAATAGTCGGGACGCTGTGCTTATCACACTCATCACATTTCGATTAGCCTCACGGTGATCACTGACTGCTTATGTATGGGCCATGCTCCCAAGTTCTCACCGGGCTTCGCAAGGCCCAAGGCGCAATTACCGCATACACTCAACATGACCGGTGCTATAGTAACCGCTTCTATACCGTAATAGCAAGACCCTGCCTACCGTAGGTAGCCGGCTTTTAACCGCTTACTCACTGGCGGCTAAGCACCAATCAGACCCTTCTCGGACATAGGCACTGACAGCCGATCACAGTGGAGACGCGGATCCACGCAGCCATCCGTGCCGAGGTCCGGTCACTGGTCGGCCCTTTGTTCTACGCATATATTGTTTCGGACCTCTTCTCACAATTCCATCAACATCGTCAGCCATCTCACCGTTACGGCTGTTGGGAGGGACAGTCGCCGAGACAACGAAACCCCCACCAAACGTTGTGCCCTCACCCTACTCGCGCCAAGGCGGCCAAGTGCTATAGCGTTGTAGTGAGGAGAAACCTATAACTCTCAGTTTCGCCCACTGGACTTTGGCCAGACCAGTACGTTTGCTATATTAAAGCGAGGCGCATCGATCGGGCGATAAGATAATTGCGGAATTTACACATTGTTCAGACGCAAACACTGATTTGAAATCACCCACGCCGCGTACCCATACACTGAGGGTGCTTAGCTCGACTGGAGGACTGAGCGATAGAGCCATATCAATCGCAGCACACTGAGATCAGTACAAGGCTGGTCCGTAATCTTGCGGAGCGAGCAAGCGCCCGCAACAAGAGAGCTGCGTCAGATCACCACAGGAACGCTTAGTACCGTTGCGAAGGAGAGATCACAGGCACTCAGCAGGATTCCGTTCAAGAGACAGACACATCAAGGTCTCTAATACAGGTGAATTGCTCACTCAGGCGGAGTAGCTTTCACAGAAGCAAGGAAGTCAAGGGCAACTCCACACTAAGGACCAGTGACACGAACACTCTTAAGAACTTTCTACCGCTGCTGGACTATACGCCGAAATACAGCGCCTTACCGCACGGCCAATCACGACGCGTTTGCCAAGATCACTGCACCTGTTAGCGATTCAGTTAGCGGACCACATTGCGCGTGATTGTGATTCCTTGTGATTATCATGGACAGGCCGTACCTTCGCCGTACCGAGTCGGCTCCCAAGCCCATCAACGTCAAACCCACACAGAAACTAACTCTCACCGAATCCAAACCTCTTCTCGCCCCATTCTCACTCAATGCATCACCCACCCAGCCAAAGAGCCCCTATCGCATGGAGAAATCCGCCTCGGTGATTTCCCTCTCCAGCTCCAACGAAGCCAGGAAAGAGCCCTACAAGAAGTACAAGCTCCATCGCCATAACCTATCCTATGACGCCCGGGCCAGTAGGCCGTCTCCACCGCATTCGCGAAGGTCTTCTTCGCTAGCACCTCCCATCGAAATGAGGCCTGGTGAACTCAAGATGCGCAAGGAGTCGCGTGAACTAAGAACGGAGGAGCTTCCGAGCGATAGGCTCGTCAATGGCCAGCAGATTCAGAAGTTTCTGGGGCAAACAGTCATGGACCTGAGCCATGATTTGAGTCACGATGTCGTCATACGCCTGGACGCCACGGAGAACGAACTGGCCTCGCAAATCGACCGCTTCGAGCAGTCCCTCACCGAGCTCAAAGCCATGCGTGACAAGAGCAAAGCATTGATTTCAGGCTTTGAAACTCAGTCCAAGCAGACCTCTCAACAGCTCAAGGATAACTTGAGCCGGTTTCAAACGCTACAACTAGACTTTTCCGCTATTGATACCCTCGAAAGTCGAGTTGCCGCTGCCAGACAGCGAGTGGACCTCTGTCGTCAGAAACTAGCCACTATTGACTCAAGAGTCACCAACCAGGAAAAAAATCAGCGACAAAGAAAAGGCAGGCTACGGTTCGCCAAGCGAGCTGCCATGGCTGCAATACTGCTTGTCTTCGTTGCAATCCTGGCTTTCCGAATGAACCAGCCCCCGCCAGCAGATCTCGACGTCATTATTGACTGTATCTATAACCTGGATATGTGTCAGGCATGACCACTCTTCGATGAAATCGTAACCTCTTTACGACCCAATACCTTCCCCTTCCCCTTCTGCATCTTAGCATTAGCATAGCATTTACGAGGTAATACATTATGATCACGAAACAAACTGGTTGCCCTCTTCTAGACTTGATGTGTATGTGACGCCGCATCACATACGGCTATTCATGCAATGTATAGTATGGTGCATGCTGCGAGCCCGGAATCGCACCTGTTGCAGGAATAGTTGTCAGATTTGAGTTGCTGTTGTCGTAAGAGGCCTGTGCAATGGATATTTCCTGATTGTCCAAGTCATAGACGACGTAAAAGTTACGAAGAAAGACGTCTCCGAAAATGCAATATGAGCTTTTCTGGAGCGCAATAAAGAACTTGCCTGGAGCATCAGGATACCAGTCGGATACTTCATCTGCTGTGAACAGCAGCGTGTATGCAGGAACTTTCAGTATTGCGCCTGAAAAGTTCACTTCAAAGTCGAAATCAGGCTCAATGTTGGTCCAATAGAACTGAGAGTCATCATCATAGAAACCTTGAAGCCTGTTCACCAAGTCCTCGTAGAGTGGGGACGGGATACTAGCGAAAGTTGTCCCACTGTCTAACAGCGCGTGGACAGTAGTGTTTTCAATGGTCGCGCTTACCTCCAGGCTGGTGTTTGAGGTTACCGCGAGGGTATATAGAGGACCTTTATACTTTGCGCTGTCCACTCCTCCAAAAACCACCGATCCAGTCTTGGACTCCCACTTGTCAAGATAGAGCGAATAGGCGTTTCTTTCAATGAGCCCTTGATACTTCAAATTCTGAGGGAAGTTCAGGTACTTCTCATGGCTTGCCTCGCTCCAGTAATACCCGATTCCAAACACCCCAAGATGAAACTGGTTGCCTTCCTGAACCAACCCCAATTGCTGTTTAACGGATTGGTTGCCGATGGAGATAATATCAGTAACAAACGCGCCAGATGTTGCGCCATTGACGTACTGAATAGAAAAGTCGTTGCTCACAAACTTTGCAGTGGACGAGGATAAGTTATTATATGCGAATTCCTCTCCTGTAGAGTTGGACAGAACCCACATATCTGATGACCCTGTGTCGAGCGTGGCTTGGACATCTTGTGCTGGCGTTCCTATCTTGAGGTTCGCGACATACCCCTTCCAAACATGATCTAGCTCGAAACCGATTGGTTCCGCTCTCTTTCCAAAGTTAAAGTTGTAGTAGTTGAATTGGGTTATAGGGATGCTGTAGGTTCCCGGTATGGCGGTCACGTGGTTGATGAGCGCCAAAAATGAGAGCGCGTGGAAATTCATAATGATTAAAGCACAGCGCATCCATTCTTATATAGGATGTGAGGCAACAGACTTCTACTGCTTTTACAGCTGCGTAAAACTAATATTGCTGCATAAGGGCGTGATGGACGGCACAGGCTGTAACTTATTTCAGTGCATAATTGCCTAGAACGTACCATTTGTGTTATGGAGTTGTACCATATTTGGCGAATGTGGAGTACTCGGCCAAGAAAATACAATTGAGCTGGTATCAATTGCAAGCCATAAAAATGGGGTGGATCATCGTTACTAGCGTCAATCAAGCTATAGACGGGCCTTGTACGAAACATACAAGGTATGAAGTCATGTAGGCGAATGCGCCTGAATATATATTATGCTACTTAGTCTATGAAAACATTATTGCCCATTTAGGGCTTGCAGTGAACTGGTTGAGAGTCCAACAGTTAAGTGTGTATAACAGGTTGTTGGCTTGTTCTTTCTGAGTCGACCAGCAGTTAGCTGACAATTCCCCGACTTTTTGGATTATCGCTAAGACGAAATTAGCACGTAAGCGGTGATGGAGGTAAACCTCTCGACAGTCAGTCGCAAAGCAATAGTCAGCAACTCGTTTGCCAATTCCAATCCATTTGGACTAGCCCGCAGGGCCTCCCATCCCGCTCTATCCAGAACCCACACCACCGAGTCGGCCTCCGCCGTAACGGTGGCAGTTCGTGAGGAGGAGCTGAAGAATGGAAGCTCGCCACATGATGTTCCGGCTAGAATAGACTCGTAGAAGTGTCCCTGAGCGAGATCGTAATCAGCTCTCAGTATACCAGACTCTACAAGGTAGAATCCAGTGGCTTCGGAGCCAGCGGCATAGAGAACGGTTTCGGCCTTGAGCTGCTCACGGTGAAAGAAAGGAGCCAGCCGGTGCCAGAAATCTTCATTTTTGTCGGAAACGTCCCCAAACACCTGCATCATGATTGGCAGTGGCTGCTGAAAGTGTCGCCATTTAGATAGCACGCTAAGATCTTCATGTGCTGTGGTTTCGACTGCTTGCTGAAGAGTAGCTGCCCGTGGAGAGGCTCCGTAGAGACCGAACGGTCCGTTACTGGGCACGTTCAGTACGGGTACTGGAAGCGCTCTTCGCGCGTCTAAATGTCTTCTGTAGTGTGTAAGAAACTCATTCTCACACCACTCTAATGCCATGTTGAGATTCTCTGCAAGCTTGACAGTCTCGTTGTCCCATAGACGGATAGCCTTCAAGCCTCTCGATACCTTTTCGGAGGCACCGCAGATGAGCATGTAGACACCCTTGGCCGAGAGCAATCGGTTCATTCGGGCAAATGCTTCAGCCGCTGAGTAGTCCAGGTCAGTAACTGAAGTGAGGTCAAAAACAAGGTATCGAATTGGCTCATGTCGAAACTCCAACTCGTCTAGTCTCTTTCTCTCGGCGGCCTCGATTTGGACAATGGAGCCGAAGAAAACACAGCCAGTAAGCTTCAGCACATAGGTCTGCTGTCCAACCTGTCGCAGGAATCGTTTCTGGAGAGCTGGCCGTCGCACCGTCGACCGGGCCACAGTTCCAGTATAAGCAGCTCTCAAAGCGGGCGTTTGGGCAGCTTGGACGACAAAAGAGCCGCAAGCCAGAACAACTCCAACAATGATACCATACACAAAGTCCCATGCGCCCATCGCAACGACAATAACAACGATGGTGGCGTACTCGAAGTGAGACAACCTACCGTATGGGTCGACAAGGGCTTCCTTCATAAGATCAATACCCAGCAAAAAAATCAAAGCACCGACTACCATGACTGGGATAAAACCAACCAAAGCCGGTCCAGCGACCATGACCAAAAACGTTGCAAAAGCCAGCAAACCGCCAGCAAACCGACCTTTGGCTCCAGATCGAATGAACAACAGGGAGTTGGTGTAGACTAGGTAGTTTTGGACACCGCCAAATAAGCCAGACACGGCGTTGGAGACACCGTGAGAAAGCAGCTCACGGTCAACGTCGATGTTATCGGCTCCAGTAGCCGCTGCCAGGGCAGGCACATTAATTGGTACATGTAAGATGCCGAAGAAAGTCAATGCAAACATTGCCGGAATTGTTCGAATAAGAGCGCCGACGTCCACCAGCGTGAAATCATAGAGCGAGTAGAATGAATACCATGGCTCATCGGAAGCCGGGGCATCAAAAACCCATCCAGACTGCCTCAGCTGTTCTAAACTTGTAGAGGGGACAAACTGCACAATGGCGTGAAAGGCCACAAAGACAAACAAAAAGTAGCCTGGCATGACACCTGGGTGGTTCACAAAGTGCTGGATAAACACCAGCAGCACCGCCAGAATCAGCGGGATAAACCATTTCCAGAAAGTTTCAGCTTCAAACATGGCGCCAATGTACGAAGTAGTATAGTGCAAAGGTCCCAAGCCCGACGCAACTTCAAAGCCGGTGACAACCAGAAAGTAGCCCACACCACCAACGCAGCCAACGAGGATATGCCGTGGGAAGAAGCCGACCAAAGATCCCAGCCGAGCGTATCCGAGAAAGAAAAACACAGCGCCGGTCAGAATGGAACTGATGACAAAAGCAAAAGCGGTAGTGGCCACAGCGGATTCCGGAGAAACCCTGGCGGCAATAGTGGTAGCCATGGAGTGAAAGAATGGTACGACTTCAATCATCTGGCCACCGACTGCCTCAGGGAATACACTTCCTCCAAGCGTGTAAGTCAGCTGGGCGACGATACAACTGACGTAAAACATGGACAGGCCAGCCATTCCAAGGCCGGTAAAGGGCTCCATGGCTGGAAACAGTAACATTCCGTATGACAGGCCATCGAGGACGTTTAGTAGAGTTCCGAATAGAACCGGGGGAATGCTTGCAAGGACCTCCTTAGGTGTGGGAAGTGCGCTCTCTTCTCTGAATGTGGTGTAAGAGGGCTTTGGCAGAAGCGGCGACACCTCAGTGGATAATGTTGTGTTTGAGTTTATAGTGGAGTTCAATGCTGAGTGCAGTGGTGAGTAGGAGCTCACCGTAGAGTTGCGTAGTAGTGTCTCGTCCAGATCCGCCTCGCTGAGAGCGGCGGTCTGTTCTCTCAGGGTGCTTCGTGATTCTATGTTAGCGTCATTCGGCCTTCACTGATCCGCGACGGAGTGCTCGACGTTTTGAGTGATTGATGGATATCTCATAGACTGACCCTTATCGCTTTTCCTCGCATCCTCAACCTGGCAACATTTCTGGAACGCAATTTCCGTCAGCAGCATCAATGCCAGCCAGTAACAAGCGTCGAGGCCGGCAGACTTTACGTGGTCATTGCTCAGCACGCAATATTTGACGTAATCATGGCATCGATAAGATAATTGGGGCGGTCTGTTCGCAAACAATTCATTCTAAGTCTTTGGCCCAACGAGACAATAGAAACACATCTCTGAGAGGCAACGCTCACCTAGGCTGTTTAAACATAAGCCAACCGCGCCCATCATTCTCTACCAGGCTTAAACACCCTCAACCGCTGCATCAAGAGCTTGATCTGCTCATAATGCTTCGTGGAATCCAACTGTTGCATAGCCGTCATCAATCCTTCGACAAATCTACCCATATCAATGCCAAACGCGAAGCGCCTACGCTTGCTAGCCCGCACGCTAACCAGCCAACCCTGGGCTTAAGCTGTTCCAAATCACTCGAAGAAGAACTTTATCCAAAACACTCAAATATCATCGACCAGTCCTCAATCACGATTCAACCCGAGGGTTCATAGCTTGATCGAAAGAGCTGCAATCAAGCGCGACCAATCCAATCCATAAGGTAAACACACTCGCAAGCAGTGCTGCACCGGCTACTCACCTACTTGGAAAACAACCCGCCCCTCGGTCGTTATGGGGTCAGTTGTCGCCAAAGACATCCTCCTATTCCTCCTACCGGCATGGCCCATGAAGTGCCAGTCGGAACTGGCTGGAGTTCCAATCTCCAGATCAACCGAGCTCATCCCTCTGCAGTTCTGGCTATTTCTTCACAGGATTCCTGATTTCGCGTTATTTTCGTTTAACAATACACGTCTTGCGCTTAGCACGTTTCGTAGGTTATCTTCGTGATCGGCTTTTAATCTTCGACTTACTCCTACCCTAACCCCGCGGCTGAACAGTGTATGGTATGTAGGCGCGAAACCGTAACCTGTTTATGCAGTTTAATGCATGGGGCCTTAGATAACGCGCGTGGTCTTACCTTACGGAGTTATAAGCAATAGTGGAATTATTGTGCTTTTCGATGGACGGTAATTGTTGATTCTCTGTAGTCATGGTAACGTCACGTGATTTTTTAGATGCATTAGGAATGCCGATCGAGGCACCAGTCCTGATTGGGCGTATCCGGGGTTGGGAGATAAGGTGAGTGCCGACACTGATAGGATTAATACGTGTCTTAGCTGCGGCTGAGAGATTATGGGGCTTAACATCCTATTGGTTCGGGTCGTCTTAAATCCTGCCTTCACATTGGTGCGGAAAAAAGCAGTGATTTCCCGGTTTGGCTCTCGTGAATGTTATGGTACTAACAGCTTCCAAGAAGATGAATGTTACGGTACTGATAGCTTCCAAGAAGATGTACACTGCCTGTCACTACAAGTTTTAAGTGCAGGTTACATTCATATCATGTTGATTCTAAGCTCTGTGCCTATCAAGAAGGCCGGTACGGGTGCTCCAGCCAGCGCAATTTTCTTCATATCCTGAAATTTGCAAGGCGGGCGCGGATCCACAAACCACACCTGTACAGCAAACACTACAATGCTTATCGTGTTGGCTGCGACTAGCGCGTAGCTACGGTTCGTCCAGCAGATGCAGGAACCTAGCCAAATGTGGCAAGGTGAGGGAAACGAAGAAAATGGAGAGCCTTGATTGACTGTCAATACCGACAGCTAGTAACTGTATCTCTTGCATGTGTATGTGTTGCGTGCGAGGAACGCGCCGCACAAATATGCATAATCAAACTATTGTATTCATTAGCTATAAACTACCAAATGGCAGGAATTAAGAAGAGAATCGTAAATCTATGGTAACGCTTAGAGTGGCCACAAGTTGGAGACCGTACCGCTGATAAGATCCGAGATGACGCTAAAGATGTTGTTGCCGCCAAGGTAATTGACAATCTCCAGAACAGCGCCAGAGAGCAAAGTCAACAGGCCAGAAACGTTCAGGAATTCACTGAGTGAAGTTTTCTCGTTCCAGCCATCCGTGGCGGACTTGCCGTCAAGACGGTCTTTGAGCCAGTTGATTGCGCCGCCCGCACCAGCGACTGCCTCCAGGCCATGGTTAGCTGTCCTGTCTGTGTGGAACTCAATTGACTTGGTTCCCTGGCTGTACCAAGTTTTTGCGGCCTTGTAGGACTGGTCGTAGTTGGCAATTTCATCCTGTTTACCCTGGTAGATGTAGATGGGAGCAGTGGGATGCAGGTTGTTGTAGCCGACAGTGTGGTTTTGCAGAACCGCCTGCACGTCATCAAGATACAAGAACTGTTCTCCAATGTCAAAAAAGCTAAAGAGATCCTGGTCGAGGTTCTCGAGAACGGCTGGGAAGACACATGAGCCTGTGACCTTCTCTAGTAGGGCCTTCTTATCTGACTTGACATGCTCGTCTATCAGTGATTGCAGCTGGGGATAAGCACTGGCAATACCCTGGACGGCCATAATTCCGAACGCACCATAGATTCCTTTGTTGATCGTGTAAAGAACTGAGGTGAGGTTGGCAATGAACCCTCCAAAGGCGGCACCCACAATGTTGAGCTCCGGTGCATAAGTTGGGTGCAGAGCAGCGGTCCATGCTGAGGCCTGAGAGCCACCAGAGTATCCCCACAGAGCAACGTTGGCGTTGGGATCGATGCTGGTAAAGTTCTGAGAGTGCTGAGTGACGGCACGGATAGAGTCCAGGGTGGCATGGCCCTCGACGTATGAAGCAGTGTAAGAGTTAGTGAGACCTTCGTGGTCTGGAACGTTGACGACGTAACCATCGTTGAGGAAGAAATCAATGAGCAGGAGCTCAAATTTGGCAATGGCAGTGTCCCAGTTTGAATCTTTCTGGATAGAGTAGGATGGGCAGCATCGAGAGGAGTCAGAATCTTCGGCGATCTGGTACGACAAAATTTTGTCGTACTTGACGTTGTCTCCAGACGGAATCAGCAGTGTGGTGACGGCAGCTGTAGCTCGGCCAAGACCGTCAGTGGTTCGGAACATGATCTGGAGAGTCTGCGAGACATCTCGATCAGTGAATAGGAAAAACGCTGCTGCCTGGGGGGCATCTCTGTGTCTAATGATGTCACCAGGCGAGTACGTCGCCAGGACATCGTCAGACGGAGGAGTGTAGAAGTCATCGTCTTCGGGGTATGGTGGAGCGCTTCGCTCGACGAGTTCGTGGATTTTGTCGCCGTCGTGGGTCGAGGCAGCCAAGGCTAGCCCAAGGAAGGGTAGTAGTCGGAAAAACTTCATTTTTGTCTAAATATCTTTGGAATCCACCGCTACTTATACTCCTTCAGAAACAGAATCACGATCTACGCGGCTTCCGCCCTGTTCGAGTTTGCTTTTGTTTCGTTTCTTTTGTAGGTGCGGGGTGGTGGGGTAGCCGTGTAAAGAGAAAGTTTAAACTTGAATTGTGAGTCTCTAGAATCGCCTTGCAGCAAAGCAAAATGATTGACAGATGCTGTGCATGCATGTGTATACTGGCGTACGTAGTGTTGAATGTGCAAGCGTATGCTGCGCTTTGTGCATGGATGAAAACACATGAAGCGGCTCACTGGAATTTCAAGCAAACACCGGCATTGGCCCTACCTGGTCTAAAACTTAGCATTTCTTGGCGACTGAAACTATCGGTCTCCGCGTAACATTCTGCTCGTCCGGAGAATTTGAAGTAACCTTACAGTTCACTCACGAGTTTAGAAGGTTTACAAGCCGACGATTCCGGATTCTCAAAGCATTACTTTCAACACCTTATAGGCCTCTGTGTAGATCGCTTCTACCTTAAAGTTGAGAAAACTGCAGGATCACTGTTTGGGTATTGTAAAAAGCAAAATTCACAACAATAAGACCACCCCCCACTGGAAATACCTTTCAGACAGTACATGCACCCTCCACGTAATGAGAGGGTTCCAATTCAGGGAGGCGGCTCGGACATGTCACGATGGGCTGTCAATAAACTTTAAAATTCTTTGCTTACGCCGTTGGGTTCACGTGACACAATTTTACGCCAGACATGCACGCGAGAGACAGGCGCACGCGAAGAAGGCGTCTACCCCGCAGCCATATATGGCATCTACAGAGAATTCCCTTTTATTGCTTCAGGAAATATAGAGCGCGCTAAGCGAGAGGGAACGAAGTGAGACTGGCAATTACACGTCGAGTGCACGAATATCATACGTTGCAGAACTCGACCATCATCGATTATGGCACCATTGCTGAGGAGGCGGTTGGCCAACGTCAGCCTTTCAATAGTCAGACTTGCGTTCAATTCGGTTCTCCGTATACGAATGTCTGCAAGTTTCATGCTACTCCTCTCGATCTCCGAGATTCCTAGCCCTTGAACGTGAGTATATCCGCGAGCGCCACGTCGGATATATCAGTTTGCTCCTGACTGGCCTACGAGAGGCTTTGACCTGCACAGGGCATCCCAACAGCTGGGTGTCTCTAAAAAATGCCGCTGTCACGGCTGTCTGACGGTATCATTACGGCAGGCGCGGCACCATGGATGGCGAGGCGGTTGTTTCACTGACCTTTGTCTTCACATGATTACTGCGTGGTTGTCTAGCCCAACTCGAGCATGCAGCAACTAGAACTTAACCGAAAAGGTTTGTTATCCAAAAGCTATAGCTAGTACGTGTACGGAGGTGGAATATATCCCTCGAAATGAGGTTTGAGCCGCAGCTGTCGTGCATGGTGCGGCTGTCGTAGCCGCGTTACGCAATTAATTTGCCCTATTATTGGAAAATGAAGGCGGAAGCTTCTACCTAGATGCATAGAACAAAACGTAGAGTGAGCAACCAGCAGTCAGGTTGCTGGGTTCTCTTGCTTACGGCTGCCAACAATAATTCTGACGTTATAAGCTTTGCCTATACGGGATCGCGATCGCTAGATTTATGATTTGCCGAACCATAAGTCACATAACCTCGAACTTAAACGGCCGGAAGGAAGCTCGCGCGAGTTCCGGGCACATACGTGGTACCGCAGTGGTGTTTTGAGAATGTGTGAAAGTGATGGCGTGAGTTCTTCGCTTGTATACAGGCTTCTCGTGTTCTTAACAGACTAGCTTTCAGTATCGTACTGCAATCTGAGATATGCATGGGCTCTACCGTTTGAGCTTTGATGATGATTCTTGTTGTTTAACCTCTGACGATCACTACGTCATGACTTCTCATACTCATGGCAACGCCTGTTCTTGCCAAGCATTCGCATAGTCACATGTCCGTTTACCGTTGTCAGAAAGCTTAATTCACCTCAAGCGTGTGGCGCTATATCCGAGATGTTTGCTTTTTCCTAAACGAGCGTATATCCTGTTTAGCCGCAAACATCAACACGGCCTTATCTGCGCTAGAACTCAGTAGTGTGACATTAAGCGGAAATATTGCGGACGTTTTGATTGCGGCTGAGTCGGGTGGCTATCATAGTTCATAGGTCAGCAATCAACCGTCCAGTATGGCGCTGATTCTGGAGTTTGGAGTACGCTGATTTGTCTGGCTTGTAGATTAAATATTTACTAGTGATTACACTATGTCGTACATCGTTTCTCATGGGCGGTGTTAGCAGGGCAATTGTCTTAAGCCTCGGTCTGCTCGGCCCTGTTTACATTGTTGATAATATGATCGTAAAGCGAGGCAAACATTCGCTCAATCTCGGGCGTGGCCTTTGTGAACGGAAGGTCCCAGAACTTGTAGTTTGTGTTTTTCAACAGCTCGGTAAAGGTAATCATCAGTCCCCACTAAGTTAGTAATTTTCCTTTATCAGGCGTCTACCGCCTTAGCCGGGCCTCTCGCTTCGTTCAAAGCAAATACTCACCGGATGAGGTCTGTTGCAAATAATCCTCTCCAATAGCACTCTAGTCAAGAGCTGCTGAAC
Organism: Blastobotrys robertii; assembly: GCA_030564385.1. Classification (NCBI taxonomy): domain Eukaryota; kingdom Fungi; phylum Ascomycota; class Dipodascomycetes; order Dipodascales; family Trichomonascaceae; genus Blastobotrys; species Blastobotrys robertii. The sequence continues at coordinate 94,528 of JAJLUQ010000003.1, forward strand.
GTCCTGTTTCTTCTCTCCAAGCGCGCTGGATCCGTGCGAGCCAAACAGCGACAAAATAACACAACTGTAAAAGTGTGTGTGTCTATTGGGATATCGCAGCTGGTTGGCCATGGCTTCGCACAAAAAGTATCGTCCCTCCGTTGTCAGCTCTGACAACAGCACAGTCAGCAGCGCCAGGTACTGAGAGTTCTTATTGAAGAAAGTCGATGGCTCAATCGAGTCCTGGACAGTGGCCTCCGACACCAGGTGCAGCACAATGGCGTTGACAGCAGTTCTATCGATCTTGACCTGCTTGAAACCCACACCGGCCTGGTTAGTGGGCTCGCTCAGAGTGATTCCGCTGATGATGCCCTTCACGATACCAATGCTTGGGTTCTGGAGGTAAGCATCCACCAGCTTCAACAAGCCAAGGTGGCTGAGGTCCAAAGCAGGGTCGTAGGCCATGGATGGGGCCTCCTTGATCTCTGGCAGTCGCTCCACCTTGAGGCCCTGCGTAAGAGGGTCTGGCAGCTCCATGTTTCGCGGGAAGGCACTAAGCACAAGGTTCCTGAGCTGAACAAAGCTCAGCGGGATGGCGTTACAGAGTTCGTAATGGTTCTCAATCAGGAATTCAGGGAAGTCGTGCAGGATGATCAGAAGAATCCTCAAAGTGCCACGATACATGACCGCAATAGGCTCAGGGAAGTTCTTGCCCTCAACGTAGATACCCTGGAAAGTGACCAGCTGGCACAACAAAGTGCAAACGTGGCCCCAGCCTTGCTTGCCTGGCAACTCCAAGAGCTTTGGCAACAAGTATCTGTGAGAGATGAGAGTCATCCATGAGAAGGCGAATCCTGGGAGTGCCAGTGGCTGCATCATCTTCAGAATCTCAGCAAAGAGCTCGTAGAATCGTCCCGCAAGCTCCTCGTCGTCACAGGCGTGCATCTCGCACAGGATCGTAGACAAGAGTCGGAAGTAAGGTCGCTGATTGAACTTCTCCAGTTCAGTCTCGTGCTGATCGGCAATGACCAGGCAGACAAGCATGAGCAGAGCCCTCGCGTATTCGATTCGCTCTTCAATTCCCACGTTGGAGGTTCGAATGATGGTGACAATCAGTGAAGCTAGAGAGTCGATGGTCTTCATAGCATCTTGGGCGGCGGGGTTCACATCGTAGGCCCTAACACCAATCTTCATACCCAATCGCACCAGAGTAGCAAGCTGATCCTTGTCGGTAAGCACGCCGGTCTGAGAGAGCTGGTAGATGAACACGTGTGGCATCTTATCGGACTTAGAGGGGTGCTGATGTAGCCGGGTCCATTCGGCGAAAATATAGCTCAACTGACCCTGGATGGAAGTGACGCTCTTGTTCTCCTCCTTCAGACTCTTGAGCAGCTTCAAGGCAATCTGGTTGTCTTCCCGAGCAAGCCCTTCCATAGCCTCAAGGCACGAAGCAAAGTCAGATCGCAGGGCACATGGCTCATCTCCGAGAACGGCCTCGTAAATCAAGCCAGCGGCAAAACCAACAGACGAACCACCCTTGACCAGCTGCTTCGCCAGAGGAACCTCTATCTCGTGGACTGTCAGGAGTTTGCTCCTGATGATGGTGATCATCACTGGGACGTTAAGCTTTCGCTCATCTTCAGAGTAAATCAGCCACAGAATGACTTCCTTCGCAGTGGTGCTGGAAATCGCACACAGTCGCTCCAATAGGTTGCAGAACACATCTCGGCCGAGCTGGGAGTCGGTGTCGGCGAATAGGGTGCTCACAGCCATCTGGGAGGTCTTGAGAATCACCTGCTCCCGGAACACACTCTCGTTTGACAGCGCCACAATCTGCGCCAGGAGGGCGTTGATACCGTGATTGGGTGGGAGAGTTGAGTACGACTCGTTGCACTCCTTGACAAGCTCCTCCAGACTATTGATGCCGTTCTGGAGCTGGATAATACTCTGTTCCAGCATTGCTTGAGTGCCAACTCGCTCTTCAAACACCTTCTGTACAGGGGCCTGGACTGGCTCCTCGTAGTCAAATCGCTTGCCGAATGTATCGTAGACGGCAAACTGCTGAGCAGTGAGACCACCAGGCATGAGTCTGAATGGTCCCGGGAGCTGCAGTGGGTATCGCGAAGTGAGCTGAGGGTCCAAGAATGGCTGGTTGGATCGTGACTCTCGGTGTCGCTTTCGGAGCAGGATACCAGAAGCTAAGGCTTCGTCAATCTCCTGGTAAGCCTTGTCGACGGCAGCCTTCTCGACAATGCTGTAAACCAGGTCGACATTCTCGTTGACCGCAACGACGATCTGCTCCAGAACAGAGTGCTCGTAGTTGTAGCCGGAGGTTGTCATCAGGGCACGAAGGTGTGCAGCCAGAGACTCTCGCAGTGGGTCCTTGCATGTGGCCATAGAGATGTTGCCCGCCAGGACACGAACTAGGTTCTGAGCGGCCATACGGAATCGTTGCTCATCAGGCTCCAGAGCAAAGTCCTTGGTGATGAGCTCTCGGGTCGCAATGGTTGCGATGGTGACGGATCGCTCCACCACAGGCTGAAGAATCTCTCGCACAGCCTTTTCGATGGCGGTGAGGAACACTCTCTTCAGAGCCGGGTGGGACACATATGGTGTGGATCCAGTGAGGTTCAACTGGCTGATGAGGGCAAGGTATGTGTCGTCTTCCGTGTCCGGGGTGACAGCGGCAGCAGCAGCAGTAGCAGTAGCAGCAGCGGGAACAATTGCAGGAGCCACAGCGACAGGGGGAGCGGCCTCGGGGATAGCAATTGCAGGTGGTGGCGGGCCGGTGTCTAGTCGCAGCTTGTTCATCTCCGACGACAAGTCGTTGTGGTTTCTGATGATTGTGGCCACAGGAAGCTCGTTGATGTCAAGCTTGAGCTGATTGCAGAGAACCTCGATTTCGAACTTTAGGTTGAGCTTGAGGTCCACGTACTTGTACATCTCAGCCAGCACGTGCATAATTCCCATCAGCCATGGGTTTGGCGGCAGGAACACGGTTGACAGCGAGGCCCTCTCGAGGGTCTTACAGACGAACGGCAGGACAACCGCCAGCTTGTTGGTGTCATAGCCTTCGATCAAGAGCTTCTTGAAGTAGAGGTTCTTGTGGAGGATAGGCCTGTTTCGAGCCAGCAACAGCGAACCAAGCCATTGGCCCAAGTTCTTAAGCTGATTTCGCTTATCCGAAGAACTGACAATCTCTGGATTGTTGAGCAGGTGCATAATATTGGTGTAGGTGACCTTAATACAGTGGCTCTCCAGGTTGACATTACCAATGTTTTCCAGCATCGAGATGTAAAGCTGGTGGTAGTTTGGTTCCTGCTTAGACCGCTGGCCAACAATGTGAGAGGCAAACCACGTGTAGTACTTCTTGTCAAGAATCGAGTTCATCTCCTTAGACTTTTGCACGACATTGTTCGTGGCGATGTTGTTAATGATGAAGAGAATCTTGTCGCTGATGACCTCGGAAGGCTCCTCCTGTAGTGCGTCATCCACGCTGACGTCAGCGGTGACAGCGCTAAACTTGAAATCCGTCTCTTCCATTTGCGGCTCCACGGCGTCTTTGATTTGTTGGTAGAATGTTTGTTGTGTTTTCATACCTGGGATGTTGAGGAGTAAATTGCAATACTTTGGGAATTCGCTTAGACGCTCACGGAACTCAAACAGCGCTTGGATACCAAACTTGAACATATTGCTCTCCGGTGGTTGCTTCACACTCTCAAGGATGAATCGCAGCGCAATCGACAGCGGCATACCCTCAATCAGCTTGTAGCACACCAGAGAACCAAACAGCACCGCCGTGGTGGCTAGGGCATTTAGCGGGTACTCTGGGAAGAACCTATACTCATCAAACAGAGAGTGGACCATACACGCGAACACATCCTGGTCGTGTGGGTCGTCAGAGCTCTTCAGTTTCTGGAGCATCGTGATGATATCACGAATCTCAATCTGTCGCTCGTACATTCTCTGGTAGTAGAGCTTCATCTCAGCCTCGACGTCGGGCGAGAAGGAGTTGCTCTGGTGGGTAAGGATGGCGTCGTCGTGGCCCTGGCCAAAGTTCATCAACCGTGGGTAACTCTGCAAGCACTGGATCTGAATACCCTTGAACTGCTCGATTCGCTCAGCTGGAATATTGATGGAGCCGACAAACTGCAGAATCGTGGCAATGGACCGCAGCGTAAGGCCGGTGCCGTTGTTCTGTGAGTACTCAACCGTGGCTCTGATCTCCAGAAAGTCCAGCAAACTCTTGACAAACTCGGAGCCGTACTGTTTCAGGGCGTGGTCGAGGTACTTGTCCAGCGAGTACAGGCCCTTTCGATCTGCGTGTGTGGCAACCTCCAGCGTGAAACTGTGGTGCTTAAGACTGAGCGCCTCCTCGAGGAACTGCGCCTCGTCACAGATGAAGACAATCCTGCCAGCTGCAGACGGGTCTCTCTCGTAGCACTCAATCAGAGTGTTGATGAAAAAGTCCTTGCTTGTCTTGGCGAGCATGTAAAACACCAGCGAGGAAGTTGGCTGGCCAGTGAAAAACAAGTCAAAAATGTTGCTCAAAATTCGGTCCAAAAGCTGCGGCCATGGTTTCTGTATAGTCACGCCACCGAGCAGGAACAGCGCTGGAGCCATCTTAACGTAAGCATCCAAAGCTTGCTTAGCAGCAGTAGCAGTGTGCATCTCTCGACACACAGCATCCAAAAAGCATCTAATCACCTCGAAGTGGTTCAAGCCAGACTCAAATCGTGGAAAAGAAGGGTCAACCACGATCCTCTCAAGGCCGTACTTGGTCAGGTCCAAGTCAACGCCGCCAATAGCAGTGACAAGGTCGATCTGGTAATGAACATCAGTCCACTTTCTATTCAGCATTTGCTTGAGGACTGTCTTGTCTGGGAGAGTCTCCAAAAGACTCAAGACCTTAGGCAGGCTCTGAGGAGTGATTGTGAGTTTGCAGCCATCAATGTTCTCCATTGACTTGACCACGTTCGCCCAGTCCACTGTGTACTTGATATGGGCCAGGTTCGGTCCAAAGTCGGGCCATTCTGGGTGCATCGACACGAGCATAATGACCTTGGCCATGTCAAGATCTGTCACTTTTCCTTTAGAGACATTTTTGTCAATCTCGCCGTTGTTGGCCTTGATGACTTCGGCAAGGTCCATTGTGTTTGTAAGTTTTGTATTTTGAAGGGTTTCAAGCTGTTCTCTCAAAAGTTTCGTGTCTTGTCGTTCTATGTTAGTCGAATCGAAATGTGATTAGAACTCACCTCCAGACTTTATTAAACTCGCAAGTCTCTTCTTTTCCTCTTCTATTTTTCCAGACAACCAGCCATGCAACTGCGGATGTTGGTCAAGAAGCCCTCGGATCTCCTTCTCTTTATTATTGGACGTTCCCTGCGCTATCAAAGCCAGCTGAGCGCGCACAATCCTCTCCTCGCCTCGGTCGCCCGCAGGCGCGATTGTTTTCGAGGGATCAATCTGAGTTAGTATAGAGCCAATGCCGAACGAATGCTCGAGTGACATGAGGGCGGCAGAGCGTTGAGAGTTGGTGAATCAAGGTCTGAGTGGTGACGCGGCTTATTAAAGATGTTCTGAGCGTTCAAGTATTCAGTTCATGAGGTGATGAGTCAAAAGTAGATAACGACCGGTTTATGGTCGAAAGACACACACCATAGCCTCCACAATCAATGCAACCAATGACCATCATGACAACACCATAAGTACCAACACGTTGGCACAAACAAAACACGTTGCAAGCTGATCTTTTTCACCAAAAACACTGAACAAGATACACCATGCCAACAACCATTCATTGAGGTTATCATTGTCTTTTTCATGGATTCGATCCAAGCAATTTGCCACGGGCAAAACAACAATCGAGATCACCAGAAGGGTTCGAAAACAAACAAAATCAAGCAAAAAGCCTTTCCCTTGCTTCATCCACCGCACGCTGAACTCAAACCTTCACTCAAAATCTCAAATATAATTCTCAGCACCTCGCAGCAACCTCGATTTCAGCTCTCATGTTGTTCCTCCGTCGACATCTCTCGCGTTATAACGATAGACTCGAATCCCTCATGTTCAATCGCCGCTTTATGAAGAACGCTAACCAACCAAAACTCTTCACTCCAACTGGCACACGGACCCATAAGTACTCACCAAAAGGCTTATTTTGGCCGCGTAACCTGAGGCTTACAAGTCAAAACTGTATTCCCGCCTGCTTCTGTTTCCAAAATATCCGTCGCTGTATCTGTACGCGTTGTTGCCTGTCGTTCCCTACGTGGTGACAGACTGTCCACGTATTGTGTGTTGTCTGGGTGTGGACCGCGGACGAACAGCATTACTCAAATTTGTTTGTGCTGTAAAAGTCACGTGATTGGGAAATTGAGTCATCACGTGAGCGCGCCAAGTTGTGGGGCACCAAGGTATTAAAGAAATTACAATGCTGAGCTTAGTTGGGCAGCGAACCGGCAAAATAGAGGCAAACTTACGTAATTCCAGTGAGAATACTCATCCTCTTCTTTTTAGCGATCGTGCGGCATAGATGCACTGATAAGCAGTATCAGATTGTTAATATTCGCTAGGTTCGAGTATCAGTGAATATTCCGCGGGGTTTTGATATTCCAAGAGCGAGACTAGTTGGAACGGTAATAAGTCATCTAAAGATTGACATAAAAAGTCAGGTCGTGCAGTAGTCCCGTTTGTTACACACGCTACATCACAGGGCTAGGGCGCGCCGCAGCTAGTGCGGTTGAAAATTTTGTGAAAAAACGAAAACTTCGCTATCAGAACCCAACCATCAACATGAACGATCCGACTAATACGCATCTTATATACAGCGGTCTTCCGACTATTCTATGTCACAACTGTGGCCGTCCGATGGACGGTACCCAGGGCTACACGCAATGTTACGATTGTGTGAAGCTGACGACGGATATTGCAAAGGAGATCCCTCGAGAAGCCCACATCAACTTCTGCAGAAACTGTGAGCGATTTCTGCACCCTCCAAGCCAGTGGATGAAATGCGAGCCAGAGTCCAGGCAGTTACTCGCCCTGCTACTAAAGAGACTGAAAGGTCTAAGCAAAGTCAGGCTGGTTGATGCGAGGTTTATTTGGACGGAGCCACACTCCCGGAGAATCAAGATCAAACTATCTGTCCAGGGCGAAGCTATGCCACAGATGATTGTGCAGCAAGATTTCGAGGTGGAATACGTTGTTGTTGCCGGGCAGTGTCCAGACTGTGCAAAGAGTTTCACTGTTCACACCTGGGGTGCCTGCGTTCAGCTCCGACAGAAGGTACCACACAAGAGAACGTTCTTGTTCCTAGAGCAGTTGATTCTCAAGCATAACGCACACATGGATACAGTGAGTATCAAGGAAAGTCGAGATGGTATCGATTTCTTCTACGCCCACAAGAACCATGCGCTGAAAATGATTGACTTCTTGGGATCTGTGGCCCCCATCACCTTCACAAAGAGCGAGGAGCTGATCTCGCAAGATACCCAGAGCGGAAAGAAGAGCTACAAGTTTTCTTTCTCTGTTGAGATCGCGCCCGTGTGTAGAGAGGACCTAGTGGTGCTGCCTACCGCTTTTGCCCATGCACTGGGTAACATCAACCCACTAGTTGTCTGCACTCGAATTACCAACTCTCTGCATTTTGTCGACGCGCACACGCTGCAAGCGTGTGATATCCCAGGCAACATTTTCTGGCGACAGCCTTTCCCAACTCTTTGCGACTCGTCTCAGTTGGTTGAGTTTTTCATCGAAGACATTGAACCAGTTGGCTTGGTGCGAGGTAAGCACGCTCTGGCTGACTGTGTGGTCCGAAAGAGCTCTAGCATGAACGAATCCTACATCATCAGAACACACCTTGGAGGAATTCTGAGGCGGGGCGACCTGGCGCTGGGCTACTTCATGCCTACCGCCAACTTCAACAATGAGCATTACGATAACCTGGTGACCAAGGGCGCCCAGATTCCAGACGTGATCCTTGTCAAAAAGTTCTACCCCAAGCGAAGAAAGGCCAACAAGCGAATCTGGAAGCTCAAGCGAATGGCAAACGAGCGAAACTTTGAAGAGAACCTCGTTGACCATGAGCGGGTTGAGCAGGAGTACGAGCAGTTCCTTCAGCAGATTGAGGAGGATGATGAGCTCCAGGAGACCTTCAACCTCTACAAAAAGAATTCTGCCAGTGAAGGCCAGAAGGCCAGGGCGAGCAAGATGGACGTTGACAGCGATGAGGAAGAGGTCGAAGAGGGCCCTACGATTGATGTCGACAAGTTGCTGGATTCCCTTGATGGAATGACTTTGGAGGATCATTGAGCACCAAGACGTTTCTAATTTTGGCAAGAGTTATGTAGCACGGACAATCTAGATGACTGATTTGAGAGCATAATAGGAAAAAGAAGACATAATCGCTCAATTATGTAATGCCTTGTACAGGCTATTGACGGCTCACCGGCAAAATTTCCGGTGATAATGCTGGCTGTAATGCAATATCCCATCATCTAGATCGCACCTGCGCTGTGCGCAAAGTAACTCTAGCTATTAAGGACGCTCGCAAATATTGTGAATGCTATCTAACTTCTCCCCAGGTGTTGAATAGTGGATGGTCGAGGTTGTCCGCTAGCTAGCCTTGTTCCCAAGACCGGCGTTGCATGGAATGATTTCCATGTACTTTACTGAACTGAGCCGCGTGTGCATGATAACGTACACAGGTTTGAGGCTGACGGCCGTTGATCATATCGAAATATTTTTTCCACTGCGTCAAGTTTCCTCCAAACTGAACGAGGGATACGGATCACATCGGTGACAGTTGTTGAGATGAAAATAAATATATTACACTTCTAGCCTCATAAACTCGTAGCACGTTACTTTTTTGCAATCTATCGCAATATCCTCGGCTTGGTAGGCGAGGCACCACGGATTTTGGGCCGCGTTGGACTCTCTTCTCTGCCATAGTACTTCTCCACACGTTTCTCTTGTCTCTCCTCGCGTCTCTCGCTTTTATCAAGTTTTTCGGGTGAAGACACTCTGAAGTCCGAATTGGTCATGGCCAAGACTTCCTTTGCAAGTTCTTTAACCAACACAGGACTATCCTCGGTTACTGTGATAGCTCTCAGTGTGCCCGCCAGTCCAGTCTCTTCTAGAAGACGCGGCCCATCAATGTTGACCTCAATCAGGTTTCGCAGCAGTCGCAACAAGTTCAGACGCACGATTGCTTTCGAATTTTTCAATCGCCGCTTAATGTGACCAAGTAGCTTAGAAGTAGAGACTGCGCGACACAAACGGACACTCAGTCGAATCATCTTGTTGAATGAGTCAAGCACAGAGTTGAGATTGTTTGATTTTGAATCCATGAGTCCAGCCAGCAGCTGCTCGCGAGCCGTAGGATTCAGTAGCCTTTCCTCTACTCGCGCGACTTCGTCCTGAAGCCACATTGCAATGGCTTCGAAGGCGTTCAGCTGCCAATATGGGTCGTTGGTGAGTGACAGATATGTCGACAGACCATCGTGCTGCCATAAAATCTTTCGACAGACTTTGCCCGCGTAAGCCATATCGCAAAGAATAGGCAAAGCAAACTGTTTGAGAGGCGAGTCGTCCCACAGAACCTCCTGCAGGATAGGAACGATGCCCGCCACAGCGGCCTCTTCTTGTCTCTGCTTGCTGAGTCGACAAATGTTGAACATTATGTGGAGTATCTGACTGGATATCTCCTTGTACATTGGCAACGACCTTGACTCGGCCAGAATGCCTATCAGGACTTCGATACCATTTGCGTTCTGCAGCATATCAAAGTTAGATGAGACCGTGGACAGATTCTTCAAAAACTTGAGAACTGTCAATTGGTGCGTCTGGCTCAACTTGTTATAGCATTTGAAGAGGCCTCTAAACACTTTTCGACTGGCGATGCTCTCCTTGACGTAAGATTCCGTCTGGGAAAAGAAGAAGAAAATGGACACAATTCTGTTGATAAACTCGTCCTTCACCACAATACTGTCGTCGCCAACCAGGTAAATCAGAATCTCAGCCAGCGAGTCAACCACCAAACTTCTTGATAAGACTCGACAGATATCATTCCTAGGAGCGGCGCCCTGCAGTTGGAATACGCTCCAAATGCCGCTGACGCCAATAAACACTAGCTCTTTCTGCGTGACATAGTCTTCCTCCAGAAACTCAGACAAGATGTACAAACCGCCGCAGGAAATCAGCATCTGCAGACTCGTCTTGTCAGCCTGGCACATGAGCTCAACGAACAGCGCTGCCTGGAATCGTATATCGTAGGAGAACTTCTTGGTCGTGAACTTTGTCACAATAGGAATACCTCCAACGAGACAGAAGTTTTCCAGCACTTGGTCGTGGTCTTCAAGAATGACATTGATGCAACACAAAAAGTTGTACACCACATCATGTTGAACTTGATTCTCTAGGATCTCTAGAATAGGCAGCAACCCATGGCACTTGACAATGGTTCGCTTTGTGTCTGGAAAGCTCTGCAGCACACCCAACATCTGACCTGATATCTCACCCAGCTCTTGAGCCAGCGAAGGAGCATCTTCCACCCTCTTGGCGTTTAACCTCACAACTATAGCCTCCATTTGACTATGAGCCTGGGCCAGCCTATCTCTCAGAGCCTTTGCCGTCAGGTCACCTGAATCGAAGCTCTCTTCAAGCGCTAGCCGGCTGAAGGGATCGTCATCATCCGAGTCGTCATTGGTGGAGGCAGTTGTCGGTCTTAATATCCTTGGACCATTGGCCCACACAGTCTCGCCACCAAAAACGCTAGCATAGTCGTCATCCTGCTTTTCCGCATAGGCCTCCAGCTTAACTTTGATCTTCTTCTTGATCACCGGGTGCTTTCGGTCCCGTCTGAGCCTGTCCACCTTGACATCGCCCAGCAAATCCGAAAAATCGTCTTCTTTTGACTCTCTGAATGGGGAATCTGGTGCCAACATCTGCTGACCCAGGAGCTTTCGCTGAGGCGTCTGGGGCAGCTTCTGAGCCAGGCGATGAGGTGTGTGAACTTTTGGAATTGGCGTTATCGCGTTTGGTTTGGGCATCTTTTGAGGCGTTATTGGACCGGGGACATCGAAATCGTCGTCCCAGTTCTCTTTCATCTCAACGAGCCTTCGGAACTGCTGCCTTGAAGTAAGCGACCGGAAAGGATCCTCAGATTCGGCGTACTTTGACAGGTCAAACTTTTGGGTCATCTTCTGTAGCTGCGATGTCTTCCGTTTCACCACTTCTCGAGGCTTTGCTATAACATCGTTCCACTGTTGGACGGTTTTAACAGCATCATCATACTTCTTCTGCCTTTCGGCGTTCACGCTCATCATCCAAGGGTGCTTGAGCAGCTTCTTGGCGGAAACTCGCAAATTGGGGTCTTTTTGAAAGCATTGAAGTAAAAAGTCTTGAACAGAAGGCGAAACTCCGTCTGGGATTGGCGGATGGTCATCATTCACAATGGCAAACAACGCCGGCATCTGACGCAGATTGTGATACGGTGGTTTACCGGTCAGCAATTCCACTATAGTACACCCTAAACTCCAGATATCCGATGCAGTCGTTGCACCGTTGAGTTCAATAACCTCAGGAGCCATCCAGTTTGGCGTTCCGACCACGGAATGATCACTTAGCTTGTTGGTCGTAGTAGCGACGCCAAAATCCGCTAGCTTAGCAACACCATCTTTAGTCGTGAGGATGTTTGCACCTTTAACATCTCGGTGGATCGTACCTTGTCGGTGAAGGAATTCCAGTCCTAACAGGACTTGAGATATGTAAACGGCGACTAGGTTTTCTGGAAACTTGCCAAATTTCTTGCATATATTGCTCAAACTTCCATTTTCACAGTATCTAGGTTAGCATATCGTGAGATCAATAGTTTAGCACTGGCCTCGTAGCCTGAAGACTCTGCTCAGAATAGATAGACTTCATCGGAGCTCGAAATCACCTTTCAACGCAATTCGCCAAGATCAAGAAGGGGACTAACAGCAGCAAATCAAGAACGAAGTCCTAACAAGATATCGAATCATAGCCCAAATCACCACAATGGAACCGCTCTAAACGTATGACATCTTGACTCGCCATGCCATGAACGCTTCGCGGATTTCCTGCGCAATACTCACTCTAGTATAATACTCAGCGTGTCTTGAGTCTTGACAAATCCGTGATATTTGACAATATTGGTATGATTCAAATTCTTCAACAGATCAATCTCCATCATGATCATATCCAGATCCGCCTTGGCCACATCAACAAGCTTAATCTGTTTCACTGCCACGGTCTCTCCAGTCGCCAGGTTAAGCGCTCGATAGACTGTTGCATAGGCGCCTTTGCCCAGACAGTCTCCTAGTAGATAGTTATTCAACGGGGCTTCATTTTTGATTCGCTGAGAGGGAGTAGCGCACACGACCTCAGCATTGGACCCCCGGCGGAGTTCGTTCCGTCGGGGCGTACTTGGTTCCATGCCCGTACCAGTGTGAATTAGGCACGCAGGTTTGATCGCGTGGTGTGGAGAGCGCGCAACGTCAACAAACGTCAAACGGGTCTCGGATGTATTATTTTGGTCAGGCGCGTTGACCACAATGTTACGGCTATGGATAAGACGGCAGTTTTTGGCCTCTCAATGCACATAGGCAAGACGAGAATCTTTACGCGAAAAAGAATCTTTACGAGATTTCATCTCAATTGGTCTGCTTCGCGCTGTCCGGAGAGCATTTCTCTACGGTAAGCGGTCAGAAACCATTGACTGTGACGGAACAGCAATAGTCTGCACGCTTAGATAGTAGAGAGGATCGAGCGCTAGTCAGGACCCGGTACTCGATCTTGAGGTGGGTTCTCCATATTGATGGCGCTCGCTTCCTCACCATCGCTGCTAGGCAAGCGCCGCATCACAACTTCTTGAAACCACATAACAACCTCGATACTCAGTCACAGCCAAGTTGACTATCATTGTTTTCGTTGCTACATTACTATTCTGTGCTTAGGACTGGATCCAGACATTCGACAACAGCTCAGTGGCCGACGGTCGCTTGCTTGGGTCATACTGGAGCATGCTTCTCAGCAATGTTTTGATCTGACCGGCCTCATCGTCATCGATGCAATCTGGCATCAACTCGTCAAACTTGGTCTCAAGCCGTGGAACGTTCTTCATGTCTGGTGGTGGCGTGATTTGTCCATTAGTTCCCAGACACTTTGCAAAGGCGGTGGTGGGCTTCCACTTGGAAAACAAATCCTGTGGCACTGGTCCAATGATGCCGTTCAGCTCAACGAGATGCTCGTCGTCCATTTCCTTCCTCTTGGATTTTGAAAATTCAAACAGTGGGTGTCCTGTGATCATCTCGAAGATGACGCAGCCAAGAGTCCAAATGTCGACAGACTCGTCGAGCTTGGTGTGGCCCAGGATGGACTCTGGTGGTCGCAGATGAATCATCGTGGCAGAATCTTCTGCTGGATTCTGAGAGTCGAAGGCTGAGTTTGTGTCGCAGATCTTGACGTGCAGTCCGCCCTTGACAGGCACCAGCTTGTGCAGTGGTTGGTCGGCATAGATGTTTTCTGGTCCGCCTTTTTGAATCTTCTTCTCGGGTTTCTCGTGTGGTTGATCGGGATCGACGTTCTTTGACGATTTTTTGCCCTTTTTGTTTTCCACCATACTCTCTGGGTCCATTTCTTGCTCCAGGTTCTTTTTGTCCGCTTTCTGCAAGTCCTTGATGGCAAGCACCATATTGCTAGGATCCATAGATCCATGAGTGATTCCGTGGCTGTGCAGGAACTCCAGTCCCTGGAGAATCTGTCGCATGATTTGTCTAGTCAGCGGAGACCTTAATTCAACCATTTTCTTTGCAATTCGCTTGTCCAGCATACACTTCCACATGACTGCTACGCTAGGTCCCATCACTTCCTCGACAATGCACAAATGATTGCCATTCACGCCCTTCACCTTGAACGTCTCCATTTCCTTGACGACATACTCGGAGCCCTCGTTTTTGAGAATCTCGGAAATTCGCTCCATGGTCGCGGCCTTCTCAGCCTTTCGCGACACCTTGGCGCTCATAATCTTGACCGCAACATAAGTGCCGTTGCCCTTATCCTGGCACAGCCAGACGATAGCAGATGGACCATGTCCGAGCTTTCGCACCACTTCGTATTTCTCATTGATCGTGTCGCCAATCTTCACAGCGTGGTGCCCGCCGTGCTTGTAGTCGCTCATTGTCTCATGGTCATCGTTCGAGTGGTAGACGTACAGACCGTCAAAGTTTTTCTTGGACAGTTCCATCTTCGTTCAATTGATTGGTGTTGTTTGTTGGTTCGCTTGTTGTTCACTGTTTGCTAAACTGAGTTTAACTAAAGAAGAATGAAAGGGATATGAAAGGCTTATATAGGCGCCTACCCCGCAACCGTAAGATCCGAATAAGCAACCAAGTGCGCATGTCTGAGCGGGTTGTATAAGCAGTAGTGTAGCTTTACAGAGGGCACTTTACGATCTTGGTAGCAATTGGCCTATAGACCACCGGCCAATAGCCTACCAATCTCTATTACTCAGTCTACATCGTCCTTGCAGTCCAATCCTATCAGACTGTTAACCTCCGTTTAGGACCTAATTTGTGCTCATCACCTGATGCGCAACTGCGGGGAAGATGATCCAACAAGGAAACCATTGACTCAAATTTGACCTGCGCGTGAGCAGCATGGGGTGAGCAGTAGTCATAGAGAGAGCTCATGGACTCTAAATAGCTCATGTACTCGTTAAATGGATAGCGCTCGTGTCCGGATGCCTGTTTAGTCTGTGATCTTATCTCATCGCCTTATCGTACCGATAAGCAATCGGCGGGTAGGTAACCGACGATCTTGCCTTATCGGGTGTAGTGCGTGCAGCACAGAAATAATATCTGGGGTAGGTGCAGGGGCACAGCCTAGCAGAGGTATAGCAATGCCGCGTTCATGTTAATACGAGAGACGAGGAGATTTTGAGTGACAAAGACCGAGACAGGCGCGTAAGCGCCATGATATACGAAGGTGCTGGGGTTGAGAGAGCAGCTTTGTGATAAACACGGCTCGCTTCCCTAGGCGACGTTTTGCGCTGTCCAATTGAGTTGAGTAAGATATAAGTCTATTGATTGGAGCATCTGTACTGGCAATTTCTGATGACAACTGAGAATGTGTTTCTGTAAGTCGCAGACAAACTGGCGAGGTGTCTGATTTCAAGCTAAGACCTGGAAAGCGAGACATATAGCGCTGTGATGGCATTCCATTGGTTCTTCTCATTTTAAGTCTTCATTCGTGCAGGCTGTCTAGGAAGGCTGCGGAGACTCTTGCTGTTTGATGGCCGTTACAGGCCATGCATGCATTGCAGACGCATTCATCGAGCCGCAACGAAACACGCACTAGCAATCGTAAGTATTCTTCATGAGTACGGAATTTATCGATCGATGTGATTCCTGTTCAATGTGCCAGCATGGTGGCTTTTTCCTGACTGATTCCGGGTCAAATGGCCTCGTATTGGCGCGGAAATCATTTCAGTGCACGGCGATCGTTGACACGCCTCAGCTGCGCAATGCCATGTATTATACTCAATGCATGAACTCCCGCGTTGTCGAGCCGTGTGCCCACCCTATAGATTCAAAGTTCAACATAGTCTCAGGTGAAGCAGTAGGTCATTGACGTTGCACACGAAACAAGCTTTCTCTATCAGGACCATGCATTAACATCTTCGAGATTGCCTGTTCCGTTGGCGTTCCCGGCTGCCATAAAGGATACAGAAAACGCTAAATACGATATTCATGCTAAAATAGCGCACGGATGTTTGAGCTAATAAGCGAAACCCGGAAAAAAACGGAATTAGTGGAATCGGATGAGAAGGTTGATGGGCCCCAAATCAGGTGCTAAGAAATGAATTCACCTCTATGAGAGTTAGATCAGGAGATCACACCTGTGACCTAAGACTTTAAAGATAGCAGCAACTGCTCGATCCTCTTGACACTCTCTTCTAGCGACTCCATTCGTTTCAGGACCTCTGGTCGTTCCGTCAGCCCGTCTGTGTTGTCGTCTTCATCTCTGTCCTCCTCAAGATCCACCTGACTTTCGTCAGCAAAGTCGTCTGCCTGGCTGATTTTTCTGTCGTTAACTCGCCGTCCATTGAGGAAGTCTGTGGACCGCGTGGGAGACAGGGCGAGCTGCTGAGAAGTACGGATGATCGATGAAGTCGTTGAGAACAGTCTTTGTCGCTGGCTGTACTGCTCCACCATTGCGCCAATGCTGTTTTTCTTGTCATTGGACACCATTCGATTTCTGAAGCGAAACGGAGATGGCCGCTTGCCGACGCTATTGGAGTTTTCGTCTTCAAAGAAAAAGTCCTGGTCTTCCGTGAGGTAGTCATCATCTGGTTTGGCTGACTCTGGGTCAGAATTGACGCCAGAAAATGCAGAGAGTGGGTTGTTGAGGAAAATGCTGGGTTTGTTTAGCTTGACAGTGCCCTTGTACGGTCTGCTAAAGACCTCATCAAGCAGGTCCTCCTTAGAGATTCGTCTGTTTGCCCTTCTCTTTCGGATCTTTCGCGGTCCAATGTTGACTGGCTGGCTCTTTCTTCGTTCGCCCTCGGACTCCATAAGAACCTGCTTCCTGAATGTCAGTTTTTCCTCGGCTTTTCGTTCTCTTCGTCGGACCAGTCGCAAGTGCAAGGTCTCGTAAAAGAAGATGATAACCAGGACCGGGAAGTGGGTGACCTTGATGATGATCCTGTTGAGCAAAAGGAAGCTTCTCAATGGCAGGAAGTAGAAGAGTGGCCGGATAGCCCACTCGAGAAGGTTGAGCGGGGCCGAGTAGGAAAATAAGCTCGATGATTCACTCTTGATCATGGTGATAGTGTTGACCGCATAGAGAAAGTGGTGCTCCTCGTGGGCGTTCTGGGTGACTGCCGAGAAAGAGTTGGACAGAACTGCAGTCAATATTGTCATAACCACGAAATGGCTGATGAACAGGTAGAAAATCAGCATCACTTTTCCAATGATTGAATAGTACTTGATGCTCTCCCAGACCGCGGGAGTGAATCCGTTCAGAATTTTAAACAGATCGTAAGCCACTCGGTCTGGGGTATAGACGCCGCGGGCAAAGGCCAGAGTGAATGCCACCCAGAATCCACTCGAGAAGACAATCAAGATTATGCATGCAATCAACAGGTCGACGGTCATCCGTCGCGCCGAGATGATCATCTGAGAAAACACCTTGTACTGGTCGAGCACTGAAAATAGCCTGGGGAAGAGGAAAATGGCAATCACGGCAAGGATATCGTGTGCAACCTTGTCGAGCGAGCTGTCTATCAGTTTTGAGGCACACACCAGGATAGAATAGGTCAAGAGAAGGACCAAAATGATGAGGTCGAACCAGTTCCACAGAGACATGATGTACAGAGTGAATCCGGCATCATTGAACCCCGTAATCTCGTCCAACATGAATCCTAGACTCCACAGCCAAAACACGACTTGCGTCACCACACCGCCCCTGCTGCTCAATACCATGCTGTATAGCACCAGCAAAATGCAAAACGAGGCTATATTCAACCAGTGTCGGTACCGTGGAACCCTCAGTCGCGACAGTTTCAAGATTGAAGCCTCCTCGTATCGGTACTCCACACCAGGGCCTCTTCGTCCGTACCCTGCAGCAATAATCTCCTCTTCATTACTGAATTTTATTCTGTGTAGCTTGTGCAGGCTAGACTGAAACATGATCTCACCGTTCCATATCTGCTCCATCATTTGAATGACGACTGGATGCGACAACAGCTTCTTGGATTCCGCTTTGATCGCCAACTCGATGGCAGATATTCGCTGCCACCGAGGAGGTATCGTTTTGAAGTTTGTTCCGTTTGCCAGTGGAAAAAAGTCGTAAGTTAGGGCATTCAATAAAGCAGTCGAATCGTAATCCCGCAATAACTTTATAGCGACAATCTCGCAAATCATAGCTCGGGTGTTCATTACCCCTGTCATGGCAGCATCTAATGAACTTTCCTTCTGAAATTGAAGCATATTGGCCATCAGGGCGTATAATGTTCCATCGTTCAAGCTGGTCTTGCACGCTGTGACCACAGGTTTGATGACGAATGCGTAGATCTGGGGGGACTTGAGCTGGTCATATTTCAGACTGACGTCTATTTTCTGGACTATCAGGTCATATATGTCGAGAACGACACTGTATATTGGGATCAGATCCAACTCTGACGGCATGCAAATAGGTAACAGCGCTTCCTCTTCCATCGCGAATCAGCCGCTTATACCTGGTAAATGATTTGAATTAGTCAATAGTCTCTCGTATCTTATCTTTGAGCCTGTGATTCGGCTAAATCTTATCGCGAAGGTGTTGCCGCTACCAAGTCGGCGTTTGTAAACAAACAAAACCGGTGTGTCGCGTCGCGTGCGTAGCGCAGTGTCGTGTTTTATCTGCGCTTCTGTCGCTTATCTGTCGCGTATCCCTCTAACGTGTCTAACCTTTGGTTGCTGGTATCAATCTATTGAGCCCCTGGGTATTGACTTATTCCCGCATACTGGTGACCGAAATAGGAAACTGGGTTAGGGTCGTGATTTTACAGGTGGATATGGCAATGATCGATCGATCGACGGTGGTTTCTGGATTCGATTAGCGCGAGGAAGGTATGGGGAACTGCTTGAGAGAGGAATCTAATCAATTGTCGCCTCGAAAAGGAGATGACAGGCGAAAGTTGTACACGGAGAATGAGAAACGTTTATATTTAGCCGACAACGGGTTTGGGAGTTGTCGTGGTCACGTGTGTAGGAGTAGATCAAGGTGGGTGACCGTGCTTTCTCATCATTCTGAACTGTCTTTAGTGTGGATGCTGTTGACCTAGCGGTGAGTTGGCTTCAACAGCCTGTATACTCAACCTTTCTTCACCTTGGGCAGGACAGCTAAAGTATGAATCAGTTGTTCGGTCCACAGCTTGACGGTGTACCGGTGGTTAGGCGCAATTGGTATAAAAGCTAGTGCATAAGTGAATCTAAAATATTCTCAAATTGAAAGCTAACGCTGTTCGCAGCTATAGACACTGATATCTACGAATAGGCGGGGTAGTGTAGAATAAATATATTTGCGTACTACTTAGCTCTCTGGCTACTCTCTTGCAGAAGCCGCGTACGTACTCCGATTACAGGTGAGCTAGGCGACGGGCTTCGTCAAGTAGCGTCATAGTATTCCTCTTCTTGCTGCCATGTGCCATCGCTTTTCGTAAAAGCTCAGCCAGATGCCTCGTTTCGCCATAATCATTGATACAATTAATACATGACGATATTTATACACTAGTCGAATTGAGCGATATACGTAGGTTAAAGGTTTTGGTATAGGCTATACGAGTTGATGGTTGATGAGAAACGTCTTGGGCCTATCGTAAAATAATTAATGTAAATGTCAAAATTAGGCCGGTATACGTGCAAGCCTATATATATATGACGCGATACGATATGTACAATGGTACACGACTCTCTAACTGCAAACAGGAGAGTCAGTAGCAGTAATGATGGCACAACGAGCTCAGCAGAGCGCTGTACCTCTCACATGCAACGCGGCGTTGTATAATAATCAATAATACCTCATGCAGGGCTCGAACCCGGTGCGGCGTGATGGGGCGGGGAAGAGAGGAGGAAAATATCCACCATTTACCAACATGCAATTGAATCTTATTGTTCATCTATCAATCTATCATCCATGATGCCAGCTTTCGGCGAGGTTTGCACTGCTCCGCACACTACTGCGGGCTGTCAATGACGTATGGACTCCTTCGCCTGGCCCAGCCCCAAGTAAAGTACATGAGAATTGGCAGGAGCGCCAGCGGCAGCGAGATGCAAATCATAATCACACAAAAGGTCTTTAATCCGACCGCAGCCATCAGCCAAGTGGCCAGCAATGGGAAACCGCCACCGGCAATCGATCGCAGAAGCACTGTGGTACTGACGGCCGAGGCGGAGTTGTGTCCATGAGTGTCGATAATGTAGTTAAGCGCTGACTGGAAAACGGTGAAGAACCCGGCTGAAGTGATGGCCTGAGAAGCAGCGACACCGACCCAGTGGATGTTGTGGGCCTGCCACAGGATGAAGAAACCAATTGGCATTAGGAAACCTCCAATCATCATGGTCACGAGTCGGTATTCCGGTTTCCACTCAACGACGCCTTTCTTGACGTTGGCGGCGTGCTGTTTGTACTTCTTGTTGATCTGGACATTGAGAACAGTGGCGATAAGGATACCAACGAATTGACTAAGGTTGAAAACCGAGGCAATTGCTGGGCCCCATCCGTACAGCTCAGCGACAATGTTTGGCATACACGCGGCTGTCATGTACATGACACCGTAGGCGATGCAAGCGTAAAAGGCGATCCAGAACGCGCAGTGAGTGAACAGGATTTTGTATGGCCTGATCAGGTACTTGCTCACGGAGATGGTCTGTCCCTCCTTGGACAGGTGAGTCTCAAACGTGACGTTTGAATATTCCTTTCGCAGCAGTGACTCGGTATTGTCGTCCTCAATCTTGAGAACAAATGTCTCCTTGATTGTGAAGAACGATACAATGGCAGTACCGGTCATGTACACTCCGCAGATGATATAGATCCACAGGTAGTTACCGGTGCCTGAGGTGACTGCACCGCCGACGATAGGGCCGAAAGCTGGACCAGAAGCCACCAACACGGCGTAGCACAGCAGAATATCTGCTCGTCGACCTGGCTCGAAAAGGTCCTTCAAGGCAGCGCCGCTGGACAAAATTGGTGCCGAAGAGAAGAAACCACAAAGGAATCGCATAACCAAAATGCCGGCCAGCGGGTGGACAAAGTAGGTGAAGGTGCACAACAGACCAGCAGCCAAAAACGGACAGAGGATGCCTTTCTTTCGTCCAAACTTCTCAGTCATTGGTGCAATAAATAGCGGACCCAAGGCGAGTCCAAACATGAACAGTGTGGTTGGCAGCATGGCCACTTCGACACTGACATTATACTGATTGGAGATAATGTCGACACTTTGTCCAAACATGGCGGAAGCAATCTGCGTTCCCAGCGAGGTCAGAGCGTATAGCAGCACGATAGAGTATCGTCTCAGGAATGGCCAGTTGTATGGATGCAGAGGACTGGTGTCTTCAATTTTCACGTTGTACTTTCTGTACACGGGAATGAAGGAGCCATCGGATTCCACGTCCGAGCTGGCCAGAGGCTTTTCTGAAACGGTGCCTTCAGAAAATTCTGGAGTTAGAGTCAGACCGTTGTATTTGATAATTCCGTCGAGCTCGTTGCTGGCGATTGACAGGATGCCCGAGGACTTTGACGATGAGTTGAACTGGACGACATCTTTCGTGGCCTGGCTCTCGGACGAGGCCTGGGTGGCTGATGAGCTGTTTGAACGCTGGGGAGACAGTAGCATCTTATTCACGAGTGTAGCAGATGAACTCCACGGTTGCCGTCTATTGGTTCGAGAAAAGCAGCGTGCTGAATGAGAGGAATGTGTTGAATCCTTTCAAGGACTTGGTCAACTCCTACCGAATTGGATTGAACCCTGTGAGACCAATTGGAATAGAGAGAAGTATTGGATTGGATTGCAGAGTCAAACGGTGGGTCGAGGGTTATTTATAACGCCAGAAAACTAGGATTGTCTAGTGAGAGTGCGGCAAAGCGACATTGGCGAGACAATAACTTTTATTTTTTATTTTTTTTGCGGAAGATGATTGACAAGCCAGTATGCATGGATGCATTGGTCGGGACAATGCGGAACGCCATTCAGTGCCACACTGAACCGATATTTACGAGAGAGAAAGCCACAGGAGCGAAGTTAGATGGGCTTTGTCACAAGCGAAATACACACAATACATCCTAGCTGCTCTTCGCCTGCGCCCATTATGCGTCTAGAAGCTTCGAACTCTGACCCCCAAGGCCGTCGTTATCACCACTGAAACAGCTCATTCGAAACAGCACGCCGCATGCTCAGAAATAGTCCGAATAAGGCACAAGGGATAGGGTTGCGATTAGGGTTAGCAACTGCAGCAGAAAGAATATTATTTCAGTGGCCAAGTCCCTTACAGGAGCCAATTCTTGGCATTGGTATCACCGAGAGCGCGAATTTGTTGATGCACATGGTGATTATCATCTGCGGTGGCTGTGTGCGGTGGGACGATAAAGGCAAAGGACAAGAAAGTGAAGGCGTGGAGTTGCAGTGCATGACAATTGGGCCTGCGTAGGAACTTCATAGCCACTGTTATTTGTGCGTGCTCTACCTGAGTGACTCCGTGTCTTCATCGCTGTATGACGTCAAAAATTATGTGGTGCCGAATATTAAGCCACCGGTTTCCGTCTAATTTGGTGAGTATCCGTTTTCGGCATGCACCGTCATGAAGATTGCCTTAACTCCAGGTTTGTTTGGCTGATGAAAGGCTAGGTGATTGTTGATCCGAAGATCAAGTTGGGGGCGCAGTCTCTTGGGGTGTCTCGAACCTGAAATCTAGGTTCCGAGCCAAGAGTTATGTTCTACATCCTAAAACTATAGATGAGCTAAGTACATCAGATATGATGTAACAAGAAAGTCTCGATCAGATTTGCATCAAGCTAGTGCAAGCGTGCGGGTGGCTTTTGCTCGCGATCTGCGTATAGCATGCTAGCTCAGGCACCTTACCGGTCAGATACTGGCTGGGTTTGATTGCGAGTACGCTCAAGGCCGGGCGGGTACCTTACCTTGGCAGAGCTTTTTCTCCAACTGGTGGAAGACAACATACTCGCGTATCGATCTGTTTCTACACGAGCTAGCCCTATCGCTCACCGACTGACGAACGTAGCAAAACGGCCCGAGCCGGGTTAGTGCATGAAGGGCTAGCCTGGAAGGCATATGCTTGCGGGATTAACAAGGTTCGCTTTAGTACCTTACGACCGTAACATTATATTATGTGATGAATAACCTACGCAGGCGATCACACGGCTAGAAAGAGCAATTTTGTAGACATTTGACATTGTTGAAACGGTAACGGATGATCTCTGGAGCGCTTAAACGCCCAGCTGCCCGTCTGGCTAGAAACGTGGGCAGCTTGCGCTGCCAAGCCGAGGCTGTCCTGGTCAATCAGTAGGAACATCAAGAGAGCCGAGTGTTTCTACAAGCGCTGGCTGGTGGCGAAAAGCACGGAATTCGCTCTCACATGCAGTGATTAGCAATACGAAGGCATCACAAATTCACAACTGCACGTGAAGTGCCGTTTACCAAACAGTGTAGGCCAGCCGCCGTAGAGATAAGAACTTGTGGAAAATTCGCAACCCCAAGAACTCATGGGCTCTTGAGTTTATTCAGCTAGTGCATCTATTTAACCAAGGCAGCGAGAGTCTCGAGAATCTCAACCTCGATCTTGCCCTCGCTGGCAACAGTCTCGTCAGAGGAGCCAGCCTTGGTCTGGGCCTCGGAAAGGAGACCTCGGACAGCCTATGTTAGTTCTACTCACACACTTCCATAGAGCGTCTCGGGATACGAGCTAAAGCTGTGCGTACTCACCTCGGCGGAAAAGTCCTCTAGTGGGAAAGCCTCGACCGCGTTGATGTTGAGAGTGGAACCCTCGTTGACGGAGGCGAAACCACCAGCGACAAAGTACTGCTTGGAGGCACCGCTGTTCTCGATAATCTCAACGAGACCTGGTCGCAGCTGCTGAATGGTTGGAACGTGGTTGGCGAGAACACCAATATCACCAGCGGTGGTTGGGATGTTGACCTGGACACTATGTTAGTGGGAGCTAAGCGGCCGGTTTGACAGTTTGTAGTTCAGACAAATGTAACGGTGCTATCACGTGAGGTTCGGGAAAACCCGGCGCCGAGACGGACGCAGCGAAACCTTAAATCAAGGGCAGATCAACACAGACCTTCCCACTAGGATCCGCCGCCCTGAATAGGCATAGATAAGCGTTGACCCACCGACCTGCGGTGGCTGCATTTCAACGGAAAATAAACGCGGTCCTTCGGCGCCGTCCCATGCCAGTATCCTAGTGGGTTTCAAGAGGGGGTTTGATTGGCTCGGCGATGATCAGTGGCTGAAGCCTGGGCAAAGCTCTGGCGAACAGGCACTGGGCAGTTTTGAGTTGTTTTTGTATTCTCGGCGTTTGATTGGCGATTTCCAGGAGAGCTGTCTAGGCGTCACGTGAGTTCACGAAGGAAGTTAGATTTTGGACCAGACGTGATTGCCGATATTCGGCACATCCGAACATCCGGCGGGAAACCACTCACGCATCAGCGTGGCTTGATTGTTACTATTGCGTCCGAGACGGCTGAGAACCACACAGATCTGAAGGGACGACTGTGGAGCACCATATGGACGCGGGGCCAACCTCCTGAACGGCGTAACAATACAGATGATGTTCTGCACTTCAGCCCGCACCAGCTGTACACGTCGCCAATGAAAGTTCAGTTATGCAGAGCTTTCGCCGCAAGCCAACAATGGAACAAACATCACAGATAGTGCGTTTCCTGCGAACGCACAGACCAACTTGTTGAACAATATCCGCAAAACAGACTCATACCAAATCAAGTCCAACATGAATCCGACAAGCCAAAACTCATTCCAAGCCTATTGAACTGGGAACTCCACAATTGACTCGAATATAATCCAACCCTCTATGATCATCACCAAATCTTTTCCCTAAACCTGTCGAAACTGTCAAAACTCATTAATACTCACGCCTCCAAGTTCTCGAAAAGGGTCTGTATTAGTTTGTTCTTAATTGCTCAGAGTCAAGCATCAAATCCAGCCTGAAAGTGGAAAGAACCGCCATCAGGTATCTTGAAATTCATAGAATTGAGCTCCTCTACTCAATTTACCGTCATCCAGAGAGTCTAAAGCAGTGATGGGAGACTCCCGGCAAAACCCGTGCGGGATACTTACAGCTCGTGGGAGAGCGAAAGACAGCTTGACCTTATCAGAAGCAACGGCCTCGGCGTAACCTCGTCGGAAAACTCGGCTAGCTGGTCGCAATGCTCTGGCGGAAATTCGCAACATTTTTGTTTAGTGTCTATCCAAGCGTGAAAAAATGTTGTTCATAGCTCTGATTGGAGCTCCCAACGCGCGCGTCAAGGCACAAGTAGCACGCGGTTGTCGCGGTTATGGCGCGCTCATCTTGATACACCCCATAAGGCTAACGTTATTAGACCAGTCGGCATACTAACAGCATAGCATTACAATGGAGCAGAGAAAAGTTGAAGACCAGCTAAGGCAGAGCGTTAATGTGAGTGCAAGAACTTTTAATTTGGGGTCAGCACTTGATTTCTGATGAACTGCGGCAGCGACAGCTCACATATGAGCCCTACATAAAGGGTGTAGCCTGCTCATTGATTTACGCGTTCCCCGATTTTTGATATGGGTAGTTCGAGAGACTGCTGCCGAAAAGGTACTGCTTTATTGATCCTGGCTTTTACGCGGGCTAGTTCAAGCTATACTATGAGGTTGAAGTCAATGAACTTTCGCCAACAGGATTGCTAACATAGAACGTTTTTGTCAACTCTGGACATCTCCTTTCCTATCTCAACGCCAACAACCAACAAAAAGTCATTGTGAATCCACCGACAGCGATCCAGGCCGCTATAGACAACGAGGTCAATAAATTTCAGCGTCTGCTTGATGAAATCGATGCTGACCTACAACTCAGTCTCACATATGTTCGAAAACAGCTCAACAAGCAGCAGCCAGAGCCTATTGATTTGACCTTCGATGACGACAAGGTGATTGATTTGACCGACACTGCAGAAAACGAGCCAACAACCGCCCCCTCTGCGCCGATTGAAGTGGAAGATTTGACCAAGGGCCAAGTCGAGTTCAACAACATGGAGTCCTTTGACGATGACTTGAACGCTTTACTTGGATCCGTTGGAGATCGTGGAGAGGAGAGCGAGATGGGCGGGCTCTTTGGCGATGACTTTGACTTCATATTGCCTTAATGCGATATTGTGCGAATCATTGTATCGCCACATGAGTACACCAGTAGCGTACGAATGATTGACTTTCAATCTCAATTGCGCTAATCCCCCTCAAACCTTGGCATGCACACGGGGATGCTGACATGCTTCCTATCATTGTCTCACGACGAATATTGGAAATTCCTCCATCGACAAGTGCGCCGGCGCTTGAGCCAGCCTGAATCTCCGTGGAAACTCCGCGAGGACCTGAAAAAGATGTCACCTGTTGTGACATCGCCTTGTGATCGCGAAATTGGGATGTACGGATGCGGAAGGGCTTTGCGAGGGGCCGAGACATGGCAGGGCTTCTACAATATGTAGGTGGTAATGGGCCCTGTCGAGTCCCAATTCCGGCTTACTGCGTGTCTCGGAATCGGGCCCGGACATTGATTGATAAAGCCTTGGGGGTATCGCCGCGCGATGGCGCTCATTGAGTTTCGTGCTTGTATCAGTTTCCGGTTTTGGCAAGGATATGATATCAGCCAAGCATTGAGAATGGCGCTGCTGTTGTTGAGCGAGATAAGCTGTCTCTTGGCGTACGCAAGGAGACAGCATTGATAAGGCTTGAACATCGCACCCATCAGTACAATCACTTAACCTAACAGTCAAGGGACACTATCGAACCAAATACATGATGTCACAATACTCTGGCAGCGAGAAGGACCTTTTGCTTAGTCAAGCCTCCACGTTGGAGCAGCCAGCAAGGAAGCCAAAAACCAGAAAGCTTCTTCGCGAGATAAGGGAAATGTCGCATGTCCTGTTTACTTACTCTTGGTTTTAGCCAGCAAGGAGACCTTGGTCAGCTACTCATAGCCTTCGCCTCAAAGTGCAAAACTGATATGATAATAGCATGGCAAAATTGTATTTATCAAAAAATAGATAACGCCTTACGTCAAACTGGCAGCTCAGTCGATTATAGAGCTCACTGCATGGTGCTCTTTGGGTAGGTGCTAAAATGTGTTCTCGCTGTCTATGCTACGTACTTCTAGATTCTTCTGACTGAACACTTATCTGACTGGCCTTGCTGCTTGCTAGGCTGCTCGCTTCACCGAAGCTTTGGTTCAATCTCACCACCATACAAGTCAAGTTGTCGGTAGAGAACCTTCCTAAAGCGTAGTCGACGAGAACTTGTGCCGCCTTGTTTGGATCAGGCACCTCTCTAACCAGCCCGACAGCTGTTTTATCGTCGCACACGTCCCACAGACCGTCACAGGCAATGATTAAAAACTCGTCATCGTTGTGAAGCTGAGTTTCCGTCGTGAACGGAGCGCCAGTGACTAGGTCCTTCATCATTATATCTCCTAGCGACCGAGTGACTGCCAGAACGCCGTTGACCCGTTTGTTCATCATGATTCCACCCGCATTGGTGACTCGCCGCGATTCTGTAGGATCACCACCCCTGTGGTCGTATGTCAGCCGTAGTGCCTGTCCTCCACGACACAAAATGACTCTGGTATCGCCGACATTGGCCACATAGAGCATCCGCTTCTGACCATTTTTGATCAATGCGTTTTCTTCTGCATTCCCTGATTGTTGCTCCCACCGCATGACAGCCACGGCCGCTGTGCTTCCACTATTGTTGAGTTCCAGCTTGCCAATATCTTTGTCGGCCTGCATGAAGGCTGTGTTGAGCACGAAAGAAACGCCTTTACCATCCTCCTCGCCACTGCGAATGAGCTTCTCGACGTAACTGTGTAGATTCTCTGAGCACCACACAGCGGTGCTCTTGCCTGCGTGGCCGTCAAAGATGGCGAAATAGCCAGCATCTTCCCACTGGCCAAAATTGTATACAAACGTGTGTGCGTCTTCCATAGTCCGTCGACATTTTCTGTTTTTGTCTTCCGCTATACCAACGTTGAAGGAACATCTTGTGGGAACCGGGCTCTTAAGAGTCTGGCCCTTTTCTTTGCTCTCTTTGCCGTCTTTGCCCTTCTTCTTGAAGTATTTGAAAATGTGGTGATTGGAGCTGCTTGGACTGCCACTAGAGCTGGAGCCACTAGAGGTTACCGTTGTGCTTCCAGCATCGCTGCCTATGGTGATGGAGGAAATTGGTTTGGCCATCGCGACCGCGCGGAGTGCTCCTTGAGGTGTCTGATTGCTCTCTGTGTAGCAATTTGCTACCCCAGATATGATAGATCGTCAGGAACCAAAATACGGCACAATTCGATTCTGACTCCTCAGTTCTATCAGCTGACAAGTGTAGTAGGCTGTAGCAATTGTGTGGCGATCCAGTGTCGCTAAATCTTCAGCTGGTCTCCAGTATCCGGTGTAGTCGGCGCTAACGGCGCTATGTCTCCGTCGGTGTGGGTTGGCAGGCGGGACCACGGCGGTAGTTCAGCGGAAGTATGCACACGTGACCTCACGTGACCCAGGAATAGCTGATAATGACCGGGGGTGTCTATTCTAGCTCTGCAATGGCCAAGTGACCAGAGTACAATGAGGCGATGGTGTACCTATCGCGTGCGTTTGCTGATGTGGTTGGCGCGCGCAAGTATGCTGAGACGAAGTACATTGACGAGGTACATTCCTGGTAGAAGCTTCTATTTTATGGGTATAAAAATATCGTAATCATGATCACCCTGTCAACAGCTGGCGAATGGTGCACTTTAATATGCATGTTGTCTCTTTGATTCTCGCCATGTTGACGCCACCTAGGACGCCACCGGTAGGTCGGTCCGCCGCCGGCTGAATTGCGCGACGCCACTTAAACGCCACTAAGGGTACGCCACACGGCGCCACCTCATATACATGTGCACGCCACCTGCACCACCGAACTAACCGTCGCTAGCCGACCCCGCTCTACCCCGGACAGGCATCGATCCTCTCACAACCTTATACCGACACACTGAAAATGCTGCGAATTGGAAGAAGAGCGTTCTCCAGCACCGCTGCTGTGACCAAAAGCTATGGATTTGTGGGCCTGGGCCGGATGGGCTTCAACATGGCTAAGAATTTGGCCGCCAAAATCGAAAAGTCTGATCAATTGTTTGTGTACGACGTCGTCCCGGGAGTCGCCGAGAGGCTGGAACAGAGCAACGTGAAAGCCAGCAGCATCAAGGAGGTGGCCGAGAAGGCGGTGAGTACAGCGGCGAGATTGGCTAGATAAAGCGAGTAAAGTCCTGAGACTTGCCAATGAGCCAATCGTCTGGACTGACGGTGATGTACACTGAGAGTTCACCTCAGAGACTTTGTGAAACTTTGAGATGAAATCATAATCAAGAACTGTGGCTGAATCCATGACCTGAGTATAGGTTTGTGAGCTGGCCGGTCCCATCGGCGCCTGAAACACTCAATTGATTTGAACGACTGATTTCAACCGATTCGGTGGTGTTGCCTTTATGTCTGGCATCAGAAACTTTGACTAGACCTTGCCAGGCTAAACTACAATTCCCAGAAGGCTGCCAAAGCAGTGCTACCACGAAATGCCTCCTCTATATTGTTACTAACTCAGGATGTCGTCATCACCATGCTCCCCGAAGGAAAGCACGTTCGAGCTGTGTACGCCGAGATTGCCGAGCACGCACCCAAGGGTGACCGATTATACATCGACTCATCCACTGTCGACGTTGAGTCCTCCCTCAACACTGCCGCTCTCCTCCGAGAACGGGGCGTCGGCGTCTTTGTTGACGCTCCAGTTTCTGGCGGAACAGTCGGTGCCGAGAAAGCTACTCTCACCTTTATGGTTGGCTCCAATGACTTGTCCCGGGTTGAACCAATCCTTAAGCACATGGGGGGCCGAATTGTGTCCTGCGGTGAAGCCGGCTCCGGAATTTCTGCCAAACTTGCCAACAACTACTTGTTGGCTTTGACCAACGTGGCCACCTCTGAGGCGTTCCAGCTGGCGAAGAACCTCGGCCTGGACTTGAAGGTGTTTTCTGACATTGTCAACACTTCTTCAGGACGATCTTGGTCCTCCGAGGTCAACAACCCAGTTCCTGGCGTCAACCCAAACACTCCATCTTCTCGAGACTATGAGAATGGATTCGGTGCTAGCTTGATGTACAAGGACTTGAAGCTGGCCATCGACGCTGCCAAATTGGCCAAGAGCAAGTTGGTTCTGGCTGACCACGCCGCTGGCGTGTACGATGTTATCTGCAAGGACGACAAGCTCAAAAACAAGGATATGAGCGTTATCTACAAGTGGCTTGAGCAAAAGTAAGCGAATCAGTCCCATAGCATAGCTAGATTGTACAAAGATTAAGCATGTATACCACTCGGTATGGCTGATAGATATTTAATCTCCTATGGAGTATAAAAACAGAGTACTACAGGTATAGACCCTCCAAGTTCTCCTCGACCTTGTTCTTCATGACTCGCTCTCTGGCGGCCCTGAAGTCCTCGGCGGTCACCTTCATTCTTCGTTCTCGCAGCGCCAACAGACCAGCCTCAGTGCAGATAGCCTTGATGTCAGCTCCAGAAAGATCGTCCTTGGAAGTGACAAACTCGTCAAGGTCCACGTCCTCCGCCAGACTCATCTTGCTGGTGTGAATTCCCATAATCTTTCGCTTTGTGCCCTGGTCTGGGTTCTCAAACAGAATCTTACGGTCGATTCGTCCTGGTCGAATCAGGGCAGGATCAAGACTCTCAATCTTGTTGGTAGCCATGATAACCTTGACGTCGCCTCGGTCGTCGAAACCATCCAGCTGGTTGAGAAGCTCCAACATGGTTCGCTGAACTTCTCGCTCACCACCGGAAGTAGACTCGTATCGCTTGGTACCAATGGCGTCGATTTCATCAATAAAAACAATAGAAGGCGCGTGCTCAGCGGCAATCTGGAAAATCTGTCGACACAACCTTGGACCGTCACCAAGATATTTCTGAATAAGTTCACTTCCCACAATACGCAGGAACGTAGCCGAGGTCTGGTTTGCCACGGCCTTTGCTAGTAGGGTCTTACCGGTACCGGGAGCACCATAGAGAATAACACCCTTTGGTGGGTTGATACCCATCTCCTCGTACAATTCAGGGTGTGTAAGAGGCAGCTCAACAGCTTCCTTGATTTCTTGAATCTGCTGCTCCAAACCGCCAATGTCGGCGTAGGACTCCGATGGAGCCTTGTCTAGCTTCATGACGGACACCATTGGGTCCTGCTCATCTTGCAAAACACCAACAATGGAAACGCTCTTGTGGTGCAGTAAGACAGAACAGCCTGGCTCTAGCAGGTCTTTGTCAACGAAACTTCGAATGGAAACGTAGTATTCTGGTCCAGATGTGGAGCTGACGATAGCGTGATCATCGTCAATCATTTCCTCCATAGTTCCGACGCCCATTGGCGATCCTCGCATCTCATCAACCTTACCTCGCTCTTCCGCAACTTTCTCATCAATAGATTTTAGTCGCTCTTGATTCTGAACGAGTTCTTCTTCAAGCAGCAAGTGGTCCTTGATTCGCTCCATCTTTAGCAGCTTCAGCTTACATCGGGTAGATGGGTACACTGAAGGAAGCTTAGCGGCCGTGGTTGGTCCCTTTCTCTTCTTCTTCTGGCCTCGGGTCTGCACAGGTGGCTCGTATCGAGGTTCTATGTTAGTCCTGGAGGATATCCTGGATGTGTGCGACTAAAAGTCAATGTCATGGAATGAGGGTATCATGGAGAGGGGAGCCAGGTGGCGAGGCAATTCACTCGTTTCAACGTGCTGGTGATGCGGTGGCCTGACATGATGAGTAATCCGCTCTTATGCCGATCAGTGCTTTGCACAGAGAACAGACTCGGTTCAATTTGAAGTTGGCGTCCCAAACCTGTTATCGGCTCGTTTAACCGAACTGCCATATTGATACCTTGGCGCTGATTCCTGAAAATCACGACATGTCGCGACCAGCAAAGTGCTCCCACTCAATCTAATGTTCGTTTGCCTCTCAGACATCCTAGACACCCATTCTCAGCTAATCGTCCGATCGCATCACCTCAATGATTCGCCTCGAATCAACCACACGTCTAAGCGCCTCACACTTTCACATTGAACAGAGGCAAATATTTATCTCTTCGCATGTGCCCACCCATCAATTACTCGTTTACCGCCTCCAATCCAATAATCGCACAATGCCTCCCGATTCACTCACTCTCATTTTTCTATGTTAACTTCGCCCAAAAGTTCAATCACTCACCTTGTCCTTCTTCTTATCGTCGCCTGGAGCGCCGGGAACGCCTGATTGGTTTTGTCCCTGTGTTAGTCATGTACATCACGGTCTTACTAACCATTGTATCGTGTAGTGACGAGAACTGTGGCGCATCTTGATACTCCCATCTACCCGTCACGTGATGACAATTACGTAAAGCAAAAGACAAGTGATTAGTCAGCCTCTCGACATTTTAGAACTGAACTACATGGTTTGGGTGCACTGGTCGTATATTAACAGCGTACTGGCTTTGAAGCGACGGTGAGTGGAGCTCATTGTTCAAGCACGAGGCCGTGTAGGTTTCTGTGGATAACAATGCGTTGCTAGCAGCGAAAGACAATGCAGCAGCTCAAGCTACGTTTCTACTTGAGCAGCTCCTCAACCATCCTCTCATGGCTGTCACCATTTTTCACCCCCAACCGTCTCATGGCATCGATAATCCCACCCTTATCAAACCCCATCTCCTGTAAGGATTCCACGTACGCCCTATCGAGTCCATACAGATCAATTGGATCCAGTTCAGACCTATCGCTTTCCTTCTTTGCATAACTAGCCGTCCAGTATTGAGCAGTCTCCACAAATCCTTTGTTGTCGGATAAGTAATGCTTAGCGACCTCGGCGTCCTGGGGGTCAGTTGGTTCTGGGGTCTGTAGCAGTGCTTGGAGTGAAATTAGCGTGGACTTTAGCGTCAGAACAGGGGACCATGCATCTTTTAATCTCATTAGCACATTCAGAACGGTTAAGACTCACATGTCCAAGCAGATGGCTCCGGTTTGCGATGAAATGTTTGGATGGTAAACTTTCGTAATGAACTTCATCTTTGGTGGTTTGAATGGGTAGTCGTCCTGAGTTAGTCCTTAATCAATTCGTTCTCATTGTAGCCTGGGTGTGGGGCCTAGACGCCATTGTCGATCACGAGCTATAAAGAGTCTAATCCCCTCTTCTTTAGACTCTCGCTCCCGCACTTGATCCGCCATGATGTCACAGATCATCGCCTCATACGAAGCTGTCTTCATCCGACCTATTACTCCGCAATCCTGATCACCTATCTCTCCCACTTGATTCTGCATCCATCATATCGACTCACAGGAATATCAATGTCCACGATGAAGTGGCCGCCCTCGTACGGAGTCCCCGGCGGCCCGTGGAACGTTCCACGCATGTGTGAAATGTTGCTCTCAACGACAGGCTCAATGGTAATGCCAGAGCTCACATCCTTATGGACGTCGTCCAGCTCCTTTGCGATTCTTCGAGTTCGAGACATTGCGCGTAACTGGAACGGACGAGCGCAGCCAATTTCTGTGTCTCCGCACCGCATCACCACACTACGTCATTGACGAAGCGGTGACGTTGGCCAAAGCAGCAAGCGGTGGCCGTTTGGCTGGAGCTGGATCTCGATTGACTTGATACGAGGTTGACATTGACATATTTAGAGTTCGCTATACTTCAGCCATGACTAGTCCATTGACGGCACCACGTCTGGATCCCTCGCTACTAATCTTTCGCCTCTCACCTCATACATTTGACCCTTGTCTCTGAATATCAACAGCATCATCTCACAGCCTGTTCCTGCAATGGCTCTTTTGAGTATGGCTCTCTCCCGCTTAAAGTTGGCCCTAGTGCCTTCCTGCGAGACGCACCGAACTGCGAGGTGAAGTCGTTCGAGAGAACTCTTCTCCGGTTGAAGCGTTTGTTTGCGCAGCAAAGCCCAGTGGATTTCAACTATGCCGAATCGATTCCTCACTTCAAGGTACTTCTTGACATCGAATTCTTGAGTCAGCAGTCCGTTAGCTTCGAGGTAGGTGAATGCGTACTTGATGAGTGAAGAAGTCGGTTCGCCGATAGGGAACGTCTTTGGCAGCATGAACCGGGGTCGAATGACGCTGGTGTGGAAGTTATTACCGTGAATGGCTTGTCGTCTGGTGACACTGAGAGCACGCAACCCTATGGCGTTCATCTTAAGATGAGGTGTCAGTTGAAACGAAAACTGTGACACTTAATTTCCCTCCGTCAATTTATGCAGGCGGCATTTGGTTAGCTTCGATCTAACCCAATTTGGCCGCGCCTCAAACAGAGTCTCATCAAGGTTCTTTGGCAGCAACACGCAAGCAGTTCGAGTATGACATGGAGCATGAATGACCTGCTTGATGGCATTGAATACATCGAAAGTGTGTCCTGATCCAATCCTGGCGACCTTGCTGAGAACATAAAGTAGGGTGAGCTGACTAAGCCTTGGTATGTTCTTGTACAAAAACCGCAGGTACCATGATCTGTTTGGTCGGTACACGCTCGACTGTGTGCTTACCCGGCTGAGAGATAGCTTTCCGGAGATTTCATTTTACCCGAGTGAATGAACGTGGGATTCAGGTTGCAGTGACCGCACCTTGATATCACCCTCATGCATCGAATAAGTGACCTTATGCGTTGCAAACCCTGCAGCTAATCAA
Source organism: Blastobotrys robertii (assembly GCA_030564385.1). NCBI lineage: Eukaryota > Fungi > Ascomycota > Dipodascomycetes > Dipodascales > Trichomonascaceae > Blastobotrys > Blastobotrys robertii. Next base: position 129,009 of record JAJLUQ010000003.1, read on the forward strand.
TGGACCTGTACAATGTCTCTGATTACTTATGCATTGTGAAAGCTAGACCAGAGGCTTTACACACAAATCGCGTACCACACCGCCACCTCTTGGCTAGGCACTTCAATTTATACCAGACGACATAAGCGCCATACATGGTACCGTACGCTCCACCAAACCCCATTTATCCTGATAGGGAAGCTCGATCTTATCTATTCCCCAAAGAAGTAAGCCCCACAGAGCCGTTGGACCGTTTCTTGGCGGGCCGTTCAATAATTAGCCGGCAGTAGGACGGCTAGAGGGTTGTGATTGAACATAAATAGGCCAAACCCGTCGCTAATACACATTCACTCACATTCATTCGGCTATTCACTCATTCATTATTCGCTGATCGCCACGGTTATCACTCATCATGAAATACTCTGCCGCTCTCACTATACTGTCCTCTGCGCTGGCCTCTTCCGGGTTCATTTCCCTCCCCATCAACGCCAACGGTATCACAACCCTCCAGATCGGCACTCCAGTCCAGAAAGTTAGGGCCCAAATCGACACCGCCACAAACAACACATGGCTCTACAGCAATGAGGCCATGTACGAGGAAGAAGTTCCAGTGGCCAAGGGCGTAGGCTACGCTGCCGGCCGGTCCAAGACCTTCAACAACCTGAATGATATGTTCATTGACTACAACAGCAGAATCACCGGCGCTTGGGTTACGGATAATGTGAAGTATGGCAACAGCTCTATCAGCACACAATTCGGTGTTGTCTTCGAGGTCAGCAAGAAATACAATCAAGGAATTCTGGCGCTGGGATATACTTCACAGACTGGCCAGAACCTGCTCGACGACGGCGCCTTCAATAGAAATGCATACGCGCTGTCCATGACTGAAGCTGGCTCTGTTGTTTTTGGCGGTGTAGACTCGTCAAAGTACACCGGAAAGCTAGTCACCGTTCCGATGACGGGCGACGCGTTTCAGTCTCAGTGTGAGATTGGCGAGATGAGTTTTGAGGTCCTCTTTGACGCAGCCCAGCCAAACATGTACGTTCCCGAAGAGGTTCTCGATGTCATTGCTCCAGCCATGGGAGCCAAAGAGAAGAACTATGGACGGTACCAGTTCGCACAGCCTCCTCGAAAATCTTTGACTTTTGCCTTTTCTGGCGCCTCAATCACAATTCCTGCAGAGGCACTCTTCGCCGAGTCTCCAGATGACGCCGACCTGCCTTACTACCTGCCAATCTTGCCCAACTCGGAAAACAACGGCGTCAACGCTTTCGGCCAGCTGTTTCTGCAGCATGCCTACACCGTGTTTGACATCACCAACAGGGAAATCTCTCTGGCACAGGCTGCTTTCGGAGGCGCTGAGAACATCACGGCTATTCCAGTCTCTGGACCAGTTCCAGGTGCTGAGTAGTAGTTCACCTCCGGAAATCTCATTTTGTATTCATGTTTGGTGAACTATAGTCACAGCATTAAAAGCCAACTCAACTACAACATTCATCATCAATCATATCTTGTCATATCTAGGCTTAACACTGACGAGTGTATCTCTAAGCAGGCTATTCTATCTCCCTCGGCTGTGCTGCGGAATACTGAAGCGCTTAAACAGTGTACAGGTCAACGTACTGGTCGACATCGACCTCACCGACGTTGGCATCAGAAACAGCCAGAATCTTCTCGACCTTGTCAGCTGGCAGTCGTCCCTTGAGGTGTCGCTGGAACTTCTCGAGCAGAACTGGGGTACCCTCGTCTCGTCGCTTTCGGTGTCCAATTGGGTAGTTAACCTCAACCTCGTCAATAACAGTTCCGTCGTTCAGAGTGATCTGGATGGCGTTTCCGATGAATCGCTTCTCTGGGGCGTGGTACTCCTCGGTGAATCGGGGCTCCTCAACACACTCCATCTTGGCTCGCAGCTCGTCGATTCGTGGGTCAGAGGCAATGGCGTCAGTGTAGTCATCAGCAGTCAGTCGTCCGTGGATCAATGGAACGGCAACCATGTACTGGATGCAGTGGTCTCGATCGGCGTAGTTGTGCAGTGGTCCCTTCTTGTCAATGATTCGCATGGCGGCCTCCTGGGTTCGGATTCGAATGTGCTTGATATCGTCGGTAGTCTTGCCCAAGTCCTTGAGCTTCTGGTGCAAGGTCATGGAAGCCTCGGCGGCAGTCTGGGCGTGGAACTCAGCTGGGAAGGAGATCTTGAACAGAACGTTCTCCATAACGTAGGAGCCGAAGCCTCGCTGGAAGGCGAATGGCTTGCCCTTGAACAGGACATCGTAGAAACCCCAGGTTGGGGCGGTCAGAACGGATGGCATACCCTGCTCACCGTTTCGGACGTGCAGAACCAAGTTGACGGCTCGGGAAACAGCGTCACCGGCAGCCCAAGACTTTCGGGACATGGTGTTTGGAGCGTGTCGGTAAGTTCGCAGAGACTGGCCGTCAGCGAAGGCCTGGGAGATGGCGTCAATGGTCTGCTCCTTGTTCAGGCCGAGCATCTTGGAGACGACGGCGGTGGTAGCGATCTTGACCAGGACAACGTGGTCGAGACCAACCTTGTTGAAGGAGTTCTCCAGAGCCAAAACACCCTGAATCTCGTGAGCCTTGATCATAGCCTCGAGGATGTCCTTGACCTTAAAGATCTTACCCTCCTTGCCGCCAGTGGCCTTGCTCAATCGAGTCTGCCAGTCGGCAACAGCAAGGATACCGCCCAAGTTGTCAGATGGGTGTCCCCACTCAGCGGCCAGCCAGCAGTCGTTGTAATCAAGCCATCGGATGATGGTTCCAATGGAGAAGGCACCTCGAATTGGGTCCAGCTGGTGGTTAGTACCGGGGACCTTGGTTCCGTTTGGAACCACGGTGCCTGGAACAACTGGGCCAACCAGTCGAGCGCACTGGTCGTACTTGAGGCCCTCAAGACCGCATCCAAGGGTGTCCAAGAGACACAATCGGGCGGTCTCGTAGGCCACAGCGGAGTCAACCTTGTAGTTGTGAACGTATTCGGCAATGTCGTTCAAAACAGCATCTGGCTTGGGCCGAACGTTATCCGTGATGATGGCAGACATTCTCTTGGAAGAGGTGGAAAAGGATCTCTTGAAACTGGACAGCATTAGTACTGTTCAACAATTGTTGATGTCAGGAGAGATCAACGTCGGGAAGGCACTTACTATTTATACAGTGGAGCAGTGGAGCGCGGAGTCCTCGGTTATGGAAGGTCGGCGCCGATTTCTCGGCCAATAAGCGCGCGCAAAGTTTTCACCCAACACCCAAAGGGTGCGGGGTAGTGGGGTTCTTGCACTAAGGGAGAACACTTGTCCAGCCGAATTGAGCTGGAAAAATTAGCAAAGAATGACTGATAGAGTCAATATACATAGTCAGCACACGTGCCAGCCTTTGAGATATATGAATAGTACTCTCAGGGAGTGCTAACCGCGCTAACCAGGGGTGAGGCACGTGACTAGGGCAAGGGTGGGTCTAAACCTGGGCAGGTAGGCCTGGGGTACAGGGTCTTGACAAGGACAAGTGATACCAGAGTGGTTACCAGGGCAACGGGTTGGGACTCTTCTGAGAGGACAGGTGGACAATTAGACTCTGAGTGGGTAGGGGACATGTGTTAACTTAGTAGCGAACGTGTTACGCGTGTATCAGGATTTTTCTCCAAGAGTAAAAGAGTATTAAATAGACGCGTCAGGACGCGTGTAGTTCGTGTCTCGCGTTTCCGCTGAATTGCATCTGGACGAGATCGAACAGATACTACGAATAGGCAGGCCTGGTATAGCGTACAATTGTGGGCACTTTTGTTTTGATGAGCTAGTCATCTATCGTTCACCTCGGTTGAGATTCCAAACTTCTAGACGTGAGCGCGTCCAGCCGTGTCGGCCGAGATTCGGAAATGACTCGGGAATCTTCGGACACTGGCTCGGCTGTAAAACCCGCCGTGGCCGGATTGTTGGTTTTGCGTTCAGCGGTAGCGGCCTCGGGAATGGTAAGCGGGGAGCATTACTCAGGTCACGTTTGGTGTAACCATTGAAGAGATCGAGCATGCATGTATGGTCGAAACAGCATGTGAAGTCAGCGCCGGAATTTGCTAATACTTCAATGAGCCCTCGCATGCGTTCAATTGGCTTGCCAGGTCACTGCGGGCCTTTCCTGTTCTCTATCTTTTGAACTGGTATCAGCCAACGTACTGGTAAGCTCCAAACAGCTTTAGGCTAACGAGCTTCTCCAAGGCCCAGAGCTTTAAAAATTGTTCAATTCTTCACGAAGTTCAAACTCAACGCAAATTCTCACTGTAATTGAAAGAGTCTAAAACACATGCGGTCTGACTGATGGCGAAACTGATCCATGGTCATGCTTGTGCTTTGTCACCTACCGTTTTTGGAATTTTGGAGTTAACATGGCGACACACAACCTAACCACTGCCCAACTCACAGTTTGAAGTAGATTTGAATTCCTCGGCCTTTCTCGCTCTGGAATACGGACTGGAGAGACACCTTACCCATTAGGTGGTACGATTCTACAGCGCCGTTAGACTCAACGTGCCTGTTTTGCGGACACGCTTACGGCAATCACCTGGTCTCACGTTGATCCATATGCAATCACTTTGCCTTCGAACTTAAGTTGCGTGCTCGGACTTTGCATTCTCCGCTGTCTGATTGCTCCTTTAAGCAAGTGTATATCGGAGTCCTTCGATCGGGCCGCCGGCCTACAGCATCGCGGGAGATGCATTTCGCGACCGGAAGTTCATGCGAGAATTAAGCTCATGCCAGAAGTACCTCAAAGAAAAGATTTCAATGGTTTTACTTGTGGCTGAGAACACAGGCTGTTCACCTAATTGTCCTTACCGACTACATGCGAGACATGTACGTGCACGAGCCGTATACTGCGTCACAAAAGCGAACCCCTACCTCGATCAGGTGATTCGCCTAACCTTAGATAGGTGATTGCGGGTGCAGAGATCAGGCCGAGTAGCAATTGGAAGTGAACCCAGACGAAAAATGAATGAAATCAATCGACTGGGCTTGAATACGATATCGCACTGTTTCCACTCAGTTCTCCTTGAGCAAGCGAGCTAGTCCCCTCATCTGTGACGCTTCATGCAGAATAACGTGTAATCGACACACCAATCAGCTTCTGGGCATTTATAAGCACACTCCATCTCTAATACCGGCTGACGTCGCTTACAGCAATTCAGCAACCTCATTGAGACAATGCCGACGCAGGTCCCAGACAGTCAATATGCAGCAACCCTACATGATATAAGTACCCTGGAGCGTAAGGGCAAGCATGCTTCGAGAATTGGTCGAGAAGACGTTTACAGATATGCAGCCCGGTAAAGTGTACACAACTTCTGTTGGTTGTCCCGTGTTCAACCCGAACGCCTCGCAGAGGATTGGCACCAATGGTCCTCTGCTCATGCAGGACTTTCATCTCTTTGATTTGCTTACCCATTTTGACCGGGAGCGAATTCCGGAGCGAGTTGTCCATGCCAATGGGTCTGGAGCTTATGGAGTCTTCGAATGTACTGATGATGTCAGTGACCTGATCGAGGCTGATTTTCTGAAGCCAGGCAAGCAGACTAAGGCTTTTACTCGGTTCTCCACTGTCGGTGGCGAGAAGGGAAGTGCTGATACCATGCGGGACCCACGAGGCTTTTCGACTAAGCTTTACACCGAAGAGGGTAACTTGGACTGGGTGTTCAACAATACGCCAGTGTTTTTCATTCGAAACCCAACCAAGTTTCCATATCTCATCCACACGCAGAAACGTAATCCAAAGACAAACCTCAAGGACCCCAGCCTGTATTGGGACTTTTTGCAGCGGAACCCGGAGTCGATTCACCAGATTGTCTACATGTGGGGCGACCGAGGTATTCCTGATGGATACCGTCACATGAATGGATATTCTGGGCACGCGATGAAGTGGATCAATAAGGAGGGCGACTGGAAGTATGTCCAGATCCACCTCAAGACCGACCAGGGAATCAAGAACATTCTGGAGGAAGAGGGCTTGAAGCTTGCCGGCGAGAACCCAGACTATGCTCAGCAGGACCTGTTTGAGGCGATTGAGAAGGGTGAATTCCCGTCGTGGACCGCCTATATTCAGGTCATGTCGCCAGAGCAGGCCGAGGAGCTTCCATTTAGCATTTTCGACCTAACAAAGGTGTGGCCCCACAAGGATTTTCCCTTGAGAAAGTTTGGCAAGCTGACGCTGAACAAGAACCCAGAGAACTACTTTGCTGACGTTGAGCAAGCGGCCTTCTCTCCAGCGCACACGGTCCCTGGCCAGCAGCCGTCAGCTGACCCAATCTTGCAGTCGCGATTGTTCTCCTATGATGACACCCACAACCACCGGCTGGGTATCAACTCGCACCAGATCCCAGTAAACAAGCCGCTGCATGCCTACAATCCGTTTGAGCGCGACGGTCTCATGAACGTGTCTGGTAACGACGGCGGAGTCCCCAACTACCCCACAGATTTGCTCGACATGAAGTACGCCACGCCAAAGACATACCGAAACCACGAGAGGTGGATCGGTGAGGTGGTGGACTTTGATTGGACTAACACCACTGACATTGACTATGCCCAGCCGCGACTGTTGTGGCGTGAGAAGATGAGCACTGAAGTCAAGGATAACTTGGTCAAGCACGTCTCCAAGCACCTGTCTGGAGCTATGGCTGAGGTTCAGGACAGGACGTTTGCTTACTTCGCCAGGGTTGACGATGAGCTGTCCGACAGGATCAAGAAGCAGACAATGCGATTGGCGGGAAGAGCTTAGGGTGTCTTCGCTCTTTTGATCGCGTTCTGCGACGGTTATGTAAATCAGTCTAGTAATGTTTTATGGGGTCGGTAGCCAACCAATATTTCGCGTAAACATTTAGAATTCCTACTCCCACTCACCAGATCCTGAACTCCCAGAGAACGATATTGTTCCTTCAATCCGCTGCTTGGTTCTCTAATCAACTCTCGAGACATTTGACTTCAACGTCTTGAGAGATACATGAGTAGACGTACCCACGTAGGCAAATGTGAAAACCAAATGAATAATTACGTACATACCATCTTTTCTACAACCTCTGTTGCCTACATCCTCCTGTTGGCCGAGCCGTTGTCTCGGCCCGAAGCCTGAGCCTGGTCGTTGTTCCACGACAGGTAAGAGTGGTCTCCCAGCTTTCGTGGCTTGATCAGGTGTTTGAGCAGGAAGGCAATACCCAGGAAGAAGCACAGACCGGCGACGACCAAATAGGCGATACCAAGGAACGGGTTTCGGCCACCAATTACGGATCGCGTGGACAAAACCAGAGACTTAGTTCCGTCGTACTCGACAACCTTAAAGTGCAGGCCAACGTCGACAGAGTAGATACCGGCCTGGAGAGGAGTAGTATCGTTTCTGAGCACCAGCTTGGAGAAGGTTGGCAGACCAGCGGTTCGCATCCAGTTCTGCAGCTCCTCCCATTGCGAAATGTCAGGCAGGTTCTCGTCAGTGTATCCGTCGGGGAACATTCGCTCCCAGTTTGGTGGCGGCACCACCTGCGAAGCGTTGTACTGGGTCTTCTTGAATCTGTTACGATCAGTCGACCATGCGATGCCCTGGTTGGTCATCTCGTAGGTGATGTTATCGTGAACAATACCAGGGCAGTTCAGACAGACTGGCGAGTCGAAAGTATCGTTGAAGAAGGAGTTGGCAATCAGACCGCAGGGGTAGTACGGAAGACCATCAGCGTTGGTGATCAAAGGCTTGCAATCGTCGGAGGACTTGAGCGAGCTGGCGGAGACGGCCTTACCGTTGATCTGGTCCTCGTTGAACGACTGGACGTATCGTCGGTGGTTCTGGTAAAAGTTGGTGAGCTTGTAGAACATATAGACGGGGGAACCCATCTCGGATGGAATCTCAAACTGGATTCGACATGTGAGGTTCTGGGTGTTGTTGGCCTCTTGAAGCACCATCCACTGTGGCTCCTGAGTGGGCTGCTTGCCACCGTTGAAGTTGTAGGAAACGTACTGCGATGGGATAGGCGCTAACGTGGTGTTGGCGGCGTCCCGACAGTGGCTGTAGTCAATGGTAATTTCCTGCACCTGGTTACTGGCGTACAGCAGCAGGCCTCCTATTGGCGCAAAGATGATGGCAATGCTGAAAAACAGAGGCAGTACAGTTTTCGGGGTCAAAATGGGCTGCCATGCTTTGAGTCGCTGCTGTCGGAATGCCGTGTTTGGCGGCTTTCGCGACTTTTGCTTGGTCTCAACGGGCCTTTCGTTGTCACTGTCCGAGTCCATTTTGTTCAGTGGTTAGTTATCTACTGCTCAGTGGTGTACTGTATAAGTCGCCTTCGATAATGTCGATGTTTGACAATGAATGTTTCGATGCTCGGCTACCTCGGAACAGCGCTATTCGATCAGTCCAAACGCAAAATTCTAATCAACGCAACCCAAAGGAATCCTGTATCCCTCTATGTGCGAAGATGCCGCCGTTCTCTGCTTAGCGTAGCGTGAAAGGTTCGTGTAACAGACAAGAGGAGGCATCGAGGAGTTGGCTGTGCAACGTGGTGTTACCCGGCTTTGGTGCGGCTCACGCCGTCGTATAGCGCGGCGTCTATATGTGCTGAGATTAAGCTTCAGGCATCGATAGCTACATGAGACAGGGCGATAGAAGAAAACCGGAGAAAAAACAGGGAGCAGGGTCTAGATGTATGCATTGCTCGAGCGCACCCCGCACATTTAGTCACGGCTTGATCATGAAACTAGAATTGCCCAGTGGAAACCATCTGTGGACTTGACGAAAAGCGATGATGACGTATGTATAGTGGGTTTTCACTGGCTGTGAGTAGATGGTGAGAGAGTTAGAAAGGCAGCACGTGTTCGGTTAGCGTAGACGGCCGGATAGAGAACGTCTGGGCTGTGAGGGCTTCACAGTTTGGTTCAACCAACTGACGTTACAATCACCTGCGGGAGCGCTCGTGTTATTCAAATCGGATTGTGCGTCGGATAATCGTAGTCAGGGTCCGGCATCGGGTATTGCCGGAATCAGGGTCCAGTTTCCTACAGGCACTCGGGACTCGGGGGAAGTGCTCAGTATGCAGACGTATAAGAACTGCCCTGGCGAGAAGGTTCTCTTTGGTCTGCACCGTCAGCGGTAGGTCGGTGTACCAGCGAGCGCGGCCAACGCTGACATGCGGTATGCCCCGGCGCTATCTGTATAATGAATTTATCACTGTCGCGGCCGATATGATGTTTGAGTGGAAGTATTCTAGTCGTAGGTCAACTGCTGTTTTTGCATTGGTGCGAATCAAGTAATTTATCGTGACTTTTCTTCAAAGTGCTTAATGCATGTCAAAGCCTCACACCAAGCGGCTGAAGCCGCAAGTCTAGGATTGCGGCCTAACATTTAGCGCAGTTCGGCTGTGCATTGCTGGGTTTATAGAGCAGCCTGCGTTTGCTGAAGCGTTATTAAAGACTGGATATTAGCAAATGAGGGAATGTGTACGATATGCAAAGTATTTACGGTGGCAGTACGTAGGAGTCTGAGTACGTACGAGCGCGCGTGAGTTTCGTCACTGACTGTGCTGGTGTCCTGCGGCGTTCTGACCTCAGTAAAAGGCTGTGTTGGTATTGGTGGTGAGGTCAAGGGCTGAAACCAGCGGCAGAAGGGCTAGCAGCGGGAGCTTCTCTGTACGTTGCTAGGTCAGAGCTGAGAAAAGAGTGACTGAGCGACGAAGGTGGGTGCATCGGGTGTAAAGCCGGCCAACTCTCTCGACTCCATACCAGGCATGTTGCAGGCCGCGTCCCCGGGAAGCTCGAAGGCGTTAACTACAGTAGGTTCGTGTATGCACGAGGTCAAGTGCATTACATTGTCTCGCGCGCGCCTGTCCGAAAATAGAAGTTTCTGGGGCGACATAACGGCAACGGGCACAATTTGAAGCGCATAGAGCTTGAGGGTGTACAGTCCAAGCCTGTATTGCGTTTATAAGTAGATATATGCAACGCCTTAGTGCTTAGCACATTTCGGGGTGTTTATATAAGCTATACTACCGGATCGACCTACCAAACGGCGTTTGCGTTGATAGTCAGTGTTGGTTTCAAAACTTTGTGGATGTACCTTTGTTGGATACGGTAGTTGGCACAGTCCACTAGTGTATTGTAATGATGATAGTGCATTGGGAGTGGCGTAGCCACGTACATATAGAATAGCATAAGTGTACCAACGTTTATAGTATGGTGCTTCACCTCAACATACGCCATTGCGGTTTTGCTTCTCTGAGCGTTTGTAATCAGCTCGCAGTTTACACCGGATCCTAGCATAGCGCAGCATGCCTGCATGTATGAGAGTCGTTTGATGTTGCGGACTCGATCCAAAAAAGGGCTAAATGGAAGTCATCTGCGCTGCTGAAGATAGCAAAGAGGACCGAGTTGGGAATTGAACCCAGGACCTCTCGCATCCTTAGTTGTCTCCAGTAAGTTTCTGCGTGTCGTTTCGCAGCATAGAGATGATCGAGCTCAGTTTTTCCGCACTAGCTAGCTACATCGCGCGCGCGTACGTACGTTTCCTCGGCTGTACGTGTCGTTGTTCTTGATATATGTTATTCATTATATTACTTTCATATCAGAAAACTTCCGGATCCCCAAAAAATACTGTTCGACAACGCCGTACGTACGTCAAGGATATGTCCCGGAGAGGCGGTACGTTGGCCGGAGGTCAGCAGGGCGACATGCATGCATATGCCGGATGCTGGAAAAAGGACGGCGAGAAGGACTTTAGAGTTTTCCAGCCACCAAAGTGGGGTGGGTCACGATAGCGCTGGTTTGGAGGTGAATCCTGGGAGGGGGGGGTTCACGCGTATACGTTGCTCAGAGCAACAGACTGCATGGTTCCTTTCCCCTACTCTGGCCATGCTTGAGGATCGAAATCGGCATCAACAGTTAACAATCGACAATTATTAAAACAGCTGATAGGGCCTGCAGTGAGGCCATTACACGAATCTCAAGACTACATATAGCTTCTCGATCCGCTAACTGAATATATACACTAGCTTACATAGCTTAGACTATAGGCATGATAATTTTGCTAGTTAACTAGTTAGGTGCATGCATCCCGATGGCTGGGGGATTAGTGCGCGCTGCGTTATGCATATAGCAATTAACGTGTATGCAGTCGATTATCATCGCAGAGATGCACGAAAGAAGTACATTCTAAGAGAATTAAAGCTGAGATCTCGGTAGTTTATAACTATAATCGTTTATTAATATTGTAAGGGGTGCCGTGATTGATGAAATCATGCGTATGCTCATGTCAACTAAGGAGTGTGCAGGCCGAAAATTTATAAGTCCATCAAAGCTGGAGTGGTCTCGTGAAGATATATCCAGCAGATGAAATGTGCAAGCTAGCTGTTGGGTTGAGACTGCATGAGAGGCCGGAGAACTGACTACTTCTTCTCATCGCTAGCACTTTTTGGTGGCGCCGGCTTGGGTACTTTGATGGCAATGCCTGGCCTTCCAAAACCCGTGTAATGAACAACTTCCTTCATGCTTGGATTGGTCTCCAAGACGTTGCAGACTGGCGGTTATATATATTCCTGGTTGCGAGCTAGGAGAGGAAAACCCCGCTGTCACTAACTGTTTCCACTGAGAACCTAACTGTAAAAGTCCAGCTTATGTTGCTACCTTTTTCACGACAACGTGATCACCAGGGTTTGCTCTGCCGCGCGTCAATTTCAGGGTACGTCGAACTACGGGTCTCGGCTGTGGGGTTAACTTCACGTGCATACGCCATTCGGTTAGTGCACAAAAATATTACCCTACTGCAGGAGATATTCTCTGGCATGCACTGTCGTGGGATGCGAGCCCATATGTTCGGATGCTCGAAGTAGAATAGGAAATGCGATGACGCATGTCTGAGACCTGCTGACTCACATGACGTACTGTATGCGATAAAGAGGAAAATAGGACTCTGAGCTCACCACTCAATACACACAAAAATGCTAAGCAGGTGCTCCATACATAGCCGTAAGTCTGTTTTATTTGTGTAAACTCCATCACGAAATTGACCGCGCGAAATCTCATTTTTGGGCACATGCAACGCCCATTCTAACTAAAACTTTCTAGCGCAACGTTCACCCACCTGGCCGTATCCTTTGGTTGGCAGTTAACTGTTTTGTCGTACTCACAATACCAGCTGAAGTTCAACTTCTCGCAGTTAACAGGGCCTAGCTAGCTCGAGCTCATCGATCGGTTTTGTGAACTGCACGCGACTGATCGACACAACCCTGGACAAATCAGACGGTTCTGAATCTCATGTTGGTCAGCCACAAAACTTAGGCATAGTGCTGGGGGTCGTATCGGACTAGCCCATTTTGTTGCCTCAAAAATGGGTTATCAGGTAGCGTGCGGCTATACATGTGCGGCGCAAAGACGATGAGCCTCAAATCGATGGATCGCGTAACACGAGCGTGTAGAACTGACATGTATTTGCTATATGAACTCGTGCGAAACTTCAATCAGGCTACTCGACAAAGCCTGAAAGCTCTTGACTGTGACTCAGCAGCGAGAAAACTTTGGATCGATCAGCTCAGCCCTCTCGTCCTGTGGCCAATAGTCGAAAAACCTGAGCAGGCTGAGGTTCAAGTACCGTTCACCGGGAGCACTAGACTGCTATTGAATCCACTCCTGCTTGTCCACCTCAGCTTTGTCATGTCCATGCAGGCGAGGCTCACAACCTGGACTACGTATATACCTATAGCTGATAACAATATAGAGATTGTCCGCGAAATTGCATGCGTTCCTTGCATGAGATTCACGGCTATTGGTGTTATAGCTAGGGACTGGACTTCCAGCTCTTCGGCGTCACCAAACTTTTTGGTGATGACGTCAATGACCAGGAACTCGCGGAACATGACTGAAATTAAAGTCAGACTTGTAAGACTCGCTGGCCGGCGATCGATAGGAAACCGCCTATCGAGCAGAACATGAAGGATGTCGAACTAGTGAGGTTCCTTCTCAAAAAAGCGTTCACACAATTAAAGGTCGACGTCAACTTTGGTAGACTCTCTTTGCAGGCTGTATATCAGGCCAGCATAGAGATCTTCGATGCCTTGAACCGTGGTCAACAGATCGAAGAACCGAGCTGGCGTACGTGGAAAGAATGTGTCGTTTGGATCAGTAATTTCGTGCGTGCCCATCTTAGAACTCGAATTGACTAAGCAGACGCGTGACTCTGAATCTCATATCTCGGGTTCTCAGAGAGTACCCTGCTTCATGTTACCGAAGCAGGGGAGTACTCCAGGGTATTTGAGCTTCAATTCGCTGCCGGTCTCAAAAATCGACTGCCCATTTGTGGCGGTACGGCTGACCTAGCCGGTGTTCAAGGTACGCGGCACTCCGCTACGAACAGCACTCTAATTCGTAGTATGGGCTCCTACTGCGTACCCAGCGGCGGCTAGGATGGCGCATCTGGCTAGCTGGCTCGTAGCCGGGCCGGCTCAATCGGCCAGACCGTCATTTGATCGATGCTGCGGCGGAGAGGTTAGTCCAATTTGTATTAATCAGTAAAGCTATGCATGAATTGTAGTTCAAGCCGAACTGCTCGTGTCAGGAACGGTTCGCAGCTTTGAGCTGGGATTAATTCCCAACAAGTTTCGTGGTCTCCGCATACGTTGATAGCATGATATCTCCCAGGGTACTCAAAACTTCGCCTACGACCATATCCTCAAGAAAATACGATTTCCCGTCTGATCAATCATAGTCAAACTTGAGAGAGCCTCACCCAGTACTGCAGCGGGAGACCATGCGGGAACAGGAGGTGTTGTAGACTTTTTACTCGATCGCGCGGCCCGGCTTCGACTAACTAGCCTGATTGGACACAGGTGTGATGCCTTGCCGATAGCTGATGACCGCTCAAGCCACAAAGCTACAACGGCTGTGAATGTAGCTCGCTGGCTCCTGAGTTCAGAAAGCGGTTATGCAAGAGGTTCAGGCCGGGTAACCCATCGCGTTAACAAGTACGCGTACTTTTGGTCCCAACAAACACCTTATACTGCTCACGTGACTGAAAGATTTTTGAAATTAAGGACAGGTCGACACGCTACAGATACACATAAATACACATTTGTCTATATAATGGCACCCCCACCGCCAGAGAACGACGCCGAAAAGAACATTGAGATCTGGAAGGTCAAGAAGCTCATCAAGGGCTTGGAGGCCGCCAGAGGAAATGGTACTTCTATGATTTCATTGATCATTCCCCCACGAGGTCAGATTCCACTCTTATCCAAGATGTTGGCTGACGAGTACGGAACTGCCTCTAATATCAAATCTCGAGTTAACCGACTGAGTGTGTTGAGTGCCATTACTTCTACACAGCATAAACTAAAGCTCTACAACCGAGTTCCACCAAACGGTCTGGTCATCTACTGTGGTGAAATCATCACTGCTGAGGGAAAGGAGCGAAAGGTTAACATTGATTTCGAGCCATTCAAGCCAATCAATACTTCGTTGTACCTGTGTGACAACAAGTTTCACACTGAAGCTCTGAGTGAGCTGCTGGAGTCTGATTCTAAGTTTGGTTTCATTGTCATGGACGGTAACGGAGCTCTGTTCGGTACTCTGTCCGGTAACACTCGAGAGGTTCTTCACAAATTCACAGTCGATCTACCCAAGAAGCACGGACGTGGTGGTCAGTCTGCGTTGCGTTTTGCCCGATTGCGAGATGAGAAACGACACAACTATGTGCGAAAAGTGGCGGAGGTTGCTGTCCAGAACTTTATTACTGCCGACAAGGTGAATGTTAACGGTTTGGTTCTGGCCGGTAGCGCTGATTTCAAGACTGAGCTGTCTGGCTCCGATTTGTTCGACAACCGACTTGCCGCAAAGATTATCAAGGTGGTGGACGTTTCATACGGTGGAGAGAACGGCTTCAACCAGGCTATTGAATTGTCTGCTGAGACTCTGTCCAACGTTAAGTTTATTCAGGAGAAGAAGCTCATCAACAGCTACTTTGAGGAGATTTCTCAGGACTCTGGAAAGTTCTGTTACGGTGTCGACGATACCCTCAAGGCCCTGGATCTAGGTGCCTGTGAGACTGTTATCGTTTTCGAGAGTTTGGACATTGTTCGATACACCCTGAAAGATTCTGAGGGCAACCTGACTATTGTCCACGCTCAAAAAGATGCACCAAACAAGGACCACCTGATTGACAAGAAGACCGGCGTTGAGCTAGAAATCGACAGCGAACAGCTACTGCTGGAGTGGCTGGCTGAGAAGTACAAAGACTTTGGTGCCACTCTAGAGTTTGTCTCTGACAGGTCATCTGAAGGTGCCCAGTTCGTGCGAGGTTTTGGTGGTGTCGGTGCTCTGTTGCGATACAAGGTCAACTTTGAGCAGCTGCAGGATGAATCCGATGACGAGTACTACGACGATGATGATGACTTTGTTTAAATGCCTAATGCCTGAAAAGAGCTTACACCCACACATTATATGGAGCACTTTGAAGCACAAAAGGCTCTGACGCCGAAACCACAAAAACGCCTGTCCCTCTTATAAGAGATAGATGGATAAAGGTCTAAAATAAGTAGAGGAGGTCAATAGATTATTCGCCTGCTACCGCGCGCTCATTGGAACATTCACACTTCTGAGCACACTAAGGTATCTTTCAAGTTGTTCGCTTCCTAAAAGCCTCCAACGCTGTAGTCTTGACCTTACCAACCACAGCTTCGTGTCCCTTGCCAGACGTGATCATGTGTGCAATGTTCTTACCAGAGGTCAGATACTTTCCGTAAGCACCAACAGGCTTTTCAAGGAGCGCCTTGAGCTGATGCGAGAGCGCTCGGAGCTTTTCCGGATTGGCACCGGAACCCTTCTGCGGTGTCTCGTCCTCGCTTGAAGCGCCTAAATCTTCAGCAGCTTCTTTGAACCAATTCTGCTTTCGTTGCGTTTTCTTTTTGTGTTCCTCAGTAATTTCTTTTGATAATGCGATTCGAGGTTTCAGTTGGGTGAGGACATCGTATTCCACCTCGAAGGTTTTCATTTTTGTCCCAACTGCTTTCTGAAGTTTAAACAGCGACGCGGCCTCATCAGGACAGCACAAGACGAGCGACAGACCGCCCTGGCCGGCTCGTGCAGTTCGACCACTTCGGTGCACGTACATGTCCGCGCTTCGCGGCAGGTGGAAGTGAACGACATGCTGGACGAGGGAAATGTCGAGACCTCGAGCCGCAACGTCTGTGGCGATAAGAACAGCCTTATTGTTGTCCTTGAACCGTTCCAGAGACCTTAGTCGCTGTTTCTGAATCATTTCAGAATGCAAGCCCAGAGCGGGAACGTTTAGCTCCTTCAGTAGACTGGTGATTCGTTTGACAGCGTGGATATTGTTGACAAAGACGATAGTTCGCGATGGGAAGCACAGTAGGAAGTAATATAGATAGAGATCTTTCTCGAGGTTCCCGCACTCAATCACTGATTCAACCACCTCCTTAGCCACAGCCTCCGCGGGGTTAGCGTCCACTAGCTGAGGATTTTTCATCTCCAGCTTTGTCTTTAGGACGTCAAACAGGTTCTCTGTCTTCTTACGTCCGGATTTTAGGTTTTTCATCAAGTTCAGGTCAAATGTAGCGGAGAAAACACAAGTCTGTCGCTTTCCTCGTCCAAGCAGGTCCAAAATCTTCTCTAGCTCCTCAAAATGTCCATCCTGAATCAATCGATCAGCCTCATCAAGAACAAGCGTCTCCACCTGAGTAAACTTCTTGACCAAGTCGTTGCCGCTTGTCATCAACTCCAGAAATCGACCAGGCGTTGCCACCACAACGGCAGGGTTTCGTCCCAGTAGTCGCAGCTGCTTGATTATAGACAAGCCACCTGTAATGGCAACCACTTCACATCGTCCACAGTGCTTAGCTAGTTCGGTCAGATGGGCTGAGATCTGATGGGCTAGTTCTCTCGTAGGGGCAATGATCAAACCTGTAGGCCATTCCTTCTTAATGTCAGCGTTCACCGTCAGTTGAAGATGTGTTTCCAAGATTGGTATACCGTACGCCAACGTCTTACCAGAACCAGTAGCTGCCTTTCCAATGACGTCATCACCGTTGAGAATTTCTGGAATGGACTTGAGTTGAATCTCAGTTGGTTTGGCGAAGTTTAGTTCTTTAAGAGCTCTTCGAATAGGCTGCGATAGTGCCAGGCGCCACGTATCGGGCAGATCCTTGACCTGCATCTGCTGTGAGTTCAAACTGCTGAAATCAACATTTAGCTCGTCTTCTTTCGGCTCCGCATCCTTCTTCTCCTTTGCTGCTTTTTTCTTTTCCTTGAGTTGTTTCTTCTTCTCGGCGAACTTCTCAGCCTTCTTTGACTTTTGTTTAGGCTTTGAGTCGTCTTCTACCTCATCAGTGGCTTTCCGCTCTTTGACTTTGACCTCCACGCCTTCATTATCATTGGCAACTTTGGAGTCTTCGTCATCCTCATCATCAGACCTCTCGTCGCTCTTTCCTTTGGATACGCTTTCGTCACTCTTGAATTTGACAGCACCATTCACAATCTCCACGCCAACACCATCGACTTCCTCTAGGCCGAAAAAACCTTGAAAGTCGTCCAGCGCATTGTCTGGAATCTCGACTGTCTTCCATTTTAGATCATCAACGCCAACCTCAGCAGTCTTGCGCTTCTTGGTCTTGAGGGCCCCGCTACTGATTCTTCGTTTAGGCATGCTGAAATGCTGTACTCAAACGCTTCAGATCTGATTGCAAGTTACAGCCTTAGCCTTGATTTCCACTCGCAAATATCGAGTCAGCTCTTGGTCGTATTAACTCTTGTTGAAAAAATTTGAGCCGCGTCGCAGAGGGCGTGGGTAAGGGCTGTGGTTAGGGCCGATGTTAGGGTGAGACCTGTCTGAGGCAATGCATCATGGGGGACGGAAATACCTTTTGTTGCCACTGCATATCACCTCCAGGGCTATTGCTTAGTGGCAAGAAGAGAGGTTTGTTGAGGTATCCGAAACCAATCGATTAGGCAGAAACTACGCTGACTAATTACTGAGTAGCGGCTAACGAGCGAAAACATTGACAGTATCTGGTAACTCTCACTGCTAGTGAATGATTAGAGCCGTCACCAAAAGACCCCTTTTTCTGGTTCGAGTTGTTCGATATCCACAATTCTCAACCATCAACACCAAAATGAAATCTGAAAGTGAATGGAGAGCTCAGCTGAGCCCAGAACAGTTTCGAGTCCTGCGACAAAAAGGCACTGAAGCGCCATGGTCCTGCAAGCTGCCTACTGGCAAGGGTGTCTATACCTGTGTGGGCTGTGGAAACCCATTATACAAGACTGACGCCAAGTTTGACAGTGGCTGCGGATGGCCTTCTTTCTTTGAGGCGATTCCGGGCGCAATCAAGCTCAACGAAGACAGATCTCTCGGCATGACGAGAACTGAAATGGTTTGCGCCAAATGTGATGGACATCTTGGCCATGTTTTCAGAGGAGAAGGTTTCAAGACGCCCACCGACGAGAGGCACTGTGTCAATGGTGTTACTTTGAAGTTCAACGAGGAGTAATTTATAGGGATGTGTACGGCTGGCGCTTGTTGAATAGTGCCTTGTATGATATCAATTGAGTCTACACACACGTTTCTGTTAGCCTCACAAGCGCCTCACAAGCGCATCTCGCGGCTCAATGTTTGTAGTAAAGAGTATGGATGCACTCTCGACCCTTTCTACTAAAGCCCATGTCTCATCGTCGTGTCGACAACCCTCATTGTTGTCTTTTGTGCTTTGCGACCAGCCTCTAAGAGCCGCATGCTGGCTATAAGCCTGCCACGGAGACTCATCTCCCCAGAAGCTGGCGTAGTGACGGCAACGCTCCACGGTGACATGGCCGGCTGTTGGTGAGCACCTCGATGTAACGGAATTTTTAACCCTCTATGGCCTTTCTGCGACGTTCCCCTTATCGAGAATACGTTGAAATGGGATAAATTCGACGCAAACCAACGACTTCGGTGGAGACAATTATAAGCATGCATAGAGGTGTAGTACAACAACGAGAGAGTGACGCAAATCACAGACGGCTAATGGTGCTATACTCGCTTGCCACAAGTCATCCACTTTTTGCCTAGCTATCGTGCTTTTGGGATCTATCCCCTCAATCGATCAATAGAATACACATCGAGAGCGAGCCACGTTTAGCTTCTACTGACGACATGGTAAGAACATGTGATAGAATTCACGGAAGCATTAGATACAAGCAGACACGAAAGGTCTTACAGAATGAGAATGTGGGTGGCACCAGGCTATTTTTGAAAACGACGATTCCCAATTTTGGATGCATGCCCATAGAAAGCGCGTTACCGCATGACACCAACCACATTCGCTGAAACTAAGTCAAATTTTGACTACTTCGCTGTTTGAAACAAAAAGTCTACAACACCACCTGTTCCCACATGGTCTCCCGCTGTAGTACTTGGTATGGCTCTCTCAAATTTAACAATGGTTGATCGGACGGGGAACCGTGCTTTTCTGAGGATCTGGTCGTAGACGTGCGTCCGAGTTTTGACGCAGTTTCGAGTCTAACTTGAGCTTGGTGCTGCTAGTGGTGTCATCCATCGATTGATTGTACATGTTTTATGTGTGGATGGATAGCACGCGTGCATATTCCCTGAAATTGGATGTGATCCTCATTACCTAAGCTAAAAAACGGCCTAGAGCCGTGGTAGTCAACATAGAATCTTTTCTGGGAATTCAGACCTTGGCAAAATCTCAATCATGTATCCATCAGGATCAGCGACAAAGCCAATGAACTTCATCTTGCCATCCTGTAGCCGCTTGAGAACTTTGGCTCCCTTGGCCTCAAGGTCTTTCATGGCGAGCTCAACATCAGGAACAGCAATTCCAAAGTGGCCGAATCCCTGTGGATCAGTGTTGCCGTTGTGGTAGGCAAAGTTAGGGTCCTTCTCGGTTCCGTAGTTGTAAGTCAGCTCAAGGATTCCCTCACGCGTAGAGGTATCCTGGGTGTGTGGCTGGCTCTCCGTGTGAAATCCAAAGAAATACAAACCGAACTTGGCATGGGGGAAGTCGTGCTTCTTCAACAAGGTCATTCCTAGCACGTCTTGGTAAAAGTGGATGCTCTTGTCGATGTCCTTGACTCGGATCATGGAGTGGTTCATTCTGACGTGCTGGTGATCGCTGGATGGGTTGTCGTTTCGCTGAATAAGCTCAATCCAGTACCCATCTGGATCCAGGGCAAACGCAATGTTGTGCATCTGTCCGTCCTTGAGCTTCTTCTGAAACTTGACCTCATCCTTCTCGAGCCTGTCACAGAAATCATCAATGTTTCCCACAGAGAAACAAATGTGTCCGAAACCTCTGTGTGGCTCAGCATTTCCGTTGTTCAGCTTGTAATCCTCCTTGTGCTCAGTTCCGTGGTTGTGGCAGAGCTCAAGTAGACCCTCTCGCTCGTACCAAGGCTTGTTGGCAAAGGTAGAGGCGCCGTCGTGGCCGAGGAAGTAATTGGTGAAGCCAAGCTCCGGTACTGGCAGCTTGGCGACAAGTTTCATGCCAAAATGCTTCTCGTAGAACGGAAGAGAAACCTCAGGGTTCTTGATCCGGTACATGGTGTGGTTCATGGTGTATTCCGAGAACCGGGTAGGCTTTCTGATTTCAACGCCAACCATCTTGTGCGAGCTTCGGGCGATTGCGCGAGTTGTCTGGCTGATGTTGATGCCCTGCCTGAGAAGAGCTAGTGTGCTAATTTGAGTGATGTTGCGGAAAAGAACGAACCAGAGGTACAATTGCTACCAAAACTTGACCGGTGAAGCTAAGTTGCGATACAATCTGTTGCCAGGTTATACTTGCGTCAATGTTGCCATGACAGGCAGCGCTATTTAAGTCAATAGGTGGGCGACCACATTAGTAATGCGAATGCAGGGACGGATGAATGACCGAATTGGGAACGGATGCGAAGCGGTTTTTGGGTTTCTGGGCTCAATTGAATGTGTTCAAGGTTAGTATAAGCGTGGCGATAAGTCTATAGCGGCCCGGTAGCTTTTTGAAGTTGATAGGTTGAGGGATTTTGGCGTTAGTTTAAACAAATGAAGGAAGCTGCCGATGCGACTAGAAGTCCGTCGCAGACGGCTTCTCATCTTCATAACCCAAACAAAACTCAAATAGGTGGTTTTATAAAAGGGTGGCTCATTTGGCGGAATGCCCAGCCGCATTATGTGAGGCATCCGCCGCAGAGAGATACTGCGCGAAAAGATGGAAACCTGAGATAACTCGATTGATTTTGAACTTCTGATATATTTGCAATTCATATCAAGAAGGACTTGTGGGTTGAATGACGGTATTAACGCTGACGTGACATTTTATTTCGCTTTTTCCTGAAACACTTTTTTGACTCCAAATATTTTGGCTGTCTTTAATAATGGCATTCAATCACTGCCTTTCTGCCCGACCCAATCGTACCTTCCTCTGTGTTCAATATTTCAGACGCTGACCCACACTGACATTCGGATTCTCTGATGTCACCACTGCAGCGCTCTTGCTGCTGCCACCAACCTAGCTCAAGGAGCCACCGACATATTGCTGAGATCACTACCAAGACGTGCACAAATGGCCATCGGCGACGCTGGGTTCAGCAAATGGCCCAGACCTTTTGGAGGTCAGTACTGGGTCCACCCTCCGATCGGGATGAGACTCCAGAACGGCCAGTTAGGAGGACTCAGTGTCCATTAGGGTGATTCGGCTCCAAACTCGCTGTCAAATTGGAATTCACATCGCTGTCTAGGCGCCCAGTACAGGACTTCTGCTCAATGGATTCAGAGTATTAATATGGAATTTTAGCAGCTTTTCGCCCGTACAGCTGAATACCAATAGCTGATACAGCGCTGGGCGTTAACTATCGGATTCAAGCTCAAACAATCGAGCTCATTGTGTCGGCAGAGAGCCCACAGTTGATACATATCACTTCATGTGACCGCAGAACTTGGCAACTAGCAGAAGTCATCTGAACCTTCTAGTCGTGAAGTAAACGGGGATGACTGTTCGCGTATATGACGGAGCAGTGCCAATTGGAGCTTTTCACATCACATAAATAAGAATCCCCAAAACACAAGCTTAACGTTTCTCATCTTGTCAAAGAAGCTGGACTAACTCGCCTAGTTGTGTTCTCACCACGCGTAGAATCGCGCACTCACACCTACCACCATGCTAAAGACGAAAAACCTCGCTGGAGTTCTCTCTCAAGCTGTCAGCGATTCCAACGATGGAATCATCCTCAATGGCCTGTTCACAACTGCCGGTAAGCCAGTTGCCTCGTTTCACAGCCCGCAGTTTGCTGCGCTGGCCCTTAACCAGCCCCGTGTCGACAAGAGCATGAAGACCAAGGTGTTTGGTCAGCTGGGCGCTTCCGTTTGGTACGATTACTCCAAAGGACCAGGCTTGAAGTGGATTAGCGTGGAGGTGGGCGAGGGGACCGTGGTGGTCTGTCCTGTGGTTTTGAAGTCTACTTTGTTGTTGTTGGTCTCTGTTGCCAAAGAGGGAACGCCGTTAGGAGTTGTGGTGAAGAAGGCACAGGAGACGGCAGTGGTGTTGATGGACGGTTTGCATGACTTTACCTTTGTGGAGTAGTAGGCCGCCAAACAAGCCCTAGAGAGGCATCGGGAGGCTGGGATGATGCGCAGAGAGAATCAAGCGAGATACAAATTGAATATACGGCCAAACTGGCGCAGCTTGACGGTTTTACCGACGTCTCATGCTTGAGATAGTCTGGTAGCGATTCACCCAGAACGGCGCTCCCCAGGAATCGTCTCAACCCAAGCATCATTGTCATTTATGGAGCTTACAACAAGCTGGCCAAGAAGTATCGAGCTCACGAGATCAGTACACTCCAATCACCTCACTCGAACTCGGCACTATTGGGCCTTTCGGCCCCAAAGCATAACTCACACTGCAATTGCATTTTAATTTACTAACCAGCTCACTAAGTGAAACTTGTACCATACTTATCTGTCTTTTAATGTCGGTAATACCGTGCCAGAATTGGATCCTGCAAGTCATTCGCTTCGGGTTGGATTCATCGTGAGTGGTAATGCCCGAACTATAAGGTATAGTCTCTAGTTAATCTACATTTGATGAGTTAAGTAGTCCCGGGTACACGACTCACCACTTGAATTTACGTACAAATCAATCTGAACGCAGCAAGGTCTGTTCAACGGCCAGGATCACATCGATCACCTCTCCGGCCTCATTGCATCATGGCGATCGAAGACACATTCAGACCACCACGAACTAGAGTATGTGATCTCTTATACTCGAGCCTTTCAAGATGCAGATCCTGCGGCACCCACCCTTGATCTCAACTCACAAGTGCACTGGCTCACGAATACAACAAAAATCTCAGAAAACAGCTTCTATGCCTTGTGAATGTTACAGTTAGCATGTTGTCATAGTCTAGTAGTTAGATATACCAAGTGCATGTGACACGTACCATATGAGCGAGCAGCGATCAGATTGGGTTGGTGTAATGCGTAGGGTATTGAGCTGGCGGAAAGTTTCCAGTGGTCTCATACGCAATCGGGGTTGTAATGACATTGGAATCAGCAAATGGGTTGTCCTCCTCATACTCTGAACCCGAAGCCTCCAGCTTGTTCATTCTCTCGATCAAATCATCTTCGCTGTCTGGCTGGCTGAGATCCTCGTATCTCTTCAAGGCCTTTACCAGCTGTTCGTTGGCATGAATCAACAAACCAATAAATTCCTCGTGCTCCACATTGTGAATGTATCGCAAAATTTGTCTCCTGATTGTCTTTGCCTTCTCAAAGGCGTCTGATGCTTCTTCGTTTTCTGTAGACAGTTCCACCGATCTATCGACTCTCTGAAGAGCGTTATCTAGTCGAATCGAAGCGCTGCTGGCTTCGCCCAGGGTCTGGTTAACAACGTTTCGTAGTTCATTCTTGCTGAGGCTTTTAATCTTTCTGGCGCTGATGGCATTGACGTCATCGTGCTTCGGCTTGGATCGCGAAATTTTAAATGCGGATTTCTTCGGGGCCGGCTCTTCCTTGAAAGGAGACGCTTGTTCCTCTTTGAACGGCGACATCCTTTCACCTTGGAATGCGGAAGTTTGTGATACGGACACTGATTTCTTGTGGTATGAGGAGGTGGATGGGGCTGGCGGAGTTGCTGCTGATTGAGCTCGTGGTCTGGTTCGGCCAGGGACGTGAAGGTACATGTGAGAGAGTCGGTCGTAGTCACGGCTGGTCTTGTACTCGACGGACCAGGCGTAAAAGAGCTGCTCGACTTTCTTTTTGACTTTCTTGTCCACGTTGACGTCGGTGACCATAAGTTTGAGTCGTTCGAGCAGTTGTTCATCGTTGGCGAGTGGAACCATTTCTCGCCCGCCATTTTGAACAAGGGTATCGAGAATGACCAGGGCTCTCAGCTGGGCGTGGGTTGTGCCGTATTTGAGTCGCTTTCGCAGAGCTCGCGCTGCTTCAGTGGGGCTAAGTTAGTGTGAACCGAACCACAGGCTGATGACGCCGGGAATGCGGGGTTGATCAAGGGCACAGCGCTAGACATTGCGATTGGGATTCTGACCATTTGGGAATTGATTCTGTAAGGCTGTCTTGCCGGCCTTATCGGGTAACAACGCTCAAGTTACCCCGGCTTAGGTCAGGCAAGATTGTCATCGTTCGATCGCACCATCGCCATCCCGTTATCTTTCGCATATGTATCATTTGTGGTTGAATAGCCACAGTACCATAAATTCACAGTGAGGTTACACCGCTGCTATGCGTCACTCGATACCACACTGACAATGGCTAAAGCTGCACCCTGTCGCTTATCGTACCTATAAATATCACCATTCCCCCAGATTCCTTCCTTCTTGAACATCGCGATCCCCAGCGCTTGTAGAGCAGCCAGTAGTAACCGCGTGATACCCCCACATTGTCCTCAACGAAACAACGTTCTACTCACCCGGTTGGAGCAATCTTTATGATATCCAACAGCTCGACCACCTCAGCAACGTCATCCAGCTCGTAATTCTGACTGGTCAACATCTCAATCGACGTGGTCACGGCTGAACGAGGTTTATCGCTGAGAAAGCCCATGTTGATGTGTAAGTGTTGTTGGCTGCGTAACAGTTAGGTGTGCTGGCTGGTGCTTGTGGGTGGATAAGGCTATCTGCGCGACACCGACCCTGTATCATTGCGTCATCCTCACACACCTCACGCAGACCGCGCACGGATTCGATTGTCAAGGGCTATACATTTGCGTGGGTTCGTTTCGTTTCAGTATTGGGAAATTAAAGGTTAGGAGGGTGTTAGAAGTTAAATTACAGTGAGTGTGGGGTCGAGACGAGGGAAGATATGGATGAGCGATGTTGGAGATTCCTAGCGGAATCGATGGAAATCACCAGGGAGATGCATCAGATACAAACACAACGGAAAACGCAGTATGCAGTCAGCAGAAAGTTAATTGCTGCGGATGAAATCGAATTCAACAGCGCAATCTGACTCGGAGCTATCGAATTTGCCGAGAAAACTTTATGGCCCTTGGCGCCGACCACTAAGGTAATGGCCACGGTGGTCATTCACTGGTTTTCCTCCTGCCGGAACTTCCAGACTTACGATTGTGCATCATTTCATAAAACTATTGCGCCGTGTTCACTGCGCATGAAACTACATTTTGCATACTCGCTCTCTTTCTCGACAAACTATATCATAGCCAAGAAAGCCAAGAGGTAGCAACGACCCGTTTCATCGCACTCCGATGCCACAATACTGGCAGGCAGGGATCTGGTAGACGGGAGATATTGCCTAGACCTGCATTTACCCGGTTGAATTCCGGAAAGTTCGGTAGCGAGGCAAGTTTACCAAGTGTTGTCTCTTGGCTGTCGCTGCTGAGGCTCGGCACTTCCGTCGGAACTAACTAGATGTCATACGTCACCAAAGTGCAGTCGCTCATCAAGGCGGGCGGGGTCCTGGTCGGATCAAAGTCCTTCTGCCCGTTCTGCCAGGCCACTATCAAAACGTTCAAAGACCATGGAGCCAAGTCAAACATTATGCAATTAAACGAAATGAGTGAGTACTTGTGATGCCCGTGTAGGGCAGAGCTCGATAGATGCGTGATACGTGGAAAGTACGTGGAAGTTCTAATTATAGAAGACGGAAAGGAGTGGCAGGACGCGTTCACTTCTGTTACCGGCCAGAAAACCGTCCCGTTTGTCTTTATCGGCGGAAAGTTTATTGGCGGCAACTCCGATCTCCAGAAAATCTCATCGGATACTCTGAAGAGCATGCTGCACAAGGCCGGATCCCTATAGTTTTGGCTCCCTGCACTTCCAGCGCCGGCAGCCGCAATCCCGACACTCGGTCAAAGACTTGTTAATTTTAGGCCCTGTACATATGTATCATACTATTCATAGCGTTAAAATCCTTACTTTTGTCACGTGATGTTGTTATGCTGTGTGCTCATTATTTCTGGAACCAGCTAGTCCTGTCCTTTGCAATTCAATTGATTGTTTCTATGATCTAGTTTTACCTTGCTTACTTCTGCAGAGCCTCCAGTCGCACCTTGACCGCATTCCTGTGTCCGTCCAGTCCCTCGACAGCAGCCAGCGACATGACAGCCTCTCCAATAGTCCTCAGTCCCTCCACGGTCAGCTCCTGTGACGTAATGTGTTTCTGGAAGGTCTGAGTGTTGACACCGGAGTACATCTTTGCGTATCCATAAGTTGGCAACGTGTGGTTAGTACCGCTAGAATAGTCGCCGCAGGACTCGGGGCTGTAGGCACCAACGAAGACACTACCAGCGTTGTCAACTAGGTCAACGTACTTGGAGGCGTCTTCAACCTGGAGGATCAAGTGCTCAGGACCGTACTCGTTGCTGAGTTCCAGTGCCTCCTGAATGGTCTTAACCTGGAGAGTGGTTGAGTGCCCAATGGACTTTCTGATGATGTCGACTCGTGGGAGAGCCAGGGCCTGGTCGTGAAGCGCTTTCTCAATAGCTGCAAGCTCCGTCTCGTTCAAGTCAACCGCAATTAGGATAACCTGGGAGTCCACTCCATGTTCAGCCTGGGACAACAAATCAGAGGCAACAAAGGCTGGGTTAGCAGTCTTGTCAGCCACAACCAATACTTCAGATGGACCAGCAGGCATATCAATACTGACAAGAGCTCGGGTATCGTTCTGAACGTACATCTTGGCAGCTGTAACAAATTGATTACCAGGGCCCATGATCTTGTCAACTTTGGGTACTGACTTGGTACCGTAGGCCATGGCAGCGACTGCCTGGGCACCTCCCGCCAACACAATGCTACTGGCACCAACCTTGTGGGCAACGTAAACAACTTCTGGGGTTGGAGTACCATCCTTCCGTGGAGGACTAGCAATCACAATATTCTTGCATCCAGCAACCTTAGCAGGGACACCCAGCATGAGAGCGGTGGATGGTAAAACAGCGGTACCTCCTGGGACGTAGAGACCGACAGACTCAATAGGTCTAGCGAACCGCGAGCAAATCACACCCGGCATGGTCTCAACTCGCAATGGCTTGGACAGCTGCGCAGAGTGGAATTTCTCGACGTTTGACATACTCAGATCGATAGCTTTCTGGACATCTGGGGACAGTTGCATCAGCTCGGCTGGGAATGGAGCTTTGATGACTGGGGAGATGATGGTAGCCCTGTCGAACTTGGCAGTGAGGTCGATCAGAGCCTGGTCACCTCGTTTCTGAACGTCTTCGATAATAGGAAGAACCAGCCTCATGATGTCGGAGGTCTTCTGAGCAGGCCTAGACAGCACCTTTTCAACATCTTGTGGGTTGGAGGCAACGTCTAGTCGCTTCATCTTGATCTCTTCATCTTCTTGAATTTCTGGCTTTGGTTCCTCCTTCTTCTGTGGTGGCTTCTGCTCGCTTTGTTCGCTCTGCACCCACTTCGGCTTAGCATCGCCTTTTCGTCGGGAAATCTTTCTAGCCTTTGAGTCCAGGTTGGCTTCAACCTCAGACCAGCTCACACCGGACTGGACCAGCTTTGTCATCAGAAAGTAGACCAGATCGGCAGCCTCCCACGCGACCTCATTCTTATCCGTAGCTTCGGTCAGTTCTTCTGCTTCCTCCATGATCTTGGCTCTTAAGAGAGCTGGATCGCTAAACAGCCTGGCAGTGTAAGAACCAGCCGGCGCGTTCTGTTTCCTAGAAATCAGAGTCTTCTCCAGTCCAGAAACTCCTCCCGCGTTACCGAAACACGAGTCGGTGTTGTTGTGACAGAATCCCGGGCCTTGCTGGACTACCTGAGCTTTGATGCAATCACCATCACAATCCACACTCAGTCTTAGCAGTCTTTGAACGGCACCGGAAGTGGCGCCCTTGTACCACAGACCGTGCTTTCGAGACTGATAGACACCAGTTCGGGTTCGGATGGCCTCGGAAATACTCTCCTTAGACGAGTACACAAGACCCAGACACTTTTCATTCTCGTCAACCACCAGGGTAGTGTATAAGCCATCAGCTCGATCCGTTTTCAGGCTGTTGATGAAGTAGTTACCGATGAATCCGGCTTCCTTTGGATCAGTACTGAGTTTATCGACGGGCACAACACTTCCGAATGGGGAATTTTCTGGCGCTCCAACAACCAGAATTTTCTTCAGTCCTCCGTTAGGTAGCAGCTGTTTTTTTAAGGCAATCAGCGAGTTGTCGCACTGAGATGCGTTGAGGTAAACACCACCAAAATCATGCTTGACTTCATTGACAAGGATCCTCTCAGAATCAACTCCAATAGAGCTCAGCTCTTCAGCCACTGAGCCGTTCACAATAACAGCCTTGGCACCGGCATCGAGGACTTGAATGCATTCGTCTGAATTGGTTAATCCCACAATATAAACGTCTGAGCGCAATCGCTCGTAAACACCCTTCACTTCCTTTGCAACTTCAGCAACCGCTTGTCCGCTAACGTCATAGACAATCTCGCCAATAACGCCAAACTTCTCAGAGTCTTCAGCTAGATTCCTGCTTAAGGGAACCGGAAACATTGTGTACAGGTTTAAGTCACCAAAGGATTGATAATGAGTCAAAAGTGCGCGCATAAGCCGCACATGAGCCGCTCTATGCGGCTCATGCATCGAATGCGAGTTCTTATGCCTCCGCTACCAAGCTTCTTACCGAGTGCTAGGCGAAGTAAAGGCGCCCAGATGCACCATCTTTAATTTTCTATGATTGATCTTCGCTAGAGAAAGCCACCCCGTAACTTCACAAATTTGAGCTTCCGGGTAACCAATTTGATGTGGAGACCACATCAGAGTGAACCTCAATGAATCCCATAAAGTTTGTGCCCAAGGTATCAGGAAATTTTGTTCGCCGTCGAGTGGTACAATCTTTTCTCGCGCGCGAGCAATCGGAAGGCCACGGAGCGAGGATCCGGCGGGCCATTGGTATCCGCGAGCTTCGAAATCTGTCGCCGTTTCTCCTGCTTGATCATTTAGTTGCCGGCGGAGGGTTCCCTGATCACCCGCACAGAGGTCAGGAGACGATCTCATATATCCTGAAGGGCGGAATCGATCATGAAGATTTCACGGGCAGCAGCGGTTCGTTGGGGCCAGGAGACCTTCAGTTTATGACAGCCGGTCGGGGTATTGTTCACGCGGAGATGACCCGGAAGCCGCAAGACGGAGAGCCTGAGATGATTCAGTTATGGGTTGACTTGCCCAAGCACTTGAAAAGCGTCGAGCCGAGGTACAGGGACCTTAGAGCGGCGGACATTCCGATTGGAGAGAGCAGTCTGGTGCAGGTTAGGGTGATTTCTGGAGAGTCGCATGGGATCTGCTCCAGAAAGGAACTCGCTTATACGCCTATCTGGTACCTCGATTTCAAGATACAACCTGGAGGGTTTGTCGAGCAGGCACTTCCAAAAGACTGGAATGGGTTTACCTATGTATTGGATGGAGAGCTAAAGGTTAATGAACAGCGCGTCAAGCAATATGAAGTTAGCGTGCTGGACAGAGAAGGCGATGGAGTGGTTGTAGAAAATACATCGATGAAGGAGGCTCGTCTGATTGTCCTTGCTGGTAAGGTTCTGGACCAAGACATTGTTCAAAATGGATTGTTTGTGGATACCACCAAAGACAAAACTAAGCAGGCTTACAAGGACTACAAGCACTTTGAGAATGGGTTTGAGAGAGCGAAGGACTGGCAGTCAAAGATCACCAAGGTATTCCTGGAGAAGGGCAAGTATCCATAGTCAACCGGCTGTGCACTGGTTGGTGCAGCTGCATGCTCTAACAGATAAATATTCATAGGCTTAACTACAATCAGTTTGAGGTATTAGTCAGACATATAGTCGGGGTTGTCGGACTCGTCCTCGTCATCAATAATGCTACCATTGTCGTCAGACTCATACCAAAAGTCATCGTCGACAACTTCCTCCTTGCCGTCAGACTGGCTCTTTGGAGCCACGTAGGCCTTGTCGCTAGTCGGCATGACGAAATCCTTTGGAACGTTCTTCTTGGACGCGGCCACATCCTGGGCGACACGCTTGTTGTATCCAGCCCGGTTCTTACGCCAAGCAACAGACGCGTCAACGTTGGCTGGGGAATCAGTGTTGGGGTCTGAAAGAAGAGAAACAATGCTGATGAGGACAGTCTCCACGGATTGAGCGGGCGACCAGGTTTCTTCGTCAGCCTCGCCAGAAGTGGCGTCGCCACTGTTATGCAAAATAGAGATACAAAGAAGACCGTCTTTGTAAACGTTGGGGTGGTAAATTGCCGGTGTGAAGCGGAACTTTGGTGGGCTGAATGGGTAGTCTTCTGGGAAGAGCATTTGGGCCTGAGTTAGTATTTGGCGAAGCGGAGTAAAGCCACCCTGTTCCATCATTCCTAGTAACTCCATCATTTAAGCAACATGGCGAATCATGAGACTGGCCCCACTTTCTGCAGCCGCCTGTCAGAAAAATGTGGGGTCCTCCCTGACAGCTGAGTGCTGAGTCAAGTCAAGCTCTGCTGATGGTAATATTACAGCGTAATAAACGGCATTTTGAAAATCTTCGTTGTTGAAGTCATAGTCCACTCTTTCCCGGTGGTCCCACCGTCACTGCTTGTGGACACCTTGGCGTCAGTTTTCACTTCAAACCAAGGGACTTTACTGGTGATCCACACCGTCAACGTGTCAATATCGCGGTGAGACTTCTGACTTTGATCCGAGGCACGGTCTATGTCCCAGTTCAACGCCAGCCGCCCCCTGAAAATAGACGACAGATCTGGAGACAGTTGTAGCAAGTTCACTCTAACCTCAGATTCAGTTAAGCGTCGTTCGTAGAGAGCCATCGCACCGTGATATATCATGTCTTTGTTCCATCACCGGTCGCCAACTTCGAGGCCGCTACGGCACAAAACGACGTAACTTCGCCAGATTTCAACCGATTCTTCTCGTTCTTGCTTTAAACTACTCAGAAACCACACTGGTGACATTCCCTCCACTCTTCGCCGCCCACCGTGACCCGATCACGAGGTCATAATCTTCCTTTGCACAAACCATAACCGCCAGAGCGCCAAAATGACAATCATAAAACACCATACTCACCTTGAAGTATCCGCCGTGGTACGGAGAGTCGTCCGAAAGGACCATCACACCGATGTTCCACTGGTAAATGTCATCGTCGTTGAGCTTCGTTAGTATATTACTAAGCGAGTTCGCCCCTCCCAAAGGATGGAGATGAACCACGGGTACTCACGGTTATGTGAAAAGAAGGAATAGCCTTCTTCGGATCAGTAAGTTCCTTGTATTGCTTGTACAACAACGCAGCGGAGCCACTAGAACTCATGTCTATGCAAGGTTAAAAGGCGCGCTCTCAGTTTTCTGTGATGTCCCAATAATGGAGTGGGCTGGGGTTTTACTTGGTGTTCGAGACAGACAAGGTCTAGCTCGCTGCCAAGAATTCTATTTTCTTCGATATAAAGTATGATAAATAGAAAAAGTTGGTATATAAAAGTGGATAGTGGATCCAGTTGCTTTGTTAGCTGGCTCATCAGTTTGCACAAGTTGCCAAGCACACTATTTGAAGAAGTAAGGCAATATATTGCGTCATATGTTCCTTATTCAATGTTTTCTATAACGTTATCTACAATAATGAGAATGTTAGAAGACAAGCAAATGTCTCAAGATCGGGGATTGTAATAATGATTAGACAAGATTTTCGTGTACTCCAAGCTGAGCAATCGATATCCCTATGAGGAAACAAGGGAAATCGACATATTCTTGTCCTCAAACTCACCATCCACGTCTAACAGTGTTATAGAACCCTCAGTAACTATATATATCGATAGGTTTCCGACCGAGAATTCCACCTCATGCTAGAATTTTACCGCTGTTGAAATCCACACCCTCCTCAATATACCACCTTTTGGCATACTCCACACTTACGCTGTTCTTCATTAAATATTCTTCGTCCTCCGCTATCGGCTACAACTCGCCAAAACTCGGGACCGTTCTCCAATTATATCCGATCACGTGATCAGGGTTAGGTTATGTATTTACCCTTTCCTCGGCATTATCACAAGCATTATCACGTTCATAGCAAAACAAGTTAGCTCTGACAATAACAGGCGCTGAAACAATGAGTATAAAGTTAAAATTAGCGCAAAAGACCAACCTGAATTCCCTGAATAACGTAATGTCCGTAAAAATCGACGTAGATCCTCTCAACACGGCAACACTGACTTGTCGGCAGCCGCCTCGGCTGGAGACGCGCACGTGTCTCCACACATTTTTTAGTACCAACTTCACAACTTCACCCTAACGGTTGCAAGATGAGCGACAGAATTCAACCAAGCGATATTCCACCGGTGGCCAACGCGTTTGCCGGTGGTGTTGGAGGAACTATAGGCAACCTGGCTGTATATCCGTTGGACCTTGTTGTTACTCGTCTCCAAGTCCAGCACAAGAAGCTGCTTAAAGGCGAGCAAGAGGAATCAGCTTACCATGGAATGGTTGATGCGTTCCAGAAGATCTTCAAGGAGGAAGGAATCGCTGGTTTCTACCGCGGCGCTAAAGAAGATTCGGTCGCCACGATGGTTTCCGCTTTCCTGTACTTCTATGCCTATGATATCATGAGATCAGGCCGTATCAACTATCTCAAGAAGCGACGAGGAAAGGCTCCGTCGACTCTGGGCGTGGCCGAGGAGCTCTTGATTGGCACTCTTGCCGGCATGTTTTGCAAGTTTGTCACGGCACCATTGAACAATATCGTGACCAGAAGACAGGTTGCTACCATGCATGACGAAGGCGAGTCTATCAAGGAACACCCAGTCAAGTCCACCTACCAGGTCATGGAGGAAATCTACAAGGAGAAGGGCTTCACGGGTTTCTGGACAGGTTACAGAGCAACCATCCTTATCTGTATCAACCCGTCGTTGACCTACTACTTCTTCCAGCTTCTGCGAACCTACACTATTCCAAAGAGAAGAAGAGACAACCCAACCTCGCTGGAACAGTTCTACCTGTCTGCTGTGGCTAAGACCTTCGCCACAATGATCACATATCCAGTGATGATGATCAAGACCCGACAGCAAGCCGCGAGCAAGGACAACAAGGATACTTCCTTGTACCAGATCTTTTCTGAAGTCATTGATGAAAACGGCGCCAAGGGCTTGTACCAGGGTGCTAAGGCCCAGATTCTCAAGGGATTCTTCTCTCAGGGTATCACCATGATGACCAAGGACCAGATCGCCAAGGCCATCATTTACCTGTACGTGGTTATTGCCATCAAGGGCCGCGTTCCGTTCGTGGGAAAATAACGTCATGATTTAATAGATGTATAGTAGAACATATGGCAAAGTGTTGGAAAACGTGTAGGTGTGCTTACTGCTTCTTATATGCCACATGTTCTTTCAGATAATACTCACCAGCAGTTTCGATCAGCTTAATGATCACATGTTAGGTGAAACAGATTGTATAGAAACTGTCGATTCTTTGCCAAAACACAGAAATGTGAGGTAACAGTGACACGATCAGGAGTTGAATGACGAGATGGATTCGACTTGCGTTCTTCAGCCGCAAAACAAGTGGCGTGCGCCCTGTCTTTTCTGAAATCACTGATTTCTAGTCCCGCCGCGTACGCGCCTTGTAATTGTTTCTGGTTGCAGACTTAACCAAGACTAGGACCACTTAAGGCCCCAGAGCCTTAATTGGGCAAGCCCAAGACAAAATTTGGAAAGTTGTCTATAATATGCCATGTTAGAACAAGGATCATACTACGATGGGTAATATTCTGGAGAATGAAACCAGTTAGCACAGCACGTTGTTGCCCGCCCGTTTAGTAGTATACCGTATCGAAGTTGTCGATGAGGACGTTCTCACTCTGACGTACGTACGGCGTTGTAATCAATAAAATCACCCCTATGCAGCCGGAAAAACTTGGAAGAAACCAAAGCTGCAAGTAGTCCCGAGGTAACCAAGACAAACACTAATACAATCCCCTCTCCATGGGGTCCCCCGAACTGCCGAGACCGACAACGTACGCCGCACATGCATATTGCTGCAATCTCACCAGCCCCTAACCCCTTATATTACGTCTGCTGCCGTACAGTTATTATGCAGACCGTTAAACGACAAGGATTCATTGTTGCGGAGTCGTTGTCCGGAGATGCTAAGCCGGCCAAATTTCTGCGGCAGCCCCGAGACGGCTTCGTTTATGATTAGGGTCAAGGCATACTAGTGGGGGCTGGCAGCATCCAGGCAACCACATGAACCAATGGGTAGACCAACCTGGTAGGCTAATCAGTTGCGGCTGGTTCGGAGAAGCTACATCGCATCTGACGCAAGACATGCGTGAGAAAAGTTTTCATGCATGTCCTGTTATCGCGGAGAGCGACTCAAATCAAGTTATCATCTTGCGAGCAGTTCGATTGCTGATGATTGGAAATAATTGCTGGCGGTTTTCCGCCAAGGATGACCCGGCCGTGCTTCAGAAAGCTACTAATGAATGGAATTCCTGGCGCTCAGTGATGTGCCGCGACCTTTTTTCGCCCGTTTTCACGTGAATTTACAATTTTCCGTATTGGACTGTCGACAGCCAAATCGGAAAACGGTCGGAACAGAACGTGCATTCGGCTCGAAGACGCACGCGGGCACCGTTGGACACTGCAGAACGGTAAAGTCGCATACCGTGCCCCCTCAGCCCCGCGTTTGTCGTGTTTGCCTATGTCATGGCTGTGGCTGGGCTTTGGCACTCTCACGCGCATTGGCTGCCGTCGACCCACTCACGGCACAGCCGATCGATTACCGGATAGGCTCGGCTTGAGCAAACCATACGTAACGGTAGAGCCAATCCGTCTTATGCAGAGCGCGCGTCCACCGTTAACCCTACAGTGTGCTCAACGCTGCTTGTATGTCCAGGATAAGTATAGCGGATCGCTGTGCCCGAACAAGGGTATCGAGACATCACGTCATTTCCCATATAGGCTATTGAAGCAGTGGTGTATGCGGCGCTGAATTGGGCTCAAAACTTGGCAGCACTGTTAGCATAGCGCTTGCGGAGTTAATGGAGGTTCGGGCTATATGACTCAGGAGTCATTCCGTGTACCTGCTTGAATTTTCCGGGCGCATTCATCCGCACATCCACGGCGCTAAGTTTCCCAATTGAGCCCACCGCAAGTGACTTCGACGAGCAGCTCAGTAGCAATTGTCCGCCAGCAATTTTCTACCAGCAACCATCAACCAGATTCAGCACGACGTCATCACGCTCAGAATTCTTAGCCACTGGTGGACTAAACTGCGCTGTGACATCACGCCGGTCAATTCACCGAGAAACCTCTTTGCAGTGCAGCTGTAGCTTTAACATGTTATCTGTGCGTTTCCTCAATACGGCCCTTCTGTGCAGCGCGCGGCTGATAGAAGCGGAAGCGTTTCCTCAACCGGTCTACGCTGCCACAGCGCGTCAAGCAGCGCGTCAAGCCTCAGTCCGTTGCGGCATGGACTGTGACAGTTCGGGTGCAACTGGGTGGCATAAGCGCGACAACGTTTAGATGTGCGACTTAAAGCATCACCCACTGGACTTGTTCTCGGGGGGCCGGAATGACAAATGCGATGCCATGTCTGAGCTTCAGACAGTCCGGGACGATCTCGGGCTGAGGCTCTATCCGATGTACGCTAGCCCGGCTATAACCGGGAACTGCATCGTCTGGGTCCATACACAATCTATGCTCTCAGTTGTCCTTGTGCTCTGTGACGCTGATTTGAAGCCAAGCCGGAAATCCGATGAAGTGATCTTGACAGGTGCCTAACCAGATACCAGGTACGCGCCAGATGCGCGCTGGTAGTACCAGCCAGCTGGAATGCACGGGAGATGAATTCAGAGACGCGCAGAGATCCACGCTGTGGCTGTAATATGCGCGCCTCGATTTGTTGAGATTTTCCGGCGCAACACCACAAAGCGG
Organism: Blastobotrys robertii; assembly: GCA_030564385.1. NCBI lineage: Eukaryota > Fungi > Ascomycota > Dipodascomycetes > Dipodascales > Trichomonascaceae > Blastobotrys > Blastobotrys robertii. The sequence continues at coordinate 165,366 of JAJLUQ010000003.1, forward strand.
CCTTGCTGATACCGTATCCATACGAACACTAGTTGGCCACATGTCTTCTGCCTTAAATGCCGTCACGTTTCAGCCCTGCGATTCACCCCAGACAGCACCCTTGAAAGCCAGGGTTCATATCGACAGGCAGTAGATAATACCCCACGCAACCCACGGCACACACATTGGTAGCTACACCGTCCCGGCAACCACCGATACCCGTATGAGCCTCGGGACCCCGTTGTCTCTCCGGTGCTATTTCGGACCCCCGCGAACAGCCGGGTATATCCCCTCTACCGAAATGAGCACACGGCGCCTTCATCGTCAGACATCATCACGTATGATAGGCACTGTCAGAATCTCGGCCCGCTACCCCCAACGCGATTGTACACAACTTGGTATGCCTCAACGCTGTTTCGCACAAATCGCACAGCGTATACGTACTGGGTAGGCTCGGACAAGCCCCGGACCGGCTTCCGACAGCGCTTCGGGTTCCTTCCGTATCCTTTCCCCCGTCTTGCTCGGTTCCCCTGAGTGTCTAGGGCCTGCATCCCGGGTTAGGGGACGGGTACAGTGGGAGAATTGAAGACCGGGTAACCACGACAGAGCAAGTGTCGTACACGTGGATCATGTGATTCACACCAGCGTGAAATGAGGTGCTGGACCGGTGAAGGTGAGCTCGTTTCGCTGTGGCTCGCGCTCGCCCGATCTGGAAGGGCTGGAACTTGCGTGCATTTAATCGTGCAGCTGGCACGTGATGGTGTCACGTGTTTTCTTCACAGGGCTCGCCGGCCTGTTCCGACCAAGTTTTCGTGCCAAGAGGTTGCATGGAAAAAACAAGTGCGCGTGGTGAGGTTCGCGGTGGTCGCCCACCATGAAAAGTTTCCCTACGTCAATGCACTCATGACGGTAGACAATAATCAAGCAGATGAAGGAAGAAGATATCGACAGGCTGCTGGAGTCGCTGGAGACGGAACATTCGCTGGAGAAGAGTCCCCAGGATGACTTTAAGCTGACATCGTATCCCACGACCATGTCGTGTACACAGGCCTTTGACGAGCTGTACGCCTGCTACTCGGTCGGCGGTCAGTTCCGACACGTTTACCGGTACGGAGAGTTGAATGCATGCCAGAAGCAGAGGCAGAAGATGAAGTTTTGTATGGGCGTGAAGCTGTCGTCGCCGGAGGAGCAAAAGATCAAGATTGCCAATTACTACAGGCAGCAGCTGGCCGATAAGAAGAAGGCAAAAGGTTCCAGCGAAGACGTGTGGAGCATCAGGACGGTGCCTCTGGACAGGCCGTTCCAGGAGTAACTCTCCTCCATTTCAAGTCGTATTTATCGTCACCACGGCAACATCAACATCTCTCACAACATTTCTCACCAACATTTCTCACCAACATCTCTTTTGCATTGATGTCGCCAAAGCTGAACTCTCACTGTTTTGCACCCACGCATGGTGAAGCCACCACCAGACCTCATTCGAGGTTCAACAGTGCGAGCCTTGTCGCTTCAATGACGTCACAACACGCTGGCGTCAGCTACCTGTATATACTGTAAATAAGCTATTCGTCTCGTGACACCATACTCATCTCGACCTTCATGCGTACGCCACGCCATGCATACTTGCTCCGGAACACCTCAGCGGTTCATCACCCCAGTTCAATGACCCTACAGGCCAATTAGCCGAGTTTGTGTGCGTGGCCGTATTTTTTAGTCCTGCGTCTCCAAGCGCTGGTGTCCAAGCCCTATTACATGTCCCCATTTCGGGTATTTAGAAGTGTCACATTGGCGTGCATGGTTCGTGTCAGTAAAGGACATCCTCACATGATGTTACGCTATGCACTACTTGGTAAGTGACCGCTCATGGCGTAGAACATTGACCAAGACTGTAATGTACACTCTAAACGCTATCAGTACTCAATTTACTCAGGGCTCTGTCGCTATGTTGTCTGGCGCAGTGAAGAAGCCAGCCTTCAACTTACTTTTCACAGCCTTAATGAATAAGGCATGTTGTTATCAGTCTCTGTGGCTACAGCTATTGTCGCCTATTATTACAATCACGCTGTTCATGTGCTTTCATAATTGAAGCGACCTAGATTACAAGTAAATCACTCAGATGCCTCTGAATATGCTCTAGAGCTTGTGCAGTTTGAACGCTACTGTCGTTTACAGTAGTTTCCTTTCACCACCCTTTACCACGCGCAGTTGGTCTTCATTTTGCACCTTGAATTTGGTTTGGTTCGAGTTACCCTACCTCACATCCTTGTCGGTGTCCCGCTCAGCCCTTCCAGGAGGTGCATTGCTTTTTCAAAAGAACTTTGTCATGAGAGCGAACAAGTACCAATATAGAGACGTTAGAGCCATCAGCAGTAACAGGAGCTGTCTTGTCATCGCTCCACTGCCTTCTTTTTGTGCCAGCTCACTCAAAACACTTGTCTGGTTGGTCTGCCAGGGTTAGGGTTGCCAAAACATGTAAAAAGCAAGTTTGAGGCCGCTACAATAAAATCTTACTTTTCCTGGGACCACAGCACTGTCCACACTAGCGATTAAAGACGACCCGTGAAGCCCGCAAAACAACGCGATTGCGAGCAAGGCAACAAAGAACACGTGACGATTTATAACGCGAACATCGAAGGAAAGTCGTTAAAACCACAACACTGAGCAAAGGCATGCAGAATGTCTAGGAGAGATTCTAACCCACTGTTTAAATTGATTGTGCTGGGAGATGGAGGTGTTGGAAAGACGGCATTGACTATTCAGGTGAGTTCTCGTCTCCGAGCGAAGCGAGGGGATGTTTTAGCGCCGGCGAATGAGCGGTGGTCGTTGGCGCCGGCGCTTAGATGACTGGTGAAGTTACAGCATAGTGGTTGTAGTGAAGGTGAGAGTGATAGCGATTAAACGATGAATAGCAACTTGCTGGTTATTTGGGAGACTGCAGTGGCAAAATCACCAGCAATCGGTGGCTTTCGAGCCGTGGGAGATGTGATCGAGAGTGACGAAACAGATAGAAGGGGAATATGGATTATGGATAGCGGTGTGGAAAATTAGGGATGAAATCGTGGAAAGTACTGAGCTGCCATAGTCCTGGCGAGAGCGATTGTTGAATTTCGAGATTTCGTGATCCGACCTTGTTCAATTGAGAATACGACCAGAGCATCACAAAGGTGGCGGAGAGAGTCGAATAGCAGCACCGATATTCAGCACTACGAAGTTTAAATTTGAAGCGAGAAAATCGAGCAATTTGATGGCAGATATGGTAAACCGCAACGATAATCATGTTCAAGACTTAAACGACAACGAGCGGGATAGGTGCGATCATCGGGTAATATGATATGGGATATCAACTTTTGGCCGGAGAAATGGCCCACTACAGTACCGACGCGACCGACAGCAGAATTTTCCACAGCCGACCTTACAATACGACAAATACGACAGCCGTTACACTTCTTCGAAACGTTTGTGCGCTTCTCACGCATTTAGTCATCAATCTCCTGATCTGACACAGCCGGGTATATTCGTACCGAGGGGCACATACGGCCACATGGCGCAGTATCAGGCAGATCAGCAGACCCGAAACCACGATATGCGTACGTTGCCCTGGTGACAGCTATTTTGGGATGCAATGTCGGAGTCTACTGCCTAGGTGTGAGCAACTGTCAGGCGGCGGAGATCTGAACGGAAATGAATTGCTGTGCGCTGGTCATGTGATGATCGGATTAGGCATTTGCGATGAGTAAGCGCCGCAATTCTCACAACGAGCTTGTGGAGGGCGGTTAGACCTTTTGAAGAGATTACGTCGGGACTCGTCGGTACGTCATCAGATGAGATGCTAGAGATTGCGTGCTCGATCAAGCCAGAAACTCGGTGGGGCGTTGTGGGTCAGGCTCGGTGGGGACGGTGATTCTGGGAGGTCAGCGAAAAGCTTCGACTTAGTCGTTTGTGGATGTGCGGACTTGAGGTGATATCACTGTCTGGTGATGTTGCGGATTTGCTGTGTTGCCCCAATGCACTGGCAAGTCTGAAAGGTCCACTGATGACGTACGAACACCACCGCCTGACACGGCGGAGTCGACCGTGTTTTCCCCACAGCACGTTTCTGAATCTAGCCGCTCTATTGGATGCTGGCCTAGAATGGCCCGCTGAACTCTCATTTGGGTTGATGGACTCTCGCTGGATCGCTTTCACGAACACTTCACTGACACTTACAGCGAACAAAACTAACATAGCTATGCTTAAATCACTTTGTTGAGACATATGACCCAACGATCGAGGACTCGTACCGAAAACAGGTCGTTATTGACAACCAGCTGGCGGTTCTAGAAGTTCTAGACACAGCTGGTCAAGAGGAGTACACTGCCCTGCGGGACCAGTGGATTCGGGACGGAGAGGGATTCATTCTGGTCTACTCCATTACATCACGGTCATCGTTTTCTCGCATCAAAAATTACTACTCTCAGATTCAACGAGTCAAAGAAGAAGACGACGCATACGCTCTAGTGTTGGTCGGCAACAAGTCGGACCGATCTAGCGAGAGACAAATCACCAAGCAAGAAGGCGAAGCGCTGGCGCGGGAATTGGGCAACATCCCATTCTTTGAGTCTTCGGCTAAGCTTAATATCAACACTGAAAACGCTTTCTTTGCTTGCGCCAGAAAATGCAGACAACTAAGAGATCCAGGAACAACGTTAATGCATACTGATATGGAACAGTCCAATGGTTTCGACTCTCCTCAGTTCCCATCAAACTACTCGCCCCAGCCACAGTCAATCAAGGCCCGACCATCGAATAAGCAGCTCTACAAGCGGCCCTCCAGCGACTCGCACAAAAAGAAAGGCAAGGGGAAGTGCGCTGTCATGTAACGCATTACATGCTCTTAGCGCGGGTGTATGGCTAGAACTTGCTAGCGTGTTATCCGCATGAACGACATCCCACTAATGAACGTTATGGGATCCACTTAATAGGTAGTCATCAAGTCACCTGGGCCCCTCCCCCTCGCGACTTTCATAGGAAGCTATAGACAATAGACCTTCTCTAACCCAAATGATTGAGATATCGCGTGCTTACTAGTATCTTGTCCCATCTGGGCTTTATTCCTAATACGCCAAAGTGGATATGATCGTTATATTACATGAAGTACAGCTAAGAGCCTAGCGGATGGTTTTGAGCAGACTTTGTTACTTGTAGTGGTTCAACCGCCATAGTCTTGCACTTCCGCCCTGGTTACCCGTCACCAGCATCTCGTTACCAGGAGTGAACCTGAGCGATGTAACCCTGCCCAGCGGCGTGCCGCTAGTTGGCCAGTTTTGGAAGACAGTGAAGCTTGGAACGTGTACCAACCTCAAAGCATCCTTCTTGGCTCTACTGGCCATTGCCAGGATCTGTCCATCTGAAGAGAACTCTAGCGAGCTGATTGTCGTCACCAGATTGTCAATCACGGCAACAGGGTCTTTTGGCGCAGTGTTGTCGTAAACGTTTACAATACCGCTCTTGGAGCCAATAGCGGTATAACGCTTTGAGACCGCGATAGTGGTGATGCCTATTCCACCTTGGTCCGTCCAGGTGTTTGTGAATTTCCTCTCAGCGATGCTCCAGTCCCAGACATTACCATTCTCGTTAACCAAAGTAATTTTTCCCTCGCTCCACGCCAGGTCGGCAATTCTGCCCTCTATCTTTGCGCCGGCAATCCATTGGCCGTTCACGGAAAGCAGATTCATCCAGCCGTTAGAGCCAACAAGACTGATGTACTTGCCGCAGGGCGACAGCTCGAACTTTTCCATACTCTTCTGTGTCTGTTCGTGGCCGTACATTCGCGAGATCTTTGTCGTGGTGCCCGTCTCGATGTTCCAGATGTAGAGGTACCGTCTTCGGCCGGCGGCAAAGACTCTGGTGCCGTCAGGATGGAACCGAGCGGTCTGGAATGGACTTTTCTTGACATGAAGCGTGCTGGCGACGGGGTTGCTTTTGCCGTCAATGTGGTACATTCGCAGTGTTCGGTCGTAGCCACTGCAGAGCATAAGAGGATGTGTAGGGTGAAAGTCAAGGGTTTGAATAGCACTCTTTGATGGTAAGGCACTATTAGCATCCTTGAGCCGTGAAACGTCAATAACGCCTGACGCAAGTTTCTGTGACTTCTTCTCGATATAACTGCTCTTGGTCTGCAGTAGTTTGGCTAGAGAACCTTCAACCTGGGCCTCATCGTCATCACCAATATCACTATCACTGTCGTCATCGCTTTCTTCTGGTTTAGCCCACTTGGGAACAGGATACATCTTCTGGAACCTTTGGCGTAACCTTCTGTTGTATTCTCTTCCATCGATCGATTGATCAGCCATGGTTTTCCTCAACTTTTTCAGCTTATCACTTGCAACGAGCGAAACCTGAACATTTTCATCGTCACTGTCGTTCCAGGCATCACCATCCGAATCATCATCGCTATCTTCCTCGCTGTCGCTTCCCTCCATCTCAACATCAGAGCCAGAGCCATTAGGAGCATCATCTACCACAAATAAATCATGATCTTGTAGGCCAGTCACATCTGTCTCCTCAATGTCATCTTCGGCCTCATCATCTTCACTTTCAGCCTGAACTTCGCCGGCCAGTGCCTTCAAACCGCTCTCGAACCCGTCAAGGTCACCGAAAACAATCTTTTCCAGCTCCAATTCCTCAGCATCCTTCTCCAGTTCAACGTCCTCCCGAACTTCGGTCTCTTTTCGTTTGGCCATATCGTACGGGTCTTCGTATCAACCTTGATATGATAAAAAATATTTCAGACCTAACCCTGGTCACGTGAGATTAAAACGAATTCGGTAGTGGTGGGTGACGTGCGGTGATGTTACCCGGTCGTTTGTTCTGAACAAGCTTACCCGGAAGTGATATCTTGCCAAACCGGAATCTCACTTTTCACGTGACCTGTAACCTAACCCTGGGTTTTTTTAATCGCGAAGAGACCAAACTTTGACTGCGACGGGATGGCGCAGAGCAATGAGGTGAGTGCAAGGGATTTCTGATCAGTCTAACTTAGGACAACTGCGAGGGGATCACGCGGTTCCTGAGAAACAAAAATGTTGCCGAGGATGCCCAGCTTGATTTGGCCGAGAACGTCTTACTTGGAGATGGCACAGTATACTTTCCTCAAAAAGAGGTTGTGATCTTTGAGTGGCTGGTGGACAAGATGGCAGATAAGGATTTCTGCGGAAAGCCGAGGGTTTGGACTTTGTTGAGGAAAATCGAGATTGACGGCGGTGTCAAGGAAAAGATTTTGGTCAAATGTGATTTCCTCAACATTGTCAATACTGGATTGAAAAAGGCCGTGGGTAACGAGGCATTGGCCGAGAGTCTGAGTGCATTTCTCGATTTTGAATTGCCGTTGAAGGCCACAGACGCCGAGGTGGTTGCCAGCTATATTGCTGTGCTTGACTGGAAGCAGGAATACCATGGACGTCTAAAGCTCGTCGAGTATAACCTGAAAAGTCTTCTCCAAGCCAAGAAGGATAAACTTGTCAGCGTGGTGATTCCAGTGTTCAAATTACTGCGAAAGAATGTGGATCTGGAGAATGTCAAGTTGATTCTGAACAAAGTGCTTGCTCTGGACGAGAAGGATTTGTTTGGACAGTTGAGGAGGGCAGGAAATTTTGACGGCAGGAGGAATGCAGTGGTGAATCTCTTCAGACACATTCCACAACAAGGCGCTCTGTCCATGTTGATTCAAATTGACCCAGAGGCTATTCTTGACCTGCTACAGGTTGCCAATGAGCAGAACCTCAAAGTCACGAAAGAGGTACTAGAAAAGCTAGTCGAGGAGCAGCTAGAAAACCCACACTGGGCTGTCCTCAGTGCTGTACTGAGTCTGAACAGCGAGATCATCCTCGACAATGAACAAGTCCTCAGAAAACTGGCACAGGCGCAGTCAACCAACACTCAGGCACTAAACTTTTGTGCCGCTCTTGTTCAGGCCTACACGACGGAAAGAGAATACACCAAAATATTCACAATGTGGGCTACCGAGTTACAGCACCAACAGCTGTGGGTGGAGAACAAGATCGTGGACGAGTTCACAAAACAGGCAAAGAAACAAACTTCTTTTCATCTCAAAGCCCTGTTTAAGCTACTGGAAACTTTTGACAAACCGGTCGTTCCAGCCATCGCTCTAGTTCAGAGCTTAAGTTCCAGCCAGTTAACCGAGGAACTAACAAAACTACTTCTATTAGACACAAGTGATCCGTTGTCGTGGAAACTGAAATACCTAATCCTATCCCTCAACAGAGACTACACGGACATTCAAGAGCTAATCTCGCAAATCGCACACACACAGATCGCAGAGTCAGATTGCGCAGAAGCAAAGCTGTATTTGCTACAGGTCATTTTTCGGTTACGTGAACTTGAAATACCTCAGGTGCTGCCAGTTTTTGACACTGTCATCACCCAGCATATCGATTTCATGACACAGAGCCCGCGGTACGCCAAACTACTCCTTCCAGTGCTTACAAAGCGATGGCTGTTTTTAGCGAACGCCGTCTTTGGAAAGCAACACTTAACGCTAATCTGTCAGACTTTTCTTCAGCCTGGAAACGAGTCGTTTTTGAAAGAACTTGTCGCCAACTACACTACATTCGAGCTACCGCTTCTGGTCAGCGAGCTTGTTCACGAAATTCTGCGCCGAAAAAACGACGCCCATCTAGAAGTCCTTCTAAACATCCCAATAGAGGCCTACACCCGGCCCATGCGAAAACAGATACTTGACTGGATGGCAGCCGATTTGACGTCCGGGTCAGAGGGCTCCAGTCTGGAATACGACTTGGTTTTGCATCTACTGCAGCGACCTAATTTCCAGTCCACCTTTGAAACAGATCCTAATGTTCTGAGCGAGGTGGCCAAAGTGATGCCTTTTGACAAAGCGGACAAAGCGTGTGGCTTGGTCATTAGCCATCACATGGAGAACCCAGAGTCTGGGTACTTCGGGAAACTGGTCTCGCTAGTAATGGAGCTAGTCAACAAGGGCCAGACTCATGGTTATGTTCTTTCCGCGTTTGTGCTGGTCCACAAGGACATAGATGAGCTAAGAGCCGCTACGGTCAAGGGAGTTTTGAAGTCGCTCGAGAAAGCGGCCAACGAAGTCCTTGTCATTGTCTTGTCACGAATCTACCAGGACATGTACAGCGACAAGGTGCGACCTGCCGCCGCCAGAATTGCCGCCAAAGCTGCCAAGGTTCAAGACAAGGATCTGATGAGAGCTGCCTTCGGCTTACAGTGCGCTATCGACGAGCCCACTCTAGATGAAGGGTTGTACTCCACAGCCATGTTTGTTCATCTCGGAAGCGGAGAAAGCTATGGAAGGTTGGTCTCGAGACTGTCGGATTTGGACAAGGCTAAATTGTTTGACACGATAGTTGCGGGTCTGAGCGAGTCTTATGCTGATGAATATATGGAAGCACTGGCAATTCTTATGCCGCAGATCAACTCAAGCGAGTGTTTCTTGCGATTTTTGTCTGTGCTGGCAACCTCAAAGCTTTCGTACCCCGCTCAAGTGACTGCCTTCGCAATTGTCGATAAGGTGTTGAGGAAATCTCCAGAACTGGTCTCACAGTACGCACTGGAGCAGATACTCACGCTTGTGTCTGCAGCTAAACCAGATACCCGGCTTTACCTGCAGCTCACTCTAGTCACGTCCTCGGTTCTATTGTTCCACCGACACCGGCTTAACGGCCGATACCACGTGATTGTTCGAGTCTTCGTGTCCCTATTATGGACTTGCAAGGACGCTGTCTCCTCTGTTGCTTACTCTCGACTTCTGAGCACTCTGTGTGAGCCGCCAGTGCAGGCAGTGCGAGAGAGAGGTGGCAGATCCAATCTGACAAGCTCCACCGCCCTGGCTCGAAGGCAACTGGCGAAGCACGTTCACGTTGTCTTGCTACACTACGTTCACTGGGTCGCTAAGGGTGAAGAAGCGACAATCCGAAACACTCTAAAGTTGGGTTTCTACGCTGTTTTCGACGTGCTTGGTCCAGATGGACTGAAGACGGCGGCAGCTTTGATCCAGGACCCGTCTGACAGGGCTGTGTTTAAGGTGCTCTATGACGACTACAGGAAGAACGGAAAGTGGAAGGAAGATTAAAGTACCCTGGGACTACTTGAGAACTTGAGTATTAGTTAACTTCACTGTGTAATACACTGTACATATCTTAACCGCATTATATGGACATACACTAGCTAGCTTTCATTCTAATTCAGGTCGATCTCGGCCCGCACTAGCTTGCTTGCCTAAGGGAATCTTTAGACTGATATCGAATTGGTCGACGGATTCGATCGTATATCTCAGAACAATTAAAGCGCAATGAACTGGATCCAGTTTTTCTCATTATTAATGAATGTACGTGCCTGCATATATATCTAGACTCCGTCTCTCAGCATGATGGGAATATACTGGCCGGTGAATGAAATTTGATGTGGATCCGGAGGATCGAGATTCTGAAGGGCGGAGGTGGAACATTTGCCATATACTCGGAAGACGGTTCAGTATACGTAGGAACCTGTGGAGAGTCTCAGCGGCCTGGCCAGCTAGGTGTCGCGTCCTCGGATCGATGCGTTGGAGCATGGGCCAAACCTTCGCCCAGTCAATCGTTGGAGCTGGATGGGTCTGCTAGTTAACAGTAATAATAATAATATATCTATATGTTTATATATAGTCTAGGCTATGTAAGTAAATACGTACGGCGCAGAAGCTAGACTTGGGGTTCGTGTATTGGCAGCACGTACTGCAGGCACTGTCAGCTGTAGTGTTGTCGATTGTTGTTGCCGTACGGTGCCGATTTCTCCTCTAGCATGGCCAGATCGAGAGTAGGGGGATGCTAGTTAACCCCATGAAGCCGGCGCAATGGGGCCGTTCAGCATGTGAGTATTGTTAACTCCAGCCCGCGGTACGTTCAAGCACCATTTGATGACTTGGTCTCCTTACTGGTCCACAAAGTTGTTTCCGAGGGAGTCTGCTCAAGAGGAAGGAAGTAGCCGGCAGTCGCGACCGATCGAACTGGGAACTTCTTTTTTTGGATCGGAAAGTTTGTTGATATGAAACTAATACAAAGAATGAAATATATCAAAAACAACAGCTCAGCCGAGGAAACGCTAGTGGAACGCTAGTTTTTGAGGCAATATTACATAACATACCCGCCCTAAAATCTCCCGGCCAACTTATATGATCGACTTCGTGGCCAAGCTGGTTAAGGCGTACGACTGTTAATTGAACTCAACTGTCCATTTGAGCTAATATCAGCAATCGTGAGATCGTGAGTTCAATCCTCACCGAGGTCGCCCGACTTCTTTTTGCCAACCCATGAGACGTAAAGTCCATCATTTGCTTGACCTGTGGATCGAGGCCCGAGCATCGATCTGCAGTCAACGCGCGCTCTCATGCCTGACTTGCGCAACCAATGGTGTTGACTGACTTTTGAATTTATTGAGAGCTGGCTCACCTTAACAGCATTATTTTGAGTGGTTTTTCTCGATACAGTGTACCTACGTGTTTGGAGTCAATCGGGGCAATTCAGATGTCTTGGATCTCTTGTTTCGATATCTAGAGTCCGCAGCATAAATTGAGTCATATTCATTAATCAGAGAGCCCATAACGACGGTCTCTTGCTGACAGCAAGAGCTGCACCAATTACCACGGCGTGCCCAGCTATTTCGGAAAAAAGAGACGTGCGTTCCAGGCGCCGCATATGGCGCGGTAAAACAGCTGCGCGCATCGCTTCTACCCCGTACTATGGCGATCGATATCAAGACGAGAGAGGACGTGAAGACCCTGGCCGAGTGGGACATTATCAACTTGAGTGAAGCGGTTCGCGCCAAGGCCAATTGGTGGTCTAAGTATAAGGATGACGTCATCGCCGCGAAGTGGCGACAGGAGATGCTCGACCAGCTGGCCCATAGACAGAAGGAGGAAATTGTGCAGTATGTTTTTGACGAACTTCCTTTCTATGAGGCATTGAGAGAAAAAGCTGGCGGAGCCTTTGAAAACAGGGTTCGGGACTGCATCTTCGTTGGACAGAATGTTATTTCTGAGGAATTGAAGAAAGTCTTTACCGAAGAAGCATTGAAGTTAGAGCATGTAACTGAGAAAGACTGGCACCCAGGAACCACACAGGTTCTAGATCTGGTGCACCCATCGCTTTATCCGGTGATACACGGCGAAACCCAAATCTATGACGGACAGTGGAAGACCGCAGACCTAGGTTTTGATCCAACTTCGAACTACGGTTTCTCGATTCACAGTAAGTCTCGATTCCAGTGGCTACCCTCGGTGTACGACCTGAGTAAAGGCAAGTTTACCTCCTACATCAATAATCTCCATCCTCGATTCAAGACCCTTTACGACAACATTGGCGACATCTTTGCGAAATGCCTGCCCGCAATTGAGCAGGCCGTTGGTAGATCACAGAAAGAGTACAAGCGAGTGTTCATGGCTGATAAGTGGGACTGGTACGAGGACGAGTACAATGACAAGCGACTAGCCATTTGGAGAGACGAGTCAACTAGCGACGGCGAGAAAGATAGAAAGTTTCAGGAGCTCGAGGCTGAGAAAATGGAACATTTCAAGCCTTTAAAGATTGCGTACAAAGAGCCCGAAGCGTCCGACTTCTCGTTCAAGAGTTTTGAGAGCCTCAAAGTAATTGTCAAGATGGCTAACATTCATTTGACACCGGACGCTCCGAAGTACGAGGGTGGATCCTGGCACTATGAGGGAACTGCTTCAGAAAAGATTGTTGCCACTGCCATCTACTACTATGATTGTCAAAACATCACCACCTCAAACCTAGCATTCAGGACTGAGCTGGAGGAGTTCACTGACTACGAGCAGAACGACAATTCCGGCGTTGCTGCAGTGTTTGGACTGCAAGACGAAGATTTGTTGGTGAAAGTACTGGGCCGTGTTGAGACAGGTCAGGATAAGGTAATAGTGTTTCCAAACAACTTCCAGCACCATGTGGACTCTTTTGAGCTTGCCGACCAGACAAAGCCCGGTCATCGAAAGATTCTCTGTTTCTTTCTGTGCGATCCAACTGAGAATGTGATTGCATCTGACGTTGTTCCGTTCCAGCAACGCAACTGGTGGCTAGAGTCAAACCAGTTCAGCGAATTGGCCATGAAACTGCCACCAGAGCTTGTTGAAGAGGTCGCGAATCAGACGATGGGGCTTAAGACCTTGGAAGAGGCGAAAAAGATTAGGCTAGAGCTGATGGAGGAGAGGTCAAGTCAAGATGATGAGGATGAGGATATTTTTGAGACCTTCTCGCTTTGTGAACATTAAGGATATGATGTAAGAAATAAATGACCTGAATATGGCACTCGAAATGGTTACCCACTTTTCTACCATGTCGAACCACAACGCGCTCCCAGCAAACGCGTTTGTTTCGCGTTTCGCGTCACATTTATCAGTATGTCAAACTTCTTTGGAAAGAAGCCTGCTGCTGTTGTGGCAGGTCCTACACCGTGGGTGGAAAAATAGTGAGTAACGGGTCTGTGAAGTAACTAACAAGTCGACCGAAGTCGTTGGACGATGTGTCCGCACAGGATCACGCGGTAACGGTGTTGAAGCGAACATTGGAGTCGAGTAATGTGAGTGTGAGATGGAACTACTGCAGAACCAATGAAGATGACTATGTTCGATCGAGAAAGAATACAGGGAACATATATTGCAAAGAGGCAAATGTGAAAGCAGATACAACTATCGATTGCCCTGAAATGTGTATCAGTTGCGTGTCTTTCTGAAGCGGATTACAAGGCAGGGTGAAGAAACAGGTCAATTGAGGTCGGTTTACAAGAATAATGAAATGTGTGAGACGCTAGAGACAAACTACTGGAATCGGCAAGCTTTTTCTAGTACTTATGATTAAACCCTAACTAACAAGCTTCCACACATGCTTTTCTATGGCCCACCTGGCACAGGAAAAACGTCAACGGTTCTAGCCCTTGCCAAAGAGCTATTTGGCCCCGAACTCATCAAAACCCGAGTCCTCGAACTCAACGCTTCCGACGAGCGAGGGATCTCAATTGTTAGAGAGAAAGTCAAGAACTTTGCTCGATCGATGGTCTCTGTCCCCACTCCGGCTCAGAAACAAAAGTACCCATGCCCGCCGTACAAAATTATCATTCTCGATGAGGCTGATTCTATGACAGGTGACGCACAGTCGGCTCTGCGACGAACTATGGAAACTTATTCCAAAATGACACGATTCTGTTTGATTTGTAATTACGTCACTCGAATCATCGATCCCTTAGCTTCGCGATGCTCCAAGTTTCGGTTCAAGTCCTTGGACGAACATAACGCTCTACAGCGACTGCAGTACATCGCCAGCGAGGAGAAAGTTGTCTGCCAGGAAGATGCGCTGCCTGCGTTGCTCAAATCGTCTGGTGGTGATTTGCGAAAGGCTATTACATTATTGCAGTCAGCGGCAAAACTCCAGAAAACGGATGATGACTTGGACATGGATGGAATCACAGTCAGCACAATCTACGAGATATCAGGTGTGGTTCCAGACGACACAATCAATTCCCTGCTCCGGCCATGCATCGCCGGATCAATTTCTGACATCAAGTCTTCGGTGGATTCCGTTGTCCTTGACGGCTGGAGCGCTGCTCAGATTGTGCTTCAAATTCACGACAGACTTATCAAAGAGGAGCACGAAGATGTGGTCCCTACGACAGCCCAGAAAAATAAGGTCGCTTCAATTTTGTCATTGGTAGACGAACGACTAACAGATGGTGCCGATGAGCATATAACATTATTGGACATGATGTTGCAGATTTCATCGGCGCTCAATTAGCATATATATTTAACCATGACATGTTGTGATCTTGCTTTCGTGTTTGCAACAGTACGCTCGTATTTGATGTATATGACAATCTGAGTTTAGATTGTGATGAGGCAGGGTCACTACAATCGTCTGGTTTCATGCAGCTTTAGAGCCACCATGTAACAAGGCTACAGAGCAATCATTGAAGATGGAGAAGTATGTTTTTTAATTAAGGCGATAATTCGAATTTTAGAAGCACGTGGTTAGATGCACTGGAGCCTATATATATTAAGCATGCAGATCCTGAAACCAGCCCATGCATGCATATATATAGATTTAATAAGCCATAATCAAGGTTAAACGACGACCAATTGCTCCAGAAGCCCATATCAGTGAGTCCCAGTGGCCGAGTGGTTAAGGCGTTGCCCTGCTATCAAGATATCATCACGGCATCATGAAGTAGTTAAGGCATTGGGTTCTGCCCGCGCAGGTTCGAATCCTGTCTGTGACGAGCAGCTGCAGCTCCTGCGGTCTTTTTTCGCTGTTTTTGCTTTCTATTTTAATCACGGAGTTTATTGAGATGAAACTAGTATATAAAATTAAAGTGATCTACATATATGCATATATCGAGAACAACGGCCCAGCCGAGGAAACGCTATTGGAAAGTTCGCATATCTATGCTGCGAAAAGACACACCGTGTCAATGTAAACGTCTCATTGAATAGCTAGAAAGCTTGGTAGGATTTCTTGTCCTGAATATATATGCTGATCGATCGGCCCGATCATACGTGTCTCAAGCCGCTATCTCCTCGGGCCGTGGGTCTAGTTGGTTATGACACCTGCTTGGGGCTCCCCAGATCAGGTCAGGGTGGGATCACTGATTACTTTCTTTGCCTCGAGATTGTTCATGCAGGAGTTGTTTAGCGCGTCGATCATGAGATCGTCATATTGAGATATACTCCCTGCCCTCGCACGTATCTCTTGCATTTTACCGTACATTAAAAAGAAAAGATATTTCGGTACACATTAAAAAACTTGATTTCACCGAGAGACGTGCTCTCAGATTTTGTAGATTTAATGCTGTCCACGTGAGCCGCATTAGTCCATGAAGTTGCAGCCGCACGGAACAGCAGTAAGCAGGCTATAAACCTAGATTTCAGATCAGCATTCATATATGCCATATGCGTTCATTAAGTATTACAAATCATCAGTAAACCCGACCCAGGAATCGTCTATAGCTGTCAGGTGTCGTAGGGTGGGCCTACCATGAGGACAGTTCCAAGGCTTATCCAGCTTTGCTAAGTTCCTAACAATTTGCTCCATTTGCAAGCTTGAAAGAGCCTGTCCAATCATTATAGAGCTGCGACATGCTCTCATGGCAAACATGGCGCGAACCTTAGAACACCGTGGAATTGAGCTATAGGTGTCATTGATTGTGTGGTCAGGATCTCCATGTTTGACGACATATTCACCCGCGTCCACGCTGCCTCCGCCATTGGACTGTATCAAGTCAATTAGTTCTGAGAAGTCACCTTCGTTGAATATCGTTCCCTGAGAAATCGGCAACGAGGCGAGCGAGCACTTCTTACCTGGAGGGGCGTCACCATTATACACAACGCGAAACCCATTCGCTAGGAAGGTATTAATATTGGACTCCACTGTAAGTTCGTCAACTGCAGAGAGCGTTAGTTGCCGTGGAACAACCAACGGCTGGTTTTCGAAAACTGTCGTCCTCTGTAATCGCTCAAAGTTATGCTTCTCATCACTAGCATGCTGGTCAACGATGAATACATCCTGTTTCTTTTCGCCATCCTTCACGACCAGGACAAATCCCTTGTTGAACTGTCCAATTATTTTCATGTCGGTGAAGTCGTCCTTATGGATGTAGAGGTTCAGCAGGCTTTCGGCTGCATCATCCAGATCCGATTTTGACACTCCGTTGCTCAAACTCGAGTGCTTGCCTCCCGACTTATTCAATAACTTCATCTTACTCAAATCCACCGACATTGAAGACCTGTGATTGAGAGTTTTGCTCTTCCAGTTGTTGAGCTTGCGGCCCTCCAACACGTCCGCTATCTCCACGCCCATTCGTTCAAAACTGCTGGCTGACCTGGCTGAGCTGGAGCTGGTGGGCCTGAATCTTGGCCTTTTGTATGGAACTGAGTGTGATGTGCCATCGATTGTGATTTCAACATCACCTCTCCCTGACTCGTCCTCGATAAAGGATTCTTCGTCGATAACCATTGAGTCTCCTTCCACAAAGAGGGAAGTGTCCTGTTCGTTATCTGAACTTTCAATGTCTATGCCCTCAGGGATTGGAATGCCGCGCAGTTCTTCGATGACAACCTGTGACGGCTTTGGCGTGCCGTCGGCTCTATCGTCTTCAGCGCTTTCATCGCTTAGAGTACTGAGTACAGCTCTAGTGTCACTTGAAACTTTCTCGTACTCATCGAGATCTTCCACCTCTGGCATGCTTTCGTCATACTTCTCTAAGTCCTCCTCGTCTTGTCTCAGATCCTCGATTCTCATCGCCAGGTTCCCAGGCTGCTTAGTGGACTTCTCCGGCTCCTCATCCACGTCGTACTGCTGTTCCATTTCTTCATGTTCCTCATCCTCTTCCTCACTAGAAATGGTGCCTTCAGTTTTCTGCTCATCATGCTCCGATTCTTCTTTCTCATCCTCCTGCACCTCAACCGAATTGCTAATCTGACTGTGCTTGAATTGGGACAAGAAATTTAGCGTTGAATGCCTAGGCGTTACGGTTACATGAGTAGTCCCATCCGTCCTAGGAACCCTCGAGCTGGTCGGCTGACTCAGCGCCACTAAGTCCCTACTCCGTGGAACCTCGCTGCCGTTGTTTTCAAATGCTCTGACAAGCTCTGCTTTGAGGTTCTCGACCAATTGAGCTTCGTAATGCAGTAGTAGCGTTCGCTTATCGGGAGTGACGTTGACGTCATAAGAGTCTGTAGGCATATGCAGGTTTGCAACGACAAATGGTATCTGAACAGTATTGAACTGCTTGTAAACCTCGTTCACAGCCCGAGACACTTGTGGAAGGAGACAGGGCCGTGAGTTGACAAAGTAGAGCTGCCTGTCAGCGGATGATCTGCCATGTCCAAAAATGGGTTTCGAAATGTAGCCAGTTATACGTAGAGTGTTTGGTTGGTCGTCATCTTCCGACTCTTCCTCTTTGTCGTCGTCGAGAGTGAAATCTGCTCCACTCTGACTATCTAAACTAATGTCAGAGATGTTTTTCGTGGCCTTCTTCAAGACCCTAGAGGGGCCCCAATCAAAAGTCAGATCAAGTGGATAAAGTGAATTTATGCTCGTGGCGCCATAGATATTTGCAATGTTTTGCAGTAGGTTCTCGTTTCCATTTGAAGTGAATACGACGGAACGCTTTCCTTCTTTTATATTCACCACGTTGATTCGAACGCCAACTGAGATGATCGCATATGCCTGGATGATCGTCAATGCTTTTGAGTACTCCCGTTTAACGTTCCTCTCTAGATCTTTTCTTCGAACAGGCAGCGTTTTGAACAGAGTCGTCACGCCAACTGTAGTCCCTTTCGTGCCTGAAACCGTCGATTTACTAGTGAGAGTGCCACTGCGGTCCAACACCAACTTCGTTGCTCTCGGTGCCGCCATTTCCGTAGCTGTGGTGACGGTCACATCGGCCAATGCACACAGAGAACTCAGTGCTTCTCCTCTGAACCCGAACGAAACGACGCTTTGAACATCATCAAATGTACGCAGCTTCGAAGTGTGGTATTTCAAACCGATTCCCTCAAAGTCACTCTCGTTTATTCCGCTGCCATTGTCGATGACTTCAAACGATTCCAGCCCATTGTTTTTGAACCGAACCTCGACTGAAGTAGCACCAGCGTCAAGTGCGTTTTCTACCAGCTCCTTCACAGCGCTGGCGAGATCAATCACCACCTGGCCTGAGGTGATTTGATGGACGGAGTCTCTGTCAATCTGTTGAATCGTCATCTTTTAGCGCTTGCCGTAAGCGTATCAAATCTCGTGATGTTATAGCCGCGATATTGGTCCGCTCGACGCGTATTTGACGCGTAACAGACGCGCTGTTTGAAATCTGTGATCGGGAACTAGTGGGCCCTATCTCATCGCTTATCGATTTGGGAAGAGGGTTAGGGTTAGAACAGTGTTACGGCCCATCGCCATCACTGTGAACCGCAACACATCGATGCCCTCGGGCACCCCAGAGACATATGGCGAACTAGTGGCGAGCTTCCAAAAGTTCCTTATAGCCCTGATCCATGTTATCTTGTACGTCCGCGAAGTGTATCCACGCAATGTGTTCCACCGTGTGAAATCTGGCTATGGAGTTGCGATCCCGCAAAGCAGACACCCAGGACTAAACGAATACATCGAAACGCTAAGCGAGTCGTGTACAGCTTCCATTCAGAAAGGTAGCGTTAAGCAAATCTCGATTGTTATTCTCAAGAAAAGAGGCGTCCGCGTGGCCCCAGTTGATGATGTGTTCACCCCCGTGGAGCGGTTCGTGATTGACACGTCTGATTTTCCCGAAATCAAAAAGAAGCATCTCGTCGAAAGCATTGACTACAACAAGGAGTTTACGTGGTCCCAGGTCTATGAACAGTTTCGGGCCTGTCTGAGTACTTTGATATCGATGGACGCACCTTCATCGTTTCCTGGGTCATTAGGCCCTCTTGATCCCAGAGCGGAGTATAGCTTTACTGTTCTGCTCGAGACAAGTGAGACCGAGTCAAGCGAATGGATCGTGGCGGATCCACAGTATGACCGAGAGCTAGTGGTGAAGCCAATAAGATTCGTGGATGCTGGGCCAATAAGTTTCAACCTTTTCCTGGAGCAGGATAAGGCCAAAGAAAAGATGCCTGAGAGCTTTAGTTCGAGCAATGAGTGGTGAAGACACATAGGGGGGAGGGGGGTAGGAAAAAGTTCATAATACTCTGACGGAAGACCTCAATCCACGCGATCATGGACTCCCTGAAGTCATGTTAAAAGAGCTGCAGGAGAGCAGTGCCCTGTCTTACAGTTCACTTGCTGGTTTCTAACAGGAATTTCCGTCTTTATGATGCCTGCTCCAGTCTCAGGCGCGACAGGTGGGTGTGCAATTGGGTTACCTCATCTTCAGCAATCTGCTGGTGCCACTGATGCTGCTTCTGCCTTCATACCCTCGAATGCTGCCGAGCCCTCGAGTTACTGCCCCATTTGGCTTGACATGCTTGATCGCACGGGTCGCTTTACGTTTGCCTCCGAGCCCGGTCTCACAGGAGTCCAAGCACGGTCCTCGGTCTTGCCAGAGGCATTCCGGCTAATGAGGCATACGAAGCATACTCCTGAAGGGTATTCAAAATACACGCGACCGTGAGAATGGCCCTCAATCGCCGGTTGTATATCTTGCAAGCCACTCAGGATGCGGCTGACTTGCAACCTTTAACAGAGCTTGAAGCGGTGGCGAAGATTGACCGCCTCCAAAGAGAGATGAACGTGGTAGTCATAGACCTGAACACAGCATCACACAAGTCTTAACAAGCGTGTCATCTCTATCAGTGAACGACTAATAGCCAGCAGTTCGAGCAATTCAAAAAATGATCACCAAGCGGAAAGAGCTTGTACAATCGTGGCGAGCTCTTGACCAACGGCAAAGATCTCACTGGTGGCAGTAACATACAACAGCAGAAGCAGCATGTGAAAGAAAATGCTTTTAATAAATATCTATACGGACACGGTTTCTTGACAATCAGCAGTGACAGCTGAAAGATCGCGTACACCGTCCAGATTAGGATTATATGATTGACTGGTAGTGAGAGTGCTCTAGTACCGTCGACTTGATGAATTTTGCTTGCGAAATTCTGAATAACTGTAGTGGATCAGCCCCTGCTGAGGGGCCAAAGCGAGCGTTTCTGGGACTAGGGTTGCATAGAGATGATCGTGAATGTCGTTAGGTGAGTCGATGAGTGTCGCTGTAGCATCGGGCCAGCTAGTCCAATGCCAGGGTCTTCTTTGCGTTCTCGTAGACGAGGTAGGAGATACTGACTGCTGGCGCCACTTTTGCGAGGTTTGGCCCCAGACCTCGGAACAATCCGGCGTATCCGTCTCGTTTTATCGTCTTGTTATAGACATCTCTTAGTCCGTCGTATTTGTATGGATGCGCTGCTGTGCCCTGGGCCTGTAGTCGCGTTCGAAGCAAGTTAATAGGATACACAACTGAAGCGCCCACCGATCCACTGAGGGCACCCATGGTAAGTACCGCAAGATTACCCATTTCAACTTCGCTCGGGTCCACACCCAACTTAGTGGCTTGTGACGTGAGGTAGGCTCTCTTCATGGCGGAGAACGTGCCGAGATCCAAGGCGGCAAACGGGAAGATACCACCGACACCAACCCACAGACCACGGTAAAAGATCTTGATACCGTTTTCGGCCCACATTTTTCTTGCCGTGTCAAGAATTAGCTTGTTTCCTCGGTATGGTGACACCTGAGCCTCGCATTGCACTCGGAACTTCAGAGTATCAACGGGGTAAATAGTGAACTGAGAAACCATGCCACCAATACCACCAGCCAAGAAGGTTGATGCTCGCGATAGCTCTGAGGTATCTGCGACGCCTTCTACCTGACAGAGGAACTTCTTGGCGACCTCAAAAGAACCGAACTTCATGGCCGATTCAGGAAACACCTTAATGACGTTAAGTCCATTGCCCAGGAAGAACGCTCGAAATCCGCCCTCTTTCCATATTATTCGCATTGCCTGCATTATGCTAGTTTTAGCTGCCTGGCCCGCGTCGGCGGCGGCAACTGTGCTGACGTTAGCAGCACAGGTCTGCCCGCTTTGGGCAATGAGGTACACCTTTAGTCGATCAAACGGAGCTGTACATGTTCGAGAAACAACACCCGCGAGACCTCCGGCCAGAAAGTATCCTATGCCATGCAACGTTTCTGAGCTCAGAATCACGTCTCCCTCACTCGACAGGTCCATGTCCTCGATGAAGAATATGTAGGCCGCATGCAGTGGACTCTCTCGTGCAGTCTTTGGAACAAATATTAGGTTGTATCGCCAGTCGTCGTATGAAATATAACCGTCATTGTCCGAATCAATGGCATCGAAGAAAATGTTTAGTTTGTCGTCGTCAAAATCCAGATCTAGCCCGCTCAAACCTTCTCGAATCTCATCAATGTCTAGTATACCGTCTTTTTTGCGATCCAACATAACAAATGCCTTCGCTAGAAGATCTTCGGTCTCTCGCATGTAATTCGAGAATACACGGAAATCAATTTTGCCGTCCTCCGACATTATTTGAACTAGCTCGTCGACCAACTCATTCAGATTGGCCAAGGGCTGGTACCGCTGAGTAAGCAGTGCACATAGATCCTCGGCATCTAGTCTATTCGACTTTTTGACGTCTAGCTTGTCGAATAGCCGC
This sequence comes from Blastobotrys robertii, assembly GCA_030564385.1. NCBI lineage: Eukaryota > Fungi > Ascomycota > Dipodascomycetes > Dipodascales > Trichomonascaceae > Blastobotrys > Blastobotrys robertii. The sequence continues at coordinate 187,561 of JAJLUQ010000003.1, forward strand.
TGGTACCGGACTTCTCGCTCTGCTGCTGTTTCATTCCGCATCACGTGCTCCGGGTCACGTGCTACCAGTGTTGCTGTCATTGGCCATTAATAGTGTACAGTTCAAGGTATTCAAAAATTTAAGCACCAGCGCTCAGCGCTCAGAGGGATTGCTGGTGAGACGCTTATTTTGGACGAATTTTGTGTGGCTCCTGGGACTTCCGGGTAAGATGAACGCCGCAATACACGGGGCGCTTACCTTATGTAATTATGGTAATTGATTCGATGTGTATGAGTTTGATGGAGGCAGATTCCCCGAATATTTTATGTGACGCGAGTTTATTTATGTGTATTAAGCGAAGCGTAGAATAGAGGACCTTTTTCGGCTCTTCGGCAGGTTTGGTTAGGTCAGTCGGGATGTCACCAATGAGGCTGCGAACAAAACGCCACTAAGCAACAGTACACCCAAACTAGGTTAGTTCAGTCAATTGACCGAGTGCGTTTCATGTATTCGACCTAAGACATCTATGTCGTGTAGAATCTGTTAGTTATTACAAAAAAGGCACAACAAAACTGACTGAAACTGGACATTTTAGTATACCGACTTAATTGAACGCTTTTAATGCATCTCATGTCCGCAATTACGTTCTTATTGACCCATTAAAGCCTCTCATGAGATTACTGTGTTTCGAGTCTCTGTCAGCCTCACCTTGTGTGGCTCGCTCACGTGAGCGCGCTGTTCTACACAGCCAGCTCCACATAACTACCTGTGCTATCACCATGTCGGCCGTGAACTTTCGAAGAATAGACGTTGACCAGTACGACCCAGACGCGGTCATCTCTCGAGAGGAGCTGGTCCCACCACAACGACCTGTTTCCGCCGACGAGATTGCTCAGCGAGCGCAGCAGGTGCGAGGGTTTTTGACCAAGGGGGATTTCAGAGGCGCCCTGCAATTTGCTCTAAGTGACCCTCCATACGGCGCTTCAGAGAAAGATAAGGTGAGTTGCAGGCGGGAATAAGGGATGTCGGCGGCGGTGGCGGTGGCCGCAGCGGGAGGGGAGAGCGGAGTAATTGGGTTCGTGGTGAGAACACTATAGCGGACGGTTGTTGCCTGGATGTGTCGGATACGGATGGAAGCTATGTCTTGCAACGGACAGTTTACCCTGTCGCGGACTTTTGGATCGATTTCAGGCGCAATTGAGAGGATCGCTCGATATCGCTGCGGAATTCGCCGTTTCGTCAGCGACTGGTTTCGGTCGGATTTTGACAATGGCTGCGGTTGAAGAATTAGAAGTAAAGATGAAAAACTACGATATTGGATGCTTGGACGAGCATTGGGCTTCGTCTCAACGGTGGCGCAGTTGACAGCATCAAGCGGGGTTCAAATTAACACATCGTTGTTTGATAGTGTATTCACAGTGTTTTCCGCTTCACTGGTCTCATCCTTTGTTTTGCAATACTAATTCAGGAAACTCACTTGAAAACCGTCATTGATATCCTTATCTCGGTCAAGAACAGCGAAATCACACCGGTCGTCGAGTCTCTGGCCCCAGAAGCTCAGGACGTTCTCATCAAATACCTATACAAGGGCATGGGCTCGCCTCTAGGTACCGCTCACGGAAACGGTGGTGTCCTGCTGGCCTGGTTCGAAAAGACCGTCGACGTCGCCCGACAAGGTTCTGTTCTGAGGTATATTTCGGACAGGAGAACTGTTTAGTAGCGTGGTAGCAAGAAGAATGACATGATTCCGTTTGCCATAGTTCGGACACCACGATTTGTGTGATTTCTCGATTCCGGGGCGCGCTCATTTCTGCATGTCGGCGAACAAATTAGATTCGATAGATCATGCGCCGCTACACCTTTCTCGTTATGCACCTGAGATGGAATCGAGCAGCCCAGTCTAACTTTACCGTCCTTCTGTAACTGCACCCCGCCCACCGACTCGGGGCCCCGGTCGGAATATCCTTGCTCATGCCGCAGACCCACTCCCCATCAACCCATATCGGCTCAGGCACCAATAACGAACAAATACCCACTAATGTCTTCTATTAAAGCTTGTTCTTGCCGCTTGCGACGGTGTTCGTCTGATGCCAGCGGAGGTACTTTTTGTCCACAGTGAATATTTGCTGAACAGAACAAATATAAAAGCCAAGTCTTTCCGCGATATCAAAAGCCAAATTAATCAAAAAGCTCACCCTAGTCTCTCATTATCATGAAGTTCACAGTCGCTTTTCTCGCTACCGCGCTAGCCTCTCGGCTTCCAGATGCCATTTCCGTTTCTGACACTCTGTTCAATGATTGTCAAAACATGCAGAACGCTCTAAACGAATTCACTCCAGGCCAGGAAGCTGGATTTACTGCTTTTCACAATGCCTACGAGACTCTCCAGAGCAACTACAATGCCAACACCGGCACACTTCAGAAACTGGGCAAGTTTGATGAAAACGAATCCGCTACCTTTGTCGACCACTTTCACAGCCACACGGAACTGATCACCACTCTCATCAATCAATGGGGTGTCAAGTTTGACGACCTAAGTCAATTTGGCCAGGAGAAAATCACTGACGACTCGACCGTGTTCACGAACGATATCACTGCCTACGAGAAGTACATCAACCAGGCTCTGACTAAAAACGCCCAGGCTATAATCGAGAAGGACTTCGCTGATATCAAGAGCAATCTCGATGATTTGTTTGAGGCTGCCGCAAACGTCTAACTCCACAGGAACACTGTATGCAGTACCTATTTAACACTAACCTTATTAGTCAACTCATTCATTATGCTCTGGACGTACGGCGTTTTCTTTCCCGCGATCATTACCATCACAGATTTCCTTGAATATCCCATCAGTACGCCGCGGGGTGGTCATTTTGATCAAATGAGTAATATAGGTATGGATAATGCTTCATATGAAGCTGAGTCTATGCAATGCAGTTGCCGTCAGCATTTCTGGCGCCAGAAGGGTATGAGGTGAGGAAGCGTTGAAATGAGACGTGGCTGGAGGAGACAACTTCTGACCGAAAAACTCATCGCAAGACAGTCTGTTCATTCAGAATGAATGATTAATACATCTCGTTGCTGAGCCTCACGTTTTCCCTTCTGAGCAAATCATTCTCGTGCCTGAGCTTAGCAATCTCCATAGTCATCGAGTTCTTGATGGACTCGCTGATAAGCCGAATCTTCTCATCCATAATCTGCTCGTGCGCTTCTCTCTCAGCATCGAGTTGATCCAAAAACCGTGTCTCGACCTCAGCCAGGTTCTGCTCATACCTTTCACTCAGCTCATGTCTCACGTCCATCTCGATCAGCAAGCACTCTTGCTCCAGCTGTTTGATCCGTAGGTGTAGGTCCTCATTGTAAGTCGATGCAGAGCTCACCGACCGGCTGTCGTCCGCAAGAGTAGAGGAAGAGTCAGAGCTCGAACTGATTCTCTTAGGAACAAGGATATCTCTAGCCAAAGCAGAATATCTCAGCATTTGAGAGGCCGAGTTGTAGTCGCCGTATGCATCCATATTCACTAGAATAGCGGACCTCTGCTTGAGCTCTGGAATGAAAGCATTGCTCAGGAGCAACTGGGTGAGTTTTGAGCCTCGAAAAATGTTGTAGTCCACGGTGCTGTTCTCGTTCTCTCGATCTCGTTGTTTCTGGAGGCACTGACCCAGCAACATCAAACTTTTGTTGATTGCACAGCTCTCGACGAGCGAACTGCCGACTGTCTTTGAAATCTTGTTCCGCTCGCTACCGGCAAGATCAACAATCGAAAGAACACTGCTGTGGACCTCATTTTTCCTTCCTTTGGAAATTCGCTTCACCTCAATCAGAGTAAAAGCGTGTGATCGCGATGAAGCATTGTTCAGGCCAGTCGAGTTTGCCTTTCGCTGCGCGAGTCCCTGCTCTAGAACTTTGTAGGCTTCGGACCTCTCAGCGACATAAACTTTCTGAAGATCACTCAAATATGTTCGGCCAGTGTCATCAGTTTTGATGCTCAATGCCTTTCGCTTGCTCGAGCCGTCCAACAAGCTGAAAACTCTGTCATTGTAGATTTCCACCATAGACATGTACACTCCATAGCTGTACTTCTCGCTAATTTCAAAGCCATCCTCATTCATGTTGGCAAACACTTTACTCCTGCCAGTCCAATCCAACATTAACCCTGCCTCCACGGCAGAACTCGTTCGCGCAGTGTTCTTGTCGCTAATGGCCTCAACAGTCTCAAACTCGGCCAAGTTACTTCCAATACTCTTGAAAATGCCATCAATGGCAAGATGGATCATACCAGGAGTCTGCTTGTATCCAAATGTTGTGTGAGATTTGCCAGATCCAGATGGGCCCATAGTAAAGAAGAGGGAATCGTGCCCATGAAGAACATTCTCTACCAGCGGTCTAACAATTCCTTTGTAAATATCCAATTGGCCACACGATTCTCGGTAAATGCCGCTGAAGCTGAAGGTCTCGCCCGTCTTGTATCGTGAACCCTTTGGTGGCTTCACAGCAATTTGGCTGTTTCCGGGTAAAACAGTAGCATAGCTTTCACCTGCTCCAACAGACTTTGGCTTTAGTCGGAGATACACAGGAAGGATTGTCTTGTGGTCGCTCATGTTGTAATTGTGATTCGATCTTACAAATGTTTGTTTACATTTTGGTGTGAGGCTGATTGGGTTAGGGCGGCACGTGATACCGTCACGTGATGAATCAAGACTAGGAACCATCACGTGACGCTCTAGCTTCACCTTTTGACAATATGGAGAGCAAAAAGCGGACGAGGAGCGACGAAGAAGAGGAGAGGGGAGAATTGGGACTCAAGAGGCAGAGATCTGAAGTTGATATCGGCGGCAAAGCACTTGATTGTCCAGAGGAAAATCGGCTCGATGATACATCAAAGGAGGTCGTAGACAACTCACAAGATACCGTTCTTGATAGTCAGAGCAAGGAAAGAGAGGAGGATAAGAGCCTATCCAAAGAAAATGGCAATGTCCTGGAGGAGATCTCTGAAGGAATGACTGAACAGGGACCAGTTCACGTCGAACAAGGTAAAACGTTAGACGAGGATAAGGCGGATGAGACAACGGTTGTTACAGTTGAAAAAACTAGCAGTGCTGATAAACCTGAATCAGATGAAAGCAGGAAAGATAGTTCGAAAAAGGAGGTTGTGGAGGTTATTGAGGAGGTAGAAGTCAAGGAAAACGACAAGGAAGATAAACCAGCATCTGCATCTGGTTTTGGTATTGGCACTGCGTTTGGTAGTGAATCTTCAAAGCCTGCAGAGTCTATTTTCTCCGAAACCAAGAAGGATGGAGTAAAAGAGAGCGGATCGATTTTTGGCTCCGGTGGCAGCTTTGCAGTGAAGAACGAGGCAGCAATTTTTGGCGGCGAATCAAAGCCTGTGTTCGGTTCGGGATCTTCTTTTACCGCCTTCGGCTCCGGCTCGATATTCGGTAGCTCAGAGAAGTTTGGAACTGATTCGAAGAAGAACGGATCGATTTTCGAGTCCAAGGAAGTGAAAGAAGCCAAATCAGACGAAGAAGAAGTGAACTTCGAGGAAGAGACAGACAACAGCAATGATCACCTGTACGTGCAGAAACACCTAGAGGCGCAACAGACATCCACTGGTGAGGAGAACGAGAGATCCCTGTTTTCTTGTCGTGCGAAGGTTTACTTTCTCGATGTCACAAGTTCTTTGGGATGGAAGGAAAGAGGTTTGGGCTCGCTACACGTTAACCAGGACAGCAAGGATAAGTCTCGAATCGTCGCCAGAAGCGATGGTGTGCTCAGAGTCATTGTCAACTTGCCGTTACTCAAGGAATACAAAGTCAAGAAGGGCATGCAGAGCTCGCTGAACGGCGATAAGTTCGTGAGAGTCATTGCCACCGAGGAGGGCAAGCCATGCCAGTACGCCTTCAAGGTCGGGAACAAAGACACAGCACAGGAACTTCACTCGTGGATCTCTTCTTTGATTCCAAAGGCTGTGTAACGAGCGGGTAATGCGAAGTAGAGCTTTTCGCGTTCTGCACAGTGCTGGTACACTCACTTAAAAGTTTGTATTTAACATGTAATAACAGATCACTCGATCACCTCACCGCATGTCTTGCATATAGCTCAGAATTTTGAAACACCTAGCTTTTACGCTTGGCTTCTGATGTAATGAGGTTGTCGTGATTCAGTTAGATCGCGAGACGGAAGCAAGACACATCCTAGCGTAAGGTATGTCTAGCCGCCCCATCCCATAGCACCAACACAAAGAATAGCAGGCTGCGCTATATCGGATTACTTACGTTGTACAAAGCGAAAAACGTTGTAGAGTGTCTACCGCTATAGAGTGCCAATCGCTATAGCATTTTGATTTTACTCACTTATCGGTGGTCAATGCTGCGCGGTACTCCAGATCAGTCGCAATGCAGGGACTTACCCCACGTGACATTGCCTGTTTCGAAACCCAAATGCGACAAGTCTCAACTTAACCATCTATCAACATTTGGTAAGACCTATGTTTCTGACGTTTTTCGTATCAAAATAACACCACAGGGAACCCTGTATACCTCGCTCATGCCTGCCTTCGCCTGCTTGCACATCCGATGGCAATCCGGTGCTGCACACAAAGTCCCTCGGGATTTACATGGGCGGGCCCACGGGCCGGCGGAATCCCAACGGCTCGCCGCTTCGTATGCGGCTCGCGGCTACATTTGAATTTTCTGTCTCGACGACCGAGTGACATAAAAAGGCGGGCCTCCGTCCTTGCCCTCTACTACCTAGACTTACAAATAACAAAATGGGCATACCGGAGAAGCAATTGGCCACCCCGGAAGAGACCGCGGTCAGCGAAAAAGAAAGCCCACACTACAGCGAGGCCGCCAGTGAACACAACCAGACCGAGCTGAGCTCCGACAAGAGCTCCGGCAACCCAGTCTACGGTCTGGATGACGACATATTCTTTCCTGAGGGCGGTTCGCGGGCCTGGCTAGTGGTTCTCGGTGCCTTGTGTGCCCAGATGTCCACCTTTGGTATTGTCAATATCTCAGGAACGCTACAGGCGTATCTGAGTCAGCACCAATTGAGCCATATGAGCGAATCGCAGATCTCATGGATCTTCTCCATCTACATTGCATTGTTTTTCTTTGGTGGAGTTCAAGCTGGTCCTATTTTCGACACCTATGGTCTTCGATGGGTTCTCATTCCGGGATGCATTGGCTCTGTCGCCTCGGTGTTCATCCTATCCGTGTGCGAGAAGTACTATCAGTTCATTCTGGGTTTCAGCGTGCTTGGAGGTATCTCAGCTTCTCTCGTTTTCACGCCTTCGGTTGCCGCGGTTGGTCACTGGTTCTACGAGAAACGAGCGCTGAGCAGCGGCGTGGCCGCCGCCGGCGGAGCCCTCGGCGGCATGATCTTCCCGCTGGCTATGGTCAAGATGTTTCCAGAAATTGGCTTCGGGTGGACAGTGCGAGTCATTGGTTTCATTGTGCTAGTTATGTGCATCATTGCGATTTTGACCCTGGAGACCCGACTCCCCATGAACAAGAAAGCCGGCGCTTCAATCGACCTCAGAGCCTTCCTCGACCTCAAGTTCTCCCTCTGTACTCTCGGCATATTCTTCATTGAGCTCGCCCTGTTCGTCCCAGTGACTTACATCGGAACTTACGCAATCTCCCATGGCATCAAATCTGATCTTCCATACCAGCTGGTGCCCCTACTCAATGCTGGCTCCATCTTTGGCCGAATCCTGCCCGGCTGGGCTGCGGATAAGATTGGTCGATACAACGTCATGACCATCACCACTCTCATGTGCGGCGTCTGCTGCTTTGCCCTATGGCTGCCCGCTGGCCGTTCCGAAGCCATGCTGATTGTCTTCTCAGTACTATTCGGGTTCTGGAGTGGCACTGGTATTTGCCTCACGCCGGTTTGCATCTCTCAGATCTGCAAGACCGAAGACTATGGAAAGCGCTACGGAACCTGTTACTTTTTCGTTTCGTTTGGTTCCCTCATCGGGCTTCCTATTGCCGGCCAGATCCTCAAGGCTCAGAACGGTACCTATACCGGGCTCATCCTGTTCTGCTCTTGTGTGTACGTTCTGGCGGCAGTCTGCATCGTCTCGGCCAGAATCATTGGCGGCGGCTGGTCGTGGAAGAAGATTTACTAGCGAGAGAACGACACCCCCGCTAGCCACAGACAACCTGTGGCGCCAGAACTCAGCGCGCGGTTCTGGATATCATCTCTAACGAATGCATACGACAGCCAGTCCTATACTACATGAATTTAATTTATTGCATCACGCGGCTTCTTGCCTCAACTTGACCTTACTTACTCACTAATATATTAGTTCATACTTACTGCATTTCTTCGGGCCCTATTGAAGCAAAAACATTGGACCTCACACCATAACGCGAATTTCCCCATGGCTACAGGACTAACTTACTTCACTCACCAATAGCCAAGTGTAGAAGCACCAAGCTCATCCGACAGTACTAACGTTATCCGAACATACCTGATCCATCAGTCACGTCTCAAATCCGAAGTTGCTCTGACGTTTCGGCTCCTGCTCTTAAGGGCTCGGGTCGGGGCAGGATGCTTCCAAAACGAGGGACAGTGCAACCGTGTGCGACCGAAATGAGCACATTGGCTTCAAAAAAATTTCGGCATTCAGCATATTCAAACGGTCCAATCTCCACTTCATACTTGCGAATCACTAATACGGCCTGGCGACCCTCTCTCTTGGGTCCCTTTCGTAAACCCTTTCTCGTTCCCGTTCCAACCTCCTTCTATCATCTCTCCTATCATCCCTCCTGTCATCTCTTCTCTCATCACGCCTTTCATCGCGTCTGTCATCTTTTTTCCTCTCTTCCCGTGGTTTGTTATATCCCCACTTGTCGTCTCGCCTGTCTGTGGGCCGCCTATCATCCCTTCTGTCGTTCCTCCTGTCATAACCAACCAGAGCCTTCCTCAGTAGCTGCGCTTTGGTGTAGTTTCGGCCACCAAGGCCACCACCCAGTCTCCTTGGTTTCCAGCCCTTCACAGTTCGACCCCTCTCAACATCCACCAGAATCGCCCTGTTGTTGATTTTTATACCATTAGTCTCTCGGAATGCCGCCTTCATGTCTTTTTCTCGCTCAAATACGATAAACGCGTAGCCTCGACTCTTGCCGTTTGCATCTGTGACGAGCCTGATTCGTTCTATTGGTCCAAACTCGGCGAATACTTTCTCCAGATCTTTGTCCGTCGCCTCGTAGTGTAAACGGGACACAAATAGTGTCCGAAACGCGTCTCCTCGAATGTGACCATCTGTGTTTGGGTCCCCTGCGTTAGTAATTTTCAGCTTCCACCAGATTTTCAATTCCCCCATCTTGGTGACTCTCATGTTCACTCACATTTCTCTATAGCTTCCGCCAATGCCTGCGCTTTCAGCTGCTGCTTATCTCGCTTGTCCCTCTGCTGCTTCTGGAGCCAGCTCTCTGTAGGCACATAGCTCTCATCTGGCGTATTCAGCAGGTCTAGGTAACCTGCAATGCCGTCAATTTTACCGGTGCTCCTCTGCCCCGGCGGGTAATCATGAGCGGGTATATATCTCGGTGGCGGGCGCGGGGCAAACAGCGTCGCCAGGTGATTCGGCATCTTTGTCACGTCGGTCTAAAGTTAGCAGTCCGCTACGGAGATCTTGAGATCAATCTTACCATTGTGTGTTGTGTGTGATCGAGTGATGCGCGCTTGTCTTCGCTTCAACGCCCGCTAACGCGCGTATTACTTGCCTCTGAGTTTGGGATGAGCTCTGCTGAGGTATAGATTCAGCAAGTAACACTCTACCTGGTGTCTTGCAAGCTCGTGAATCTAGCACTGCTGGAGAGGTTGAAATGCATTTATAGTTACAGAAATAGTATACAGGGTAAGTGCGGATGGACCATGTCTTCCACGTGCATGTTCAAAAGACTGTGATCATAAAAGCCCTAGAAACTTCTGAAACCCTTCTCTACACCTCTGAAAGAATCCTTCCCGGGGTTGCTCCGGTCTCACACGCTGAGGTACAAGCCGTGGAGTGCGCGGGCTTGTCTGAAGCGGACGACATGGCCTGTGTTTGTGCTCGACTCCAGATTGCAGCTCTTTGATCTTGTCGGAGAAGAATTTCTGGCGAGGGTTGCAACTGAAGCAACTACACTCGCTGCAGACAGTAATGTTTGGGAAGTTTTTCTTCACCATAGAGATCAAGAAATCCATCTCGTAGTCAATCTTATTCCGCTCAGAAACAGCCAAAACAAAGAAGCGCAAGTTGACCAGTGAATGAAGAAGCGGAGAAAATGAGGTCTCTTTGACCATGCTCTTTCTTAGAGATGAAGACTCCAAGCTCAGAATTTGCACGCTATTCTCAGAATCGATTGCAAACAGCTTCGACAAGTCAGGTATCGGCTTGTCTTGTTCCGGCAATGTCAGGTTGACCCACTTGATCGTCTTCCCAATTGGAATTACTTCTGAGTCGTCGTTCCACCAAGGAAATACTGAGATTTCTAAGGAAACGTTGACCAAATGATACTCATTCAGCTGTGATAGATCAGTATGCTGTCTGTAGTCAACGGCCACCGACAATTCCTGGAGGTTTATGCACTTTTTTTCCATCGTCGACATCAGTCTGGTACTGGCCCGGATCTGCTTTACCCTAGGAAGCACTTCTTCTAGCTTCGGCTTGACCTTTATCGTCCCTTCAACTCCTCTGTGTGAAATATATAGTCTCAACTCATCCCCCGGCTTCTTCGCAGTGCGCTCACACAGCGTGTAAACAAGATTCGGTTCAACCACATTGTAAAGCTCTCGGGAAACCCTGCGTAGTTCCAGAACCTCTCTTAGCTGTAGAAACTTAATGATCTCCTGCCACACCTCCGGTGGCAGCATCGCGAAATTTTTAATGCGCTATTTTGGCCGTTCCTGCAATGATAACAGTTACAGGGCTAGGGCAGGTGGGTAACCCGCTCTCCGTAATCTCACGGAGGGGAAAGTAACCAGAAATAATGGTCAGTGCGTGATTCAACGCTGAAATGAGAGTATTTGGTGTCCTTTTCTGGCCCCGTGCTGTTCCACAAGAATTGTGTTATCAGTTGCTCTGTTTGTTTATGGAATAGGGGCACGGCACACTGTTGGCCCGGCAACTTGGCAACAGCGCATCTGACAGTAAGCAGTTGCATTTGGGCGTTGAGCTTTGCCTGCTGTTCAAGATAATGGCTACTCCAGCTAGCGCGGCTGGTCCTGCTTATAAAATTGAGAGTCTCGGCTGACGGTCAGCGAATGAAACCAATTGAGTTGCTTGCAACAGTTTTGCTGATCTAGTGCTTTCTTCTTGGACCAGACTGGGGTTACGAGCCTTGAATGTGGTGACCTGGTTCGCAGCCTTCGTTCACAGATGGCTTTGTGTGCTGCTGGACAATGCCAGATGAGGCCAAGAGTGTTTTGAACACGGGGCGAGATCGTTGTCCAGTTGGACTGAGAAACCCTCGATAGATTGATGGATTCTAACTTCTTCTGCGAGCTTCGAGGGACCTTTGATGTGACGCGAACCGTTGCCTGTGCTGCTCGAGCAAAAACTACTCCACGGCACTGGTTTCCCGAACGACTCCTGCCCCACTTCGGAGTTAGCTCGGGGCTCGGGGTTGTGCTGTAGATCACCGGATTTGCAAAGCTTGCCCTCAGGCTGTGAATAGTGTTTGTTTGTTCGCTATAACTATAACTGCGTACGCTTGCACTATTCTCCTACTATTCCAACTAACGACGGCGCGGGTGACGCTATACGCGAGTATGCAGACCTCTCGATTCAGCTAGCGGGTCACCGCAGATCCGGTATAACACTGGGAATAAACTTACTAGGCAAATCTGAACTAACCACCTTTTGCTGACCCCGCCATGACCATCATACAGTACCGTCTGAAGAACCGCCGCAAAGGTCCAGAAACCGCAGTGCCTCTGTTGTTGTCTGCAACAATTATCCCGCCCATCGATGCCGCTGCCATATGGGTGTTTGCCGACACTGATCTTTGGAAACTCGAGGAAACGCTGGTCCTGACTGTTGACGAGTTTCCGGCCTGGACGGGCGCCTTGTACCCTGTTCCGGACCAAACAAAAACCAACAAAGATCCCTATAGGCGACACCAGTACATGCATCTCGTCTACAACAGTGAAAATGACCCTGGCGCAGACGTTACTGTCATAACCTCGAGTCTTAGCGTCGGCGAGGTTCTGGAAAAGACTGAAACTGGCAACAGCCGCATCACAAAGATGCTTAGCGGATTTGAATGGCTGACGTATGGCAATGGCCACACTCCAGGAGCCCCAGTCCTGCGAATTCAGATCACTGCTTTGCGAGACGGAATCGTCGTGGGTCTCTCAACTGATCATTTTGTTTCTGACGCTGCTTCAATTGCAATGTTCATGCAAATGTGGTCTGATTTCTACAACGGACAACCGACTGAACCTGTTTTCTTCGACAACACCGTGGACGCCCTCGCACTTCCTTTCGACAAGGGATTTGATAGTAATGTCATCAAAGAGGTGGAGGACACATTTCCGCAAGAGAGGCGCGACTTATGGGCCTCAAAAGACCTTTACCCTCCCGAGCTGCAGTTCATGGTGGAGTCTGATCCTGACGTTCTGGCGGTCGAGCCTCTCGGAACCCCGGTGCCGGCATCTCAGGGTAAGCTCATTGAGAACGCGGCAAATGTCCAAAGTAGAATATTCCACTTCTCAAAGGCCGATGTCGAGTTCATTCATCAGCAATTCCAAAGGGTTGACGAGTTCGTTTCTCTGCAAGACGCCATGAATATGCATGTCTGGAGCCATATTATGCGAGCGCGTAACTTTTCTTCAGAAACTGAATGCGCCTTGGTGATGCCAATCGGTGTGCGCAACCGTTACAAGCAATTCGAGCGACACTATGGCTGTTATCCCAACTCCTGCTGGAACAAGTGGAACTCTCAAGACACAGACTACGCCAAGGGCGCACGTCAAATCAGAAAATCGTATTCGTTCTATGACCGGCAGAATCTCCCCAAGCTACTGCACTATCTTGCTTCGCTTTATTGTCCCACGCGGTACAACACTGTTATTGTGGATGATGTGCACACGGTCATTGTGTCTTGGGCAAAAATTGGCCTAAATGAGCCCCAGCTGGGCAAGCTTGTGTACTCACAGCCCGCGCTCCTGCCTGCTGATGGCTTATGCACCCTGTTAGATAATGCTAAGCGGAGTGAGAAGTGGCACGAGCATGGACTGAGAATGGCGGTACAGGTTGACCAGGAGACTTTGAATCGGATGATTGCAAACGGTTTCCTTCTGTGATGGTAATGATTTCACTATTCTCGCCTGTTATAATCTAAGGCAAAGTAGGAGGCATCAAGAATGCACCCACCTGATTAGGTCTCTCTGTAGCCAGCAAATTAAAATCGCTAGCGCCATGCTTGGAGTTGGACAATTGAACCTGAATGCCCAGCTCTCGGAAAAACTTTGCCGTCTTTGGTCCCAGAATCTTTGCCGTTTGACCAAAGCCAATGATCAAAATCTCTGGCTTCGGATTAACCAGCTCAAACACTCCCAAAACGCTGCTGTCAATCTCAACAATTCCTTTATCCATTCCCTGAAGCGCGCCATCAACGTTAAGCTGAAACGCCTCAGACCCCAGCAGAACCAGCGCCTGGTCTGTCTTCTTTCCCATGCTCAACAGAAACCCCGTGTGTGTGACTCGTTCAATGTTGTTTAGTGGAGGGGGCAAGTCGTCGTAGATGTCGTGATCCGCAAGGGTTCCCTTAGAGGGTCGGGTCTGCAGTTCAGAGACTTCTTCGTTTGGTCGGAGTTTCTCAGGGCTTCGTTTTCTTTGGTTGACAGTTCGATTAGGCGGGACGGAAGGGAAGCTGCTATAGGCTCTGGTTGTGTCTGAGTGAGATGGTCTAGAGATAGCGTTTCTGGAATTGAAAGGTGTTGAGGCATACTGCTTGCGCATTGCTGAGCCACTCGCCTGGCATTTGCTTGATCCACCACCTTGTAGCGAACTGTACGCTCTGCTGCAACTAGCCGTACATGAACTCTGGGCACCGCACGACCTTCGCGAAATGGCGGCCAATCTCGCGGAACAAAGCGCCGACTCTAGGGTTTTCAGCGTTGCTGATTTCATTTTCCCGTTAAATATGCAAGTTTCCAGGATCTGTCCACTCCCAACGTTTGCTTGATGACCTTATACTGGAGGGATGAGTGCGCGCAAAATTTCCCTTCACCACAATGACGGTCAAGCCAGTTAGCTTCATAAGGCCCGTTACCAAGAACGGTGTCGGCTCGTTTTTGCTGCCAGTGAGTATACACGGGACTCGTGATGGGTAGCTGCACTGTTACTAGTCTGCGGGACTGAGAGGCAGTAATGAAAATTCATACAAGCGATTAGGTTCAGCGATATGACCGAGCTGTCTCTTTCTGAGGTATCTAAGGCATGGAAAACTCGAGCTCGATCGCAGTAGGGTAAGAGCTTAGAATCGGTAAGCGCCAGATCAACCTTAACGGCACCACTCAACGCGAACAGTCTGACTTTGGCTTTGCTCATTGACAAAACGTTCTTCTTCATCAAATACTGTCTCAACTCTACTCCGCTTCAGAAACTGACCGCCGAAGATAGCAATGTGCCTCTATACCTCATCAGCGCTGCTTCGCTACCGCTACTGTTCCGAACTAACCTAGTGCCGAAAAATTACTCTTCGATACTGCAACTGGGGAGGCTCCTCCCAGGGCATGCGAGACTTTCTCACTACACAGCTGAAGACGTTTGCTGCCCAGCACCCAAAGGTTGAGCTCATCGTCAAGAAGGAAAGCGGCCACCCAGTCCTCACCGGCGAATACACTGGCGGCCTGGAAAAGACCATTTGCGTGCGAAATATGCCCCCACACAAAATCCTCGAAAAGCTGTCAGTGCTCCACGAGAGCTCAGGCAACAGACTGAAGAAATACAACAGGCCCGTCGAGAGCTCAAACCCATCCGTCAGAGGCATCTGGTCGCCATTCCATGTCTCCAAGGAGTTCCGATACAAGATATAAGCTAACAGGGAATGCAGTGTACATAGTAACGTTTCATCTACAGTGAAGCGCTGACTTCTAGCACCAGCACGCGTGTATGTATTGGGGCGGGGGGATTCGGGTAACCGTTCTGATTCGAGTGCCTTCCGGTCGACTTGTCCATTCGCTTGTTAAATATACATCTATTTCTATTGGTTCGTAACTCATTATCTTGCCCCGCTCTATAAATATTAGTTCTTGCCGAACGTCATGATGTCATGCCCTCTTCTCCTCGGCCTTGGGATTGACGAATGGATGCTGCAGGGCTTCCTCCGGCGAGATTCTCTTTTCCGGACTCAGCGCCAACATCTTTTCCAGCAAATCCACAAAGCTAGTCAGGCCCGGCTCTAGTCGCTTCCTCAGCGGTTTCTCATCCAAGACCTTAATCGTCTTCATAACCATTCTCTCCGTAACCTTGTCCGTCTCGAGACTCTGAAAGTCCAAGTCTCCGTTGAAATGCTGATTCGTGAATCGCCCTTTCCGCAGCAGCTTGTGGCTGAATTTCCCTCGACACTCCATCATAAGCTTGAGCATGTGGTTGTTGGACTGTCCAGGGAACAGAAAACTGCCTGTATAAAGCTCATACAGCGTGCAACCCAAAGACCACATATCGACCCCATGGCCGTATTTCACTCCGAGTATAAGTTCCGGAGCTCGGTAGTACCGAGATGCAAGATATGGGGTAGAGTTATCAGCACTGCTGACGTAATGGGCTGAGCCAAGATCGGCTATCCTTATACTTCGATGCGTCTTATCAACCAAAATGTTATCCGGCTTCAGATCTGCATGAACGACGCCGCATTCCTTCAGCAGTGCCAGGCCCTGCAAAGTTTGTCGAGCATATGACTGAATAGCAGAAATGTTCAAGCCCACGCTCCTACCAAATTTTTTCAGAACTTGTCGAAGATTCGCCTCCAGGCCTTCAAAAACCAAACACAAATGATCTTTGTGGTATAGTTTAGTAAGCAGTCTCACTACTCCACGCGACTTCTTTGCATCTGCGTTGTTTAGCACTGTCAAGTACTCAATCTCCTTCAGCCCTGCCTTCTCCATTGTTTCGTTGTTTCTGATAATCTTAATGGCCACATTCTGTTTTGTCTGCTGGTCAACAGCGGCCACGACCTCGGCAAACATACCTTTACCAAGGGTTCCCGAAACCAGGTATCGGTCTATTAGCTCTCCAGATATGACCTTATAGTACCCCTCGTCGTCGTCCCACTTGTCAAGGAGTTTCTTGTCCAGAGTCTGGATCTGTGGCTTCTTCTTTGGCTCTCTTGAAGGCTTGCTTGGATCTGGTGAGTCGAAATCAAACATATCCGAATCTTCAGACTCAGAATCACTCTTCTCGTCTAATTGAACATTCGCCAACAGGGTTTCTCCGTTTCTTAAGCCATTTGAAACACTTTGAACCTTGACAGCGCCAATTTTCAGTCCGCTTTGATCAAGTTCCTCGAAGCTCTGACCGTTTTCATGTCCGTTGCTTCCGTTAACGCCGTTTGTTCCCGTACCCAGCGACTGCTCCAGCTCCAACCTCTTCCTCCTCCTTCTCTCGATTTCGTCGTCTGACTCGTCTCGAGGACGTCGATCCATCTTTTTGCGTATCGTTATCGGACTGATTGGAACTTAAATTTGATATCAAATCCCGAGGTAGGTGACCGAGCGCAGAGCCACGGTGTTGATGTCCCAACATACCCTAACCCAGGCAACCTTGACCAGCACTGGCCATACACGACACCATACCAGCATCGGGGAGATACGGTTGCCATGGAACTGAGTTGAGCAAAACAAAATAGTATTGAGGCGAGTTCGCACCCGGGATCGAACCGGGGACCTCGAGATTTGCAATCTCACGCGCTACCATTGCGCCATACGAACTGGCTGGCCATCCAGAGATTGGCATCTATTGGAAATCGAGTGTTGTACTTTCAAAATGCGAGAAACTGTGGAGAGATTTTGACACCTGGTTTCCTGAACGGTTTGGATTCTGGTTAAGCGCTCTCCAAGAGTGAGAAACCTCTTGGTGTTAATGTGGCATATAAAGTGAATTACTTTTATTTCTAGCGCTTGGAAAATTCAACCCTCTGGTAATCTTGAGCTATATTGTTTATTCAGAGCAACCGCAGCATCAGTTGTTTTTGGATTGCCATAATCTCTATTTTTCAGAATTAGTTGAGTGAAGCTAGAATTTTCTGGCGCGCGCACCCCCGCGCAGGATGGAGGGCCAATTCCATCCAGCCACATTAATAGATCTCTTTGGAACGCGGAACGGGGGTCACTGTACTTTAAGTAGTGATCCTGACGCTCCTTTGAAGTTGTTTGATCTTCTACGCCAGGAAATGTGCGTGCATGAGGACGCTAATCGATAACCGGTCTTAATTTATATATAGATATATAGCTGCATGGCCGGTGCATGGCTACTCGATCAGCGGACACTCGCCTCTTCGCTCAGAACTTCAGAATATGTACGTCAAAAATCGATGCTGGGGATTGAGAGCCTCCAATATTCTTGTTATAGCTGGACCAAGCCAGTCTGCGTTTGTGAGGTTAATCATGGAGCAACATAGAAAACCTAATTTCTCCTCTAGAATGTCCAGAGATCGAGTTGGGGAAAACAATTTAAAAACTAGTCTGCATGCATGCGCGCGCGCTGGCCGGTGAGGTTGGTCACGGAGCTAGCAGCATGGGAAACCCGTACTAGCTTCTCTGTGGACTGGAGCTGATCCTTTCTCCGATTCTGTCTGCATACCAAAGGCTGAACCGGGGAAACACTAGAGTGGCCAGCAGCAGAGAATCCCAAAAACGCAGTCAAATACGACATTTACTCATGGATGCCACGCAAAGATGTGGTGGCTCAATGGTAGAGCTTTCGACTCCAGTTGAGTATTTAACTTGATATCGAAGGGTTGCAGGTTCAATTCCTGTCCATGTCAGGAGTCTTTGCAATAACCTCGAAAGAGGTTTACTTTTTGCAATTGGTTTGATGCTTGTTGAGAGCGCCACCATATATAGAGGGCTCAGCGTACGTTCAAGTTTTGTCGTCCTAACCAAAATCCCCAACCTATATGGCCAAGATTATGCAACAAAACAGCGTTTGTTATGGAAGTGCTGAATAGTGAAAATTTAAGGAAACATCGAAGCCCAGGCAGTTTAGCTTGGGCGCTTTGAGTCCATCATGCAACTGCTCCTGCATGATCGCAGGCTCAAAGCTTTTGACAGAAGTCTATGGTGCGGCCAAATATTGTCAGGAAAAGACAGCCCCGGTACGATCAACGACAATCGAACTAGCTCGAAAGAGCCATACTCGATCAGACCTACAGCGGGAGACCACAGGGCTGGAAAAGAGCTAGGTTCTGTAGACGTTTAATTCGCAGCACGAAGAAGCTAGCGTACGTGCATGCATGCGACAGAACGTTGATGTTTGTGACCGACATCAAATTTAATGGTATCCATCGAGTATTTACACTCGACTTCACAGAACAATTGAAGCTGAACCTATCTTGTTGTAAGTGATCGACGGATCATTCGCTTGTAGTACCGATCATTCGCGCTTTTACTCTGAGTTCAGAAAAGCGACTGGCCAATGGACGTTGCGCGCCGCCGTTGTCACTATGTTTTGCAGTTATATCTCATTTAACACATCACCTATTATATGACCCTGCAGTACAAGTAATATAGGTACTCCTGATCGCCTCTGTCCAACTCACTTGTCGCTCGGGGCCCATGAGCTATCTTGTTATATAAACCCCAACGCCATCGCTGTCTGTCAACGATCACCTGCATGCTATCCTAAGCCTTGTCCATCACGTAATGCTTCAAACTCTTGCTGCAACGCCACTGCTGCACCTGATTATACGTTGATTCCTTCCCTGCTCTTCCAGCCAATCGCTCAAGATCCTGATTCAGGGCCAGCGTTTAAGGGTGCCAGCATTAGCATGCCGCTCTAGAAGTCCTTTGGTTGGCATAAATAAACGCCGAAGAGTAGTACGTGAGGCTTGCATGTTTTCTCCGGCCGAACCGGTCAATTCGCCGGGGACTGAGTCAATGTGGAGCGTACATGTACGCGAAGCGCACAGCGATAAGGCCAGTGACATGAGATGAGATGAGATGGTTCTGCATTGAGCTAGCGGGAGCAAGGCGGGAAGATGTGTTTGATTGATCAGCTACACCTCTTGACCCGCGGTATCAGAGAATGAAGGGTACTGTGGTACTAGGGCTATCATTCCGAGCCCCAATTCTCCAGAGAATCAATACGATGCGTATTCTCGAGTCTTTAATCTTTTTCATCGACAAAGCTCTGAAGGTTGTAAAGAAACTCTGCATGTGGCTATCTGTTGACGTAACGAGAGGTTAGAAGCGCGCGCAGGAGTTGCTGGCCCAGAATTTCGAGACGATGAGCGATGAGGCAATATATCGATTTCTGTAGAACTGATGGCCTAGACCCAAGCGTGGCAATGGAACTTTTTGATCCAGAATCCCCTGCATCAAGGTCCAAGACGTCTCTGATGTTTGATCTCCCAAATTAGTTGTTTGTCAAACAACAGTGGAATGCTTCAGACATTCGGAATCCTAGGGCCCAGCATATCGCGTTACTTGCGACGCTCCGTGCTCGTTTCATGGGCTGCATCGTTACAACAGAAGACTGACCCGGTGCCGGGACGATGACTAAGCGCGTCGACTAGCCGAAAACGTCCAAGCTGTCCTATTCAGGCTGAATGTTACGAATGAAGCATCTCGCCAGCTGCCAGTTAGGAGCGTGCATCGAGGCCTCAGTGCCGCTGCAGATATTTTCTCTCAGCAGGTCATTAATTTACCCGGGTCTGGACTAAAAGGACCGGCGAGCGGCTCAGGGTGCTTCGAGCCGATGACTGTCCGAAAACGGTCAAGCAAGCGTTAGCAAGGGTACAATGGCAGGACCAGGGTTATATTGAGATGCCTGCATGGATGATGATCTTATAAACGGCGCGCTCCTCGGTACTTCCTCATCATGACGATCATGAGTATAGACATTGTGAGAATGCTGGACCAGCAGGCCCAGGCCCTGAATAGGGAGGACGTTACGCAGGAGGAGACCGCCGCATGGGGCGAGAGGCTCGTTGGTCTAGCAGGCTTTAAAGACGGTGAAAAGTACGAGGTCCGGAGAAAGTACACCATCCACAGACGAGACGGAAGAGTAACGGTTGATTTTGCCGTGTTGGTGAGACCGGAGATGACACGCCAGGTGTTTGGGTATGAGATTTCTCAAGAACGTGAGCTTGACCGGGTGTATGTGATGCTTCAGTTTAGAGCCGAAACGTGCAGTGAGGAGAACATTGCCGAGGAACAGGCGGAGCTCTGCAGGGCTGCAGAGTTTACAAGTTGTCGCCATGCAGCGGTTGTTTTTCGGAACTCGTCTTTGTTGTTTGATTTCGACCATGTCAAGCCCAGGTTCAGGGTTATTGAGCTGGGGAGGCTGAAGAATGGGGATTTGTACAATGTTATGAGGCATATGTCATGAGCATAGAGAGGAGAGATCAGCATTGGCTTGTGTGGTGTAATACCACTGAAGCCTACTTGACTAGCGACGATGCAAAATTTTGTGGATGCGGCGCTGGAAATTTCCTCTTCTAGAAGTTACCCGGAAAACGAAAGTGGGTGACCACCATTTCTGAAGAGTACAACTGGAAGGTAAAGCCTGCCCTTGAGATCCACGCGTCTGTCAGCGGCTCATGGCTCAGAGTTTATGTCACGTCAAGCCGAGACCGCTACTCCGCAGAATGGGAGGCCCTGCCTCCTGTACATATGCCCTCAATTCCGCGCCGAATCAAGGTATCTCTTTCCACAAATTACTCGTAGCAGAGTAGACCAAGGGTCCGCAATATAAGGCCTAACTATCAAGCCCACATCTCAGTCCAAGACATACTCACCAAGGCCACTGTCCACGACGGCATTCGCCGCGCCAATCCCTAAATGTCAACTCATCTAACTGATAGCTCTCAGAACAGCCCCTGGCCATCGACCCACCACCCACGCGACCAATCAAGGTGTACACAAAGCCACATAGTACATGAAACTGGACCCTTGTTCCTGAAAAACGTTGGCCCACCAGCCGTGCGTCTCCAGAAGAACCCGCGTGCGCAAGGCATGCGACCCACCGAACCACTGCCCCCACAGCCTAATTAGGCTACGAGATACAGAGGTTTCAAAATGTTTTTGAGATAAGCATTAGAATTGACCTGGAGGTATTTCCCAGTAGCAGATTCGATTAAGGCTGCGGCGCGACGCCCTGCATACAGCACAATACCGTAAGAGTATACCGGCATGATTTGGGGGTTGAATTATTTACATACTCAGGTGGATGGTCTATATCGGTTACGAGCACACGTGTAGTTAAGCAGATGTCAGGGATTGTCTTCTTCGAGGATGATGCACGGCCCCACCGCCAAGGATTTTCACAGGCGCTTATGGAAAGCTTTTAGACCTGCTTTGGTGCCGTGCGGATCCCTCGAATTCAGTACTTCACGTTAGGCGAGTTGCAAAGCGGTTTCGCAGTGTGTAGATAATGACTTGGCGTCTGTAAACGGACAGTAGTGGTAGCCGTGTTGCAGCCGTGACATCAGCCGTGGTTGCAGCCGTGGTGTGTAGCCGTGAGATGTCCTTGGCGTAGATCGCTGGTATTATGGGATCTACCTTAAGGATTCGCGTAGATTGGGTACTATATTGTTAAATGAGATTAGATGTACTGTTTAAGGTTGGGCGAGCAGTTGTTGTCACGGCAACTGTTGCCATGACGACAATAGAACCCTTCTCATTGGCTATCATTATCGTGTGAGGTAGCGTTGGGAGGTGCAAGGTTACGTTAAGCATGCGGGCGGGCGATGCAGGATGAGCTGTCTCGGTCACGAGCCAAGGGCCAAGGGAGGCGTCTTAATTGGCGTGGATACCAATTATTGGACGCGCTTCTCTCGGCGCTCTCTGCTCACCTGGCCCTCGTTCAAATACTATTATTCCGTGCAAATTTTAAATTTGTCAAGAATTGCACATGCACCTAACATATGTACACGTACACGTAAGCTGGTGCTGGACGTGCTTCTGTAGTGGCACTGCGCAACATGTGAGGCACAGACGCATACACGGGTTTTTATTAGTCCGACGTAGGGGCCGAGAGTAGCTGAGGATTCCGACCTTTACGATTGCACTAGCGATCAAACTAAAGTCATTAGTACAATCAAAACAAATATCTATTACATGTGGAGTGTTTGAGGAGCATGCAAGCGTATGCTCGCGTCGCTCGCCAATTAACACCAGAACTTGTAAGTTCTGTACCAGAAAGGCTTGGAGTCGAGGATTCGTCGCTCCTCGGCAACCTCCTGCTTGAGCAGGTCCAAGTCCATCTCTCGTCGACCAGTGTTGAGGTCGATGTTGTGAGCTCGCATGAATGGAGTTCGCTTATAGATCTTCCAGAAGAGGAAGAAAACGAGCACGACTGGCGCAGACAGGTAAGCCTGGAAGAAGCCCTCAGCGGATGGTTTGCCGTCGACTGGGTACAGGGCGACCCAGAACTGGGCAATCAGAATCAAAATGTTGACAACGACACCGGCGTAAGAGCCAATGATTCCAGCCTGGGACTTGAATGGGATCTCGTCAAGAGACCGGCCCTGGACAGTAAAGGCTCGTCGCATTCGAATGTGGGCAAAGTTGATGGAACCCCAAGTCATAACGACAGAGAGACCAGACAAGGCCAGGAACCAGCCAAAGACCTCGCCCTGCTTGGGGCTGGCAGCCAGGAATGACAGCAGACCAAAGACGGCAGAGACACCAATGGCAGCCAGTGGTCGACCAGATCGATCAATGTAGCCGAGTTGGGATGGAGCCAGACCCTGGTGGGCCAGAGCAGCGAGGGTTCGGGAGCATCCGTAGACAGCAGCGTTACCGACAGACAAGACGGCAATGATGATAACCGCGTTCAAAATAGATGGCAGGACCTTAATGTGAGCGTTGTTGATGGCAATGACGAATGGAGATCGGGTGACATCGACAGAGGAGGAAGCGCCGAGGAGCTGCTTAGAGTCGTATGGGACCAACAAACCAACAATGAATAGACCAATGAGGTAAAAGAGCAGAATTCGCCAGAAAACCTGCTTGGCGGCAGATGGCAAAGACTTTCGTGGGTTAGCAGTCTCAGCGGCAGCCAAACCAACCAATTCAGTTCCGGCAAAAGAGAAAGCGGCAGTGACAAAGACAGAACACAGACCCTTAAAACCATTGGCAAAGGCGCCTGGCTCGTGCCAGTACTTTGCACCAATGTAACCACCGGAGGGGCCACCACCGCAGTCAATGATAACTCCGAGGATAATAAAGCCAATAACAGCCACAACCTTAATGATGGAGAAGACAAACTCAGCCTCACCATAACCCTTGACACCAAACAAGTTGATGGCCATGATGACAACGTAGAAGATGGCGACCCAGGCAGCAGAGTTAATGGTGGTGTTCCACAGTCGAATAGTGATGGAGGCGGCAACCAATTCCAGTGGCAGCACAACAAGCCACTGCAGAGCATAGTTCCAACCCATGGCAAAACCCCAAGCAGGATCAATGAATCGGGACGAGTAGGTGGAAAAGGCACCAGAAACTGGGAACATAACAGTCATCTCACCCAGGGCCTGAATAGTCGAGTACAACATGGCACCGACAATGGCAAAGGCAATCAGCAGGGAAGCTGGACCACCGGTGTGTAGAGCACTACCGGAACCAATGAACAAACCAGTACCAATGGCACCACCGATACCAATCATTTGCAAGTGTCGAGACTTGAGTCGTCGCTCGAGGGGGGATCGGGCAGTAGCCATGGCAGCTCGCTGGAGCGAAGTCTGCTCAATGTCAACATCCTCATTAATTTCGTAGTGCTCAACAATAGCGGGCTTGAACGAGTCCTTGAAGGACTGGAATCGAGAAACGGGCTGCTCCGAGCCGGAAACGTAGCCCTCCTTATGGTAGGACTGTTCAGCGGCGAGCGCCTCAAGGTCTTTTTCAGCGGACATTGTCGTATTATTCGAATCCGTGAAAGGAATTTAGGGTCCTTTATAGCTGGTGAACCCGGTAATGAACGACGTGGATTGATTTGACAAGATGGAATTTTCTCTATTTATATTAACCATAACTTATGAACAACAAATTATTTCATTTGCTTTTTCGGCCCAATTATTTCCCCGTCGGTATGATGTGCACACAGATTTACCCGTTGAGACGAGCGGCTGACTTCTGGGCCGAGGAAAAAGCAACATCAAAAAGAACTGTCTTAGACACAATGTGAGCAAAAGCAAATCCGCTTGGTGGAAATGGGAGGGGGTCTTTACAAGAAGAGAAGTTTTATTCAGGAAACGAGATTGGATTAGTTGATTAATGAAAGGAGACTGTTATAAGGAACAAGTGCGTTACAATAAGCGTGAGATGAAAGTCCTGGAGCTTCGATATAGACACGGGTGTTGGGGGTGTGCTTTATCGAATGCATAAACAAAATCGCATTGCTTTTGAACCTTGATAAGCCGGCTGTATGCCAGATTAGAAACACAAACCTAAAGTTTTCAGCTTTGAGAAATATAGTGATTTCAGAGTAAATCAGTAGTCTCAAAGTAATTTGGCAATGTTTTAAAAAAGTCGCTACCATGCACCCCCACTACACACACTTACTCGCGGTATGCTGTAAACAATGCGACGTACGTTGGTCGAGATCAGGAACATGTGGAGGCATAATCGCGAAAACACGGAAGCTGAGCAGTAAGGGGGCGGGCGGAAACAAATTTCATCCGATATCTGTGATAATTAGGGTTGAGTGATATGGAAACTTGGCTTGACGCTGCAGTGCCTTCGTTTGTGAATAACCGCGCGCGACCGCACAGATTAGAAACCTCCGCTAAGCCGCCCCTGGAGAACTAGAACATGTCTACGTATGGTCCATATATGTACGTGTGGTTGGGCCGGTACGTAGACTCCGTGAATAGAACGTGTTTTATACTAATTAACAATATCATGTATAAACCTGTTGAGTGAATGCACCGGCTATACAGATTAGGCAAATCCTGCTCGCCGGTAACTGTTGAGATGCCTCGGGAGGATCGCTTACAATTGTAATGGATATCGCGGAACTGCCCGGGTAAATGCTGAATAGCTGAATATGGGCTATAGCCTGCGTAGCGAGTTACATGGCTGGTATCGATAAGGAGCCGCGCATTGTTCCCGTTATGTGCAGCCGTTACAAGGCTGAACTGCGGATACGAGATCCTTCGCATTAGTTCTGACCAGGAATATACTAGGGCACAAACAATGCTCTCACTCTCAACGTACACTGGTAAGCCCACCCAGGAGAGCAATTTGCTCATTGCAACCTGTGACTATCAGCCTAACGAACATTTATCAGCCGTACACAGCTGGCAGAAGGAGGACATCTCATCCACGCAAAGTGTCATAGAACTTTTATTATAGGTTTGACGTTACTTCTCCTGACACTTTGATGCTGTGAAGGGCTGTTCTTATCCCAACTAAGCAAAGTTATATCTATACCTACGTGGGTCTGAGCGCATAGCTTGTCGTATGCCAATCTCAATCTGACTCTGGCCTAGATAGCCTTTAGACACCCCCAATCCCAATGCATCGGTCCAACGGGCTCGGGCTTTGACCTGAGCATTTGTCTTACTGCAAGTTAGTTACTCGTATTACTGAACGCAGTTGAACACGCGCTGTATATAACACCCCGCAGATCTACAGTTGATCGCCGTTACAGCAACCTGCTTACCGGGTCAACACGCCGTCAACTACCCACGGATCTTCAGCTATGGTCCCCAAACGCCACAAACGCTTTGCCCGCTACGGATCTTGGCGCTTGGTGCCGAGGCTGAGGTAAGGCTGGCAGCCAACAGTAACAGCGGAGATGAGTGTCCGCCGCCAGCTGGTGCATATAATACGCAATCTCCTGCTTCACGGCGTCAATATGTGTGCAAGCCTGTTCGATAAGCTCAGCCACTAGAATCCGACCGCGCTGCGATATTCGCAGGAACTTGCCAGATTCCAAGCTGGGGAAACCACCAATGTGCTCACGATGAAACTCAGCAGACCCTGTAGTGTTCAGGCCTCACTCAATGAAAAGTCCACACCAATTTAGTACGTTGTTTCAGGTAAATCTATCTTCTCATGCAGTGTCTTAGCGACCGTGTCCATACACTCAATGCAGTAACTCCTCTCCATGAGACTTTCGCCAGCGCTTGCCTCCACCCTGCATAGCATCGAACCTCAAACCCTTGCACACTTTCTCGCCGTAACCTCTTACCGCACAACCCAAATGCCGCTGCTCCAGAACACTCACGTGAGGACCTAACCCTACTCGGCCAAAATTTTTCAAAACTGTTTCTCGGACTCTTGGCGAGTCGACGCTGCACTAGTGTTATGCATCGAGTTATCGTTACCCGGCCTCCCAAATAGGCAGGCCTAGCCGTTTCGAAAACCTGGAGAAACAATCCAGTCTCACTTCAGTCAATAGGGCTTGCCACTAGAGTTGAGCATGCATGGGAGCGTAACATTATTATTCTTTTCACTAGTATCCATTCCCTTGGCGCTTTGAGCCATACTACGCCATGTGCGAGCGCCAAGGTCGTATTGCTTAAGGTTCCGAGGTCACACGGCAAGCATAAGCTGTTGGGCGTGATTAGAGGGGTCGACTGATTACGCAAGGTCGAGGCACACAATTTTTAGTACCATATCGTCGATATATGGTCTGGCTAGACTGAAGTCACGTGAACATTGTACGTCATTTGTAGACGTCTGATCAACCTTGAGTTTTTTCAACTCACGCGCAAATAGAATATTCTGACGTAACATATTATGTTGTCGATTATTCTATTAAAGATATTGATATGATTAGTGTACAGTCTAGGGCGGTGTCGTAATGGCGGGGGATAAGCGCAGAAACTTGGCGGCCGGCTGTCGGCGGTTATAGGCGATAGCAGATGATGACGATAAGGTATAGCCTGCGCTATCCTGTAGTCTCAGCTTGTAGATGCACATGTAAGATAATGATAAGGTTGTTGGGAGTGAGTGCTTTCGTGACGATCGTTAATCAGGCAAGGCACAATGAAGCTTGGGCGATGGCGTGACGTGCTGTCAGTGGAATTGTAACCAGGTTACAGGTTTCTCAACAGCGTTTCGGTTACCAGTGACAGTTCTTAGCACTGTCGTAAAGAGTAAATGTCAACGTCCTAGATGACTGAGATTTTAAAACTCTTGAGATCCTGGCCCGCAAAGCTTGCATTATTCATCCATATCGCCAGTGAGAGAAATCATGCAGACTCCTAACAACGGTGACCTGATTGGCATCAGCCTCAGGAGTTAAAGCAACGGATCTAAGCCTTATTGAGCCTGGATGTCGTACTGAATCACTGGAGTGTGAGTTGATCCAGAATGAACGCGAGTGGCAAGACCACACAGCTCGTCCGTCTGGTTCACGCTATTGCCGCTCAAGCGCTCGGTTCTGAGTAACTCCTCGTCAACCCCTGCACCATCTCATCTCTTGGAACAACCAAGCAATGAACCCTTTTTGCCGCGTGATCATGACGAGGCCATGTCTCAGACGCGCATAAAATCCAAGACAGTCTCAAACCAAACCAGTAAGTCTCGCTTTTGACGCGTTGTCTCCCGCTTAAATTAATTGTTCCAAATTGTCCAGCGGGTAACATCGTGCCGATATCAGTATATCACCAAACGAGGTTGTGCGAGTGATAGCCACCGGGAAAGCGATCCGAGATAGTGTAAAACGGCTGAATGATGCCCATGCGGTGCGAAAGGTTCGGGCGGAGACAGCACTCCCGCGTGCTCCAAAATACATGTAGTGATGAGGGCTACATGTCCTCCTGAATGCTATGCAGTGGCAGAGACAGCGAGTATCTTCCCTCGATGGAAGGTCTGTCTCTGATGCTTGAGTGCATCGATTTCCGGTTCCCCAGAGGCTGGTTGTGGCCGTCCAAAGATATTCTATTCGTCAGTCTATGCCTTCCAGGAGACGTATGCGTGTCTTCGCTCAGGTCTAGGATTCCTGGCTTGCCCATCTGCTGCTTAATGCGTTTATTGTTTAGTTTCTCCTTCTCTAGCTTCGCACTGTCGGTAAGCAGGTCAGTCAGGGTCCTTGCGCGGGTGCGAATGGCAGCGCCCTGGTCGATGTTCTTGGCGTCCGCATAACGAAACTCTTGTAGGGTCTGGATGACGTAGAGGTTCTTCCTGAGCCAGTCAATGACTTGCTCGGAGCCTTCGTACAGGAGGTATAGAAGGATGCTTAGTGCCTATGTTAGTAAGTCCACGTGGTGGTCCGAGGTTGGTCCACAGTTGTCCTAGAGCAGCGATTCAAAGCAATGTTTCGTGGCATAGTCAATAGGTTGTATTTTCTGGGGTCCGGCTGTCCTTTCAAACTGGGCCTGGACTTTGCATATATGGCACATTCCTATGAGTTGGAGGGACTCAGTCATGCAGAGGGAGATATCACGGTTATATCTGTGGTGAACGGCTTACTGCAAAGGTGTGGGCCGGCGCATTCGAGCTCCGGGCTGCGAAGTCTCTATGATCTGATCGAGCGGAAAAGAGAGACAAACAGCCACTCAATTCAGATCAAGCTGGTTTCGGATCCAGACAATACTTTTGAGAGTACCATGTTCTGGCAGATTCGTAGGATGTGAGGCTGATTTCCGCGAAACTTTAAGCTTCCGATGAGTCCGATCCACGTTGACGCGAAACGCTTAATTTGCCAACGGTCTGACCGGAAATTGCGTCGACAAATACTCCGAAAGAATATCAACAATCAATCACACGGCACACATCTAAGCTTCAACATGCCACAAAGATCCAATTTGGAATCACGCAATCAGGCAGATCAAGCAGACGATCCACAACCTCAGCAAAGCAAGGAGCTTGGCCTCTGTAGCTTCACAGCACATGCACTGCTAGTATATCGTACCCTAACGCCCTGTAATTCCCTCTTCTGTAGCTCTCATCTACCACTCTCACCCACCTCTCGGATCACTCGGGTTGGACCATCTTTGGCCGACAGCACATGCACTCACCTTCATAACATGTCTCCAATTCTTGCCTTTATCGTTAATCCGCTTATCCAAAATCCCCATCACCTGCCGAAAATACTTTCTTCATTAGCGCTTCCTTCCAGCCGATACTCACTCGTGATAAGTCAACAGTGCAATCTCATGCATCTCACCACTACTCGGTCCCCATGGATCATTGCTGGTGGCATTTCTAACCTGAATCTCAACGGGCGTGTACCCGTTAGTCAGGTTTTTTAAGGACCTGACAAAGTGTTTGGACATGTATGGGATGCTTCAGGGTCTTGTGAGAAGTTATCCCTGAGTCACGTGATTTTCATATGAAGACGTTTCAAAACGGCCCTGGCGCACTGACCAGGTGGTTTCAGTTGCAGTATTGTTTATTCTGTTATTGGTCCATGCTGCTACAAGGCAAATATCAGTGAAGTCACGAGACTTGTCACCACATGTCAATCGTAATTTCGATCCATGTGAGGCTACCCGATTTCATGGCTCACAAAAATGGAAACCTGGGGACAGAATCAGTCTATGACTTGTCAATTCGGAATCCATCCGCAGGTATGGTATTCGTCCTTAGCAATCATACAGGTCGATGTTGTTGCTGAGAGCTGTCGAAGCTTGTGTCCCGTCGCAGTGCCAAGCAAAAGACAGGTCTTGCCCAGATTCGAACTGAGGTTGGCGGAATATTCTTGTCATTGCGACAGATCAGAATCCGCAGTGATAACCAACTACACTACAAAACCCGCGATGCATTTCCGGAGATGATATTTCGGATTCCCTGTCCGGCCGCCTGATTGGTTCCCGTGAACGCAAGGCTTACGCTGGCCAGGCTTTTACCGCGGTCCAGTGCCTGGCTAAATGCCTTCGCTCTAACGTCGATCCACTGCCCTGAAGATCAGGATAATTGTGACCTACGTCATTAGGGTGGTGGGTGCCCTCCAGCGCCATCCACTCTACGATATCTCACGAGAACTCTCCCTTCAAACCCTCTTGAACACCAAGAAGGGCTTGGAAGCGGTGGCAAAGTTTCTTAAAGCACTACCGCATCAACTTTAAGCTCTAACGGAAAGAGCAGCTAGTGGGGGGTGTCGACCCATGTTACTCATGATTAACCAATATGGGTTTTCTCCCTACTGTCTGGCCACGCTAGAGGAGAAATCGATCGGACCGTCTAGAACAATATCGACCTCAAAACTGCTGACAGAGCATGGAGTGCGGCTACGCGAACTTCAAGTCTAACCTGGCAGCTGTCAAGAGCTAGGTTTCTATCCCACGCGAAATTCCCCGTTTTCAGCCCTTTTGGTTATGTAATGGTAGAGCTTTCGACTCCAGTTTGGTATGCTGGGCGAGGACTCGACGCTGGCCTCTACTGAATGTTGCATGAATAACGCTGAGATGTTTCAAAGATAAGATGACGGGAGACCGCAGCATGACTGTTGCGCGTTTGTGTCAGAGATTCGTTGATTGTCTCAGTTCAGGTTACTTTCTCCAGACATTATTTAGTATTGTCGAAAGCAGGAACATGCATCCGCATATTATTCCGTGTTCTGGTGCCTCTTGCATAGAGGCCGTTCCCACGTGTATGAGGTATGAGTACCGTTCTGAGCGCTTTTGGCCAGCCGGCGAGAATTTTGCCTCTGCGGTCATTTCGCCTGACGCGCTGGCCACGCCTCTATCTTACCGTACTGCATCTCATCTCGCTGCAGGGCAAAAAGTGGGGCACGACGATTGTTACCGTACATTTGGTGTGCGCAGCAGTATACGGCATTCGCATATGCACGCTTTATAATCGACTCCATTGGACACAGACCGTCAGCAGTGGCGCCTGGACCCCACACCCGCCCAGATAATTGAACGAGATTTGAGTCACCTGATTTGTAATATCACTGCCCCGCATAGGCGAAAACCACGCAGGCGGTCCGAAAAGTATATAAAGAACCCGTTCTGCTGTTTATCCATCACTGTCACTTCAAACAAACAGCTTTAACTCAATCAATCAACTATGTCTTCCAAGCCTTGCGACCGCTCTAAGAACAAGGGATGCTGCAGCTGCACCCAGGGGCAGTGCAAGTGTGCCTGCTGTGGACACTAATCATGAACCGCTGAGGAGTAGTGGACCGGATTATCTCACGTCGATGATTTGAATAATTGGAAATGGGACAAAACAGGACTTTATGGATTATCTATCAAATTATATATGAATGAAGCTATGCCTTGATCAGTAGCGAATTGCTACTATATTAGGTTCCCTTTCTGTCTTCGCCCACTGCTTTGACCTGAGGGTTTTCGTTTCCGGTGCGGAAGAGTGCCAAGGAGTGGTAGCTCCATCATGTGTTGACTTGTTATGATGACTGGTTATTAGCATCACCTCACAATAGCTTTACACGTTTCGCAGAATTGCGCAATTGTACACCACGTCGGCGTAAAGAATCTATAGCAACCCTATGCAGTTTCATCAACCATCTTCTGTCTAGCGTAGCCAGTCAGTGGGCCAGTAGGCACCGCGGATTTTCCGTCCTGCTTCTTCTGCTTGCAAATAGCCACAGTGTTCTGACAAGCCTTCTTCAGAAGCTCAATAGCCTCGTCAGTGATCTGGTGATGCAGGACCACTCGGTCGCCCATGGTCTTGATGCCAAGCTCAGCGGCCTCAGAATCGAAAACTTCAGTCTCAAAGTTGCTCTCTGGGTCGAAGGAGTCAATGAAGATGAAGTTAGTCTCAACGGGAAGCTGCAGCTTGATGCCCATGCTCTTGATATCTTCAGCCAAGGCCTTAGTCTTAGCGTGGGTAACCTTCATAGTTGGCCACACCTCGTCGACAGCGACTCGGGCAGCAGCAGCCAGCAGACCAGCCTGTCGAATACCGGCACCCTGTTGTTTTCGGATCCAGTGTGCCCGAGTAATGATCTGCTTGGGCCCAACTAGAATAGAGCCGACGGGGGCACCAAGACCTTTCGAAATGCATAGGGAGACGGTATCAAAGTGAGAGCAGTACTCTTCAATGGAGATGCCGGTCGCAACAGACGCATTCCACAGTCGAGCGCCGTCCAGGTGCATTTTGATGTTGTGTTTTCGTGCAAATTCGGAGATTTTCTTGATTTCCTCAATAGGCATGATGGTACCGCCGAGAGTGTTTTCCAAAGAGATAACCTTGGTAGGGGCTGTGTGGATATCCTCGCCGAGGATCACGCTCTTCGCAACGTCCTCGACGGTCAGCCAGAGGCCGTTCTTTGGGTGGACGGGAGTAACCATAGCCTGAGAAAGAATTGCCAGACCGGCGGCCTCACAGGTGTAGACGTGAGCTCGGTAGTCACACAGAATGCTGTTTGGTGGCTGGTGGAGGTGGCATCGAAGAGCGATCTGGTTGGACAAGGTGCCACTGACGCAGAAAATGGCAGCATCCTTGCCAGAGAGTTTGGCAATCTTGGCCTGGAAGTTGTTTGTTTCTTCGTCTTCGCAGTACACAGAGTCACCGTGAGATGCCTCCGCGATGGCGGTCATCATGGAAGGGGTGGGTGTGGTGAAGGTGTCACCTATGTTAGCTCCTAATTTCAGTCACGAATCAGAGAGATGGGATTACTGATATCCTCCAACGTTCTGGCGGAACATCTGATTACGACAGGATAAATTGTTCACTGTTTCATCGGCTTATTGTCTGCGAGCCCATTCTACCAGATTAGCGAGCCCGATCGAGAAGGGAAACTTCGACATGAGGTGACATTGTTGATCCAGCAAGTCATCGAATTGTCTTCGCCCTTGCCGTCCTGTCGTTGCCCAGTGAACCAATTCAACCTCAATTTATCCTCTAACTCATACCGATCTCTACCGATCTTCCCTAGAAAATGAACCTTTATCTGATCCTTATCGCTTCCGTTCGATCTCGCAATCGCTTGCCGTCCCTTCGCACTCCCTCGACACTACTCACTCCTGAAATCATTCCAAGCTCGAGACTGCATTTTGAATCCTGCTATAAGTACCCCGCGGCCCCTCCTATATATATGTACTCTGCCAGAAAAATTTAAACCGAGACCCGATTTGTAAGATGCGATGACAATTCCCAACGGCCCGAGCCCCACCCATAGCCGACCCGGGTCAAACGCAGGGCAGGGTACGAGCGCGCGGGAGCGCGTTTCTGAGGATTGTCTCTTTCACCAGCGGTGGCACCATTTGTTCATATCCTTAACTCAGGACTGCAACGACCATACCGGTGCAGTGTTCAAACAGTTTGAACTAGACAAAAAGTCCTGAATTCGTAAACAACGGTACGGCCGAAATGACACACCGAGGCGAACAGGGCCATAGCATATGAGATATCCCGCGCAACTGTCAGTTACGCTGTCGTGGCTATGTCATGTCTTACATGACTCATTAGACTCCTTTCACTCGAATAAATCACACGAGAACTGTAACTATGAGTCTATCACTGACCCGGGTATTGCATAACCCGAGTTGGAACCTCTGTCTGAGTTAAGGCGCACTGACTAACATGTTAGCTAGCTACCCCGGCCTAATTCGAGATGACTCAATAGGTTCAGCAACTCGTGGTCGATTCTGTTCCCAGTACGTCAGAGCTAACAGCACAATTTTTGTCTTTCTCGCGAATGCACAAAACCCTATAAGCGCACCTCTACTGCTCAAACATAGCACACATACTCATATTTTATATGTCCAACCTTAGAACTACTCGCATACCCGTTTCGTGCACCCTGAGCTGTATCCGACACATCCGAGCCTTAACTAGAACTTTCATATGCAAGGAAGAACAGTTAAGTGTTGGGCTAGGGTACAGCCGCATCTAGCGCCGCATACAGCCGCAAAACCTCAACACTTTATTTCCGAAATTCGCGAGAAAGCTGTAGATCGAAAGCAGAAATGACGTAGACACATTTGTGGCTGCACAGTAATCATGATTTACATTGTCTTTCCGAGTCTCGGTTTCCAGCTCAGATTCTAAAACGCGCACCAGTGGCCTGGAATATTGCGCGCTGGCGCTCCCAAAACACCGCGACCTCATCTTGTCGTCTTCATGTGTACATAGTCACCAGAAGTTAATCTCAAAGTCACGTGGTACTAATCGGTTAATTCGCTTAGAGCTGTTCAACATGGGTCTCCAAATGTTCATGACAGTGGTTGCCCTGTTGTGGCTTTTACATCGGGCGACTAGACTGCTGAAGGTGCCGGCGCCTAGTTTGATCAACATTCTGGGTATTAATATCCCGGATACGCCAAAAGTTTCCATTGATTCCATTACTAGCAAAGCTATTTCGCTTCACTGGACGCCGCCGGTGAATGGCGGCGGCCTGAGGTATCTTATCGAGGTCAATGGCGTCAAGGGTGAGTACGAGGAGAGCGCAGCAGAGCGAGGGTGATAGGTGTCTGCAGGTGCGAGTGATTAGCGAGAGACGGGCTACTTGAGGGTGGATCTGAGCGAAGAATCATGGAGAAGCATATTGGTATCTGTGGAAATGAAATCATGAAAACGGATCTGTCAAGTGTTGCTTGATCAAGCGCTTTGATTCCTCGAACGGTGTGGGAATGATGTCATGGAATTGAGAGACTGACCGGCTAGTTAGGTGTTGTGGGGTCAAGTGGTGAAGACTAAGCAGAATGTGACTCAAGGTTTGCATGATCGATGATCTAGCTTATCGGTTCTGTCAGTTCCTCGAAAATCAAGTATCATTGCCGGTTTTGGATTTACTCGCTCCCTCATGATGTGGATTTACAACTTAATACTAACATAGTCGGCGAGACTGAACGTGACATGAATGTCATGCTCAAGGACCTAGAGTCCGACAAACCCTACACCATCAAGGTTCTTGCAGTGAACCCAAACAACTACAGATCACACTCACCAGGGATACATGTACACACCAGACAAGATGACCCTCCTGGATTCGAAGAGGCCATGAGCCCAAAAGGTTTGCGACATCGAACATCCAACATCTCCTTGAATGGTGCTCAATCATCTGCTCGAAAGCGAGACAGAAGCAGCAGTATGAGGAAGCGACCCGTTCAGGAGAAGGTACATCTCGACAAGAGCGCCTATACCGTTGAGTCTCTTACCAGGGAAGTCGAGCATGTTCAGGTGGAGATCAACGAACTGGCTGCCTCAGCCGCTCACCAGGAATCTGAGTTTAATGGCTCTGAGGGCAATTTGCTGGAGGAACTTGAAGGGCTCAAGGACAAGAAGAAACAGGAGGACACACATCGAGGACAGCTGAGGAGTGAAGTTAAGGCTTTGGAGGAGAGTAAACGAGTGTACGATATCAAAAAGGCGAAAATTGACAAAAAGAGGCAGCAGATCCTCGGCGAGATGAATCGAAAGTCAGAACAGATTTTGTCGTGGCAGATTCACTTAAAGGAGCTTCAGGACTCGCTCAATACGCAGCTGGTATCAGCAGAGTTTAACGATTCCGACATCAAGCTCACGAAGATCAAGTCGAATTTATTTGATATCCATGTTGAGCTCAGAGAGTTGGAGGAAGACACTAAGGCTTTTTCAATTGCGGTCAAGAAAGCGGATCTGGTGCGAACAGCTACGTTGGAAGGCATCCAGAAACTGAGAAAAAACACAGACGGTCCTACGGGTCTGATCAAGGAGGAAACGTTCCAAGAACTTCACGATGACAGTGACTTGCATTCAGAGTTCATCTCACAGCTCGAAGACACAGTCAATCTCGAGAAGCAGCTGGATAACGAGTGGAACGTGGTCCAGAAGCAACTGGAGCTGAGGTATGTTGGCGTCAGAGAGCGCTACGAGACTGCTAGGTCAGCGTACCACGCCGCCCTTCAGCAGTATGGCCAGCCTGCCGACCGAGCAAGGACGACAGGTAACGTCGTCCTTGAATCACTGAATGCAGCACTGCCAAAGAAAAAGCCAAAGCGAAAGTCAAACCCTCCAGGATTCTTCGTGCCACAGCTTCAAATGAGCGAGATACCTCAGTTGACGCAGCCAGAATTCGAAGACGAAGACTTGTTGCTGAGCCCTTCAGCTAACATGTTGCTCCCGTCGAATCTGTTTGATGTGACTGAAGATTCCGTTCAGAGACAAAATTCACGAAAATCGTTCCCTGACCCCACCCTCAGAAACTCTGTGTCTTTCCTTGAAGAACGAAGCAGAAAATCTGCTAGCTTTTTGGATGAGAGAAGCAGCTTCTTGGACGAACGACCCTCGAGCAGCTTTCTGGCGCAAGCAAACAACAATGGTAATCACTCGCCTGGTCGTTCAATTTTATCACTGTCCAATCTGTCAGACGGAAGCATGTCTCCCGGATTGTCATCCTCTCCTAGCAGCATGAGCATCTTCCAACGACCAGAAGTTTTCCGAGACTCGATATCATCCGTCATTCCACCTACAAACTCCGACAGAAAAGGATCCAGCATGTTCTTTTTCAACAACAAAGGGCGAAAGGGAAGCATTACGAGCATGAACGACGCCAACAGTCTCAATGATATTTATTCTGACGCTCGAAGCACCCACAGCGATCTGGCACCTATAGGCGCGTCCAGACACAGAGCGGGAAGTCATTCAAGTGTGGTGACGAGCAACTCTGCTCTGCTTAACAGCAATGCTCTGTTCAATCCCTGGAATCCAAGCCATTCTGCCAATGTGAGTACGGTTTCCTTGAACATTCCTAAATCTTCTCTTGCTGGCTCTTCGCTTGCGCTGCCGTCTCTGGCTGGCCCATCTCTAGCCCCAGCAATTTCTGAAGAGAAGCACAGCAAGTTCAGCTGGATCATGAACTGGAACGAGAAAGA
Organism: Blastobotrys robertii; assembly: GCA_030564385.1. Taxonomy (NCBI): domain Eukaryota; kingdom Fungi; phylum Ascomycota; class Dipodascomycetes; order Dipodascales; family Trichomonascaceae; genus Blastobotrys; species Blastobotrys robertii. Next base: position 224,421 of record JAJLUQ010000003.1, read on the forward strand.
CGCCACAATTAAGGCGCCCAAGGCTGATGACAAGGAGGAAAAGGGTGTCAAGGGCCTCACCTCGTTGTTTTCTGGAGAAAAAGTAGATAAGGATAAGAGCGTGGGCGAAGCAAAGTCGATCGGTTCCCTCTTTAGCAGGTCCTCTGCCAACACTGACGAACTGTCAACGAGCGCCGAGTCCAAGGAGAAGGGAGAGAATATCATTCAGAAAGGCATGAGATCGTTTGTGCGGAAGAATTCTGGATCCACAACGGGTTCGGTTATCAGCGCTATAAGCGTGACTTCTGGCAGCAATATTGGCGTTCCACCATCGCCCATCCCGCCGACGCCGACAACACCGACCATAAAGTTCAAGAAACGTTCATTGAGCATTTTTGGCGGAAAGAAGAGCTCTGCAAGCAGCGAACCTCCCAGTATGATTGTGGAAAGTGAGAACGAATGACTAGCACGGACGTCCTCGAAGAAGCCCATTTCGAAAAAGAGATGAGTCTAGCGAGGCCCCTTTCAGCATGTCAACGTGTTACGAAGACTATGAAGAGTACGACTTAAAGCGCCAATACCCCCTCAGTTAGAGGTACAGTAACTAGATATTAATGAATCACGCGCTGTGTATACATGGCCTCCGACCCACTCACTACTACGCCCATTAATTGGCATATCTAGAGAGAAGTGCCAAGGATTAAGGTTAAGAGGCTTAGTAACCAGAAAGAGTAGAGCGCTCAGAAACTGAAGTATTCACTTCTGGCGCAGTTCCGGATCTTGCTCTATCGGAATGACTCAGCATTTCTCGACTTAAATTACATATGACAAATCTTTAATCGAAAGTAACTTTCTTACCCTTCGACTCGACGATACCTACGCTTGCTCTCTGCGCAGTGGCAAGCGCCAGCCCAGACTTCTTTCGGGTGTCGGTCTTTGGCTTTGGCTTCCTATCTCGTATTGGTTCATTAACCGGCTCGTTACTGTCATAACTCTGGTGGCTCTCCTCAACAGGTGCGTTTTCTCGAGTCTTCAAGTTACTCTTCTCCTGCTTGGTTCGCTTAGATCTGTCCTCGCCGTACTCCATTCTCAGCATTCGACCATGTAGCTTCTTACATCTCTTGTCGGCCAGGGCTTTGGTTGCGCTCTCAACCTCCTTAAAATCAACAAACGAGAAGCCTTTACACTTGTCGGGCTTATCCTCGAAAGTGGCCATTCGGATTCTGTGAATTTCACCACAGTGCTGGAAATGCTGTTCCAGATCTTTCTCAGTGGTGTCAAAGGCGAGGTTTCCCACGAAAAGGATTCGGGTAGGTGGGTTTGTCTTCTTCTCTGGCCTTCCCTCAAATGAACTAGCATTCTTGATCAACAACCTTCGTCCGTTCAAGATCTCTTCACTCAGGGTAATGCATTTGTCTCGCTGCTCTTCAGTCTCGAAATCAACGTGACCGAATCCCTTGTTGCCCTTCTTTCCCATAGGAAGGTTGATTCTCGAGATACCGGAGACGTCCTTAGCTGTCAGAAACCGTCTCAAATCTTCCTTTGAAGTGTCAAATGAAAAGTTTCCTATCCAGACACTGAACTCAGATCTCTTGTTTTTCTTGTCTGACTCCTCTTCGCTCTCGCTCCCGCTCTCGTGCAAATCACCGTCATCTCTGTGCTCAGCCAGGGTCTTCTTTGAGATTTTCTTTCCTTTCTTGTTCTCATCGATCTTGCCCTTTTTAAGCAGTCGTTTCTGCTTCTTGGACAGAGGCTCTGGCTTCTCCAGGTCAATCTCCAACTCCGGTCCCTCTTCGTTTTTTCGCTTGCTCATGGTTAGTATAGTAGTGGCAGTTGGTGATAATTTTTTGGCACCGCGCGTCAAGCGGCGTGCCCAGCCGCAGCTGCGTGGGGCTGTAACTTCACTTTGGGCAGAATGACGATGGCTTTAGAATGGGAAATAGTGTTGACGAGAACACAAAGACCGGGGTTGTCCTAATCATTCACTGCTCAATAAAGTACTATTTCTGTCTTGCTCGCATTCGTAAAGCTTTGAGCTGTTACTCAAACTTTTGGACATGAACGTTTTCTCTACTGCCTATATCATAGAGCGTGATTAAATAACTCTGATGACCCTAGCTGCACTAAGATATGCGCTGAGATTATTTGGTCATCTCCTTTTGAACAAACTTTGCAATGGTCTGCAACTGAATGTTGGAAGTACCCTCATAAATGGCACCAATCTTTGCGTCTCGGTAAAACTTCTCGGCCAACTCGTCTCGAGTGAAACCGACGCCGCCCATCCACTCAACAGCTCGTGAAGAAATGTTTCCAGCGACCTGAGAAGCGTACAACTTGGCCATAGCGGCCTCCTTGGTGAAGTTGACACCAGCCTCCTTTAGTCGGGCAGCGTTGTATAGCAGCAGTCGAGCAGCCTCCAGCTCCATCGCTGCCTGGCCGATCTGGAACTGCATACCCTGGAACTCGCCAATGAGCTTGCCGAACTGCTTTCGGTCGTTGTAGCAGTAGCTAGTGGCTCGGTCGAAAGCACCCTGGGCCAGGCCAACCATCTGAGCGGCGATACCAATTCGGCCCTCGTTTAGGCACTCAATGGCGATCTTGTAGCCCTTTCCGACCTCACCGAGGACGTTCTCTTTTGGAATCTTTACGTCATCAAAGTTGAGGACACAGGTCGAAGAAGCCTTGATACCCAACTTCTTTTCCTTCTTGGCGATCTGCACGCCCCAGTCCTTCTCGACAACAAAGGCGGTGATGCCCTTGTAGCCTTTGGAGAAATCAACGTTGGCCATGACGATGAACAGCTCGGCCTCGGCGGCGTTGGTGATCCACATCTTGGAGCCGTTCAGGACGTAGTGAGAGCCGTCGTCGGACAGCTTAGCGGTGGTCTTTAGGGCGAAGGCATCCGATCCAGAGATTGGTTCCGACAGGCAGAACGAACCAACCTTGTTGGAGGCCAGTTGTGGAAGATAGGTGTTTTTGAGGTGCTCAGATCCCCAGGTTCGAATGCACGTGTTGACCAAAGTGTTGTGGACGTCGTTCATGACGGAGACGGATGGATCAACCTTAGCCAGCTCTTCAACAACCAGAATAGCCGAGGTGAAAGAGGCACCGGCTCCACCAAGGTCCTCAGGGGTCTCGATGGCCATGAGACCGTTGTCAAACATGGCCTGAACGATGCTCTTGTCCATGGCCTCGTTCTCGTCCATCTCCCGAACAAGAGGGCCCACAGTCTGCTGAGCAAACTGAGCAACGCTCTCACGGAACATAACCTCCTCCTCGGTGAAGACAGACAGAGGGCTGATCGTTCGCACGGCAGGAGTGGTGGAGAACATTCGCCGGGCGGCACCCCGTGCAACGAGTCGACAGCTTCGAGACAGCATTGAAATTTGTGTGTGTGTCGATTTTGTGGGGAGCTGGGTGTTTATATGGGGCCCCGCGAATACCCGAGCCGAGGCGCGGCGGGGTCAACCCTCCGAGTAGTGAGCGCGTAACAATAGCGCTGGTTACTCTGGTACGGCAACAGTTGTCTAAACATCAAGGCATCCAGAATGAAAACTTCGGCTCGGTGCTATTGCGCCCTTCGTACGCTCCGGAAGAGTGATGTGCCGTAGTCGTCCATATATGGTTCGCCAGCGTCGCGATCACCTCCTACTACTCACCGGCGACGTCAGGCGTGCTCTATCAAATAAATGTGGGGCAGCCTCGACCATCACCTGGCTTCACCAAACTGTATCACCGATGGCCGGGGTACACGGTGGGAGCGGGCGGGTGTAGCCTGGGTACCCGATGGCCGGAGTAAATCCCAGAGCGGGGTGGGTAGCTGTAAGATGATATGTTAGAAGTCCGGTCGTTGTGTTGACGGGCCTGGTAAATTGACTGTACGCGTAAATGGTGATGGTTTTGATGTTCCATGCAAAGGACAAGGTTGATGAAATGCCTGGACTTGAGTCGGAGGCTGCTCCGGCTGTCGGACATCGCTTGCCCAGGCCAGCCACACATGGGCGGGAGTGGGGCCTTTTATATATATACTGGAAAACCACAACATATCAGGTGTCGCAGGTTCACAAGCAGGGTGTACAGTTGATTATCGAAGGTAAAATGCTCAAACGTAAGCGAGTTGACTGATGTATACTGTTTCTTTTTCAGCCTTGGCGTCGAACCTTAATTGGATGCATGGAGCTGATTCCAGCAGATGCGATAAGGTTAAAGTTACCAGCTACAGGCGATAAGGAGCGCTCAGAGAATGAATATAAATATCTAATAATACACCATGCAAGTTAGTTTTCTAAGTCTGGAACCTGGGCACAGCCAGATGAGATTGAGTTGGCTGAGACGGCACGGGGTCCTCGTCCACACTGAACGTGGCCCTCAGCGGGGATGGTCTGCCAGGCGACATTGGCCGAGCAATGTGCGAGAATCTGTTGTTCATGACGTTTGAATGCGACTGTTCGGGCACCGCCGGCGCCGCCTGGGCGTTTCGGTGCATCTGGTGGTCCTCTGGATGCATTTGCGTGAACCTGGCCTCAACTGGCGAGCCAGGCATGGAGCCAGGGGAGTATGGAATTGGAATAGCAGCTTCCGGCTCTAGCGTGACTCGGCCTGGCTCGATAACCATAGACCGTCGGATTCGGCCAAAACTGAATATATTTCTAATGGCTTCCTGCCGTCGTTGGCGGGTAACCTCGTTGATTTCCTGTGGACTCAGTGGAGCCTCCTCAACCTCGGGCTTGGGCACGTAGTAGTCGTGCTTGCACAGAGGGCAGCAGGCCCGCCGAGCAGTTAGCCACGGATCGATGCATTCGGCGTGGAAAATGTGGTGGCAGGCAAGAGTTCGCACTGATTCGTCATCCTCCATGGATTCAAGGCACACTGCACACGTGTCATCTGAAACGGTGTTGGCGATAGTGGGAAGCTCATCCACAGGTTCAAGCTCAATGCCCTTCTCGAGATTTGGTTGGTCGAATGAAGAGGGTATGTTAATTTGGAGGTTCTTAGGGTTGGAAACATTGGGCGACGCAGTCACAGTAATGGCGGGCTGTTGCTCAAAGTGTTGTGTTACAGGAGAAGAGACTGGAGTGTCTTGAGCGGCCCGGGCCTGCTTGTATGCTTGAACGGGGAACTTCTCCTCGACCAGTTCGAGAGAGATGAGCTTGGGCTTCTTCTTAGTTCGGGGTCGGGTGTAGTTTCTATCGTAGACGGGCTCAGCGAGCTCGGGGTGTCGACGACGTCTGCAGCAATATCGTATTCCCATAAAAGCACTGCAAGGACAAAGCATCACGGCAATGATGAGACGAACGATCGTCACAACGATGCCGATAAATGCCCAGATAGAGTTAGTAAGTAGTTCTGAAAAGTAAACAAGGAATTGAACTAGCATCGACATTTCCAATCACGTTACCACGAGCTATCACAGAGTGAAGCGGGTGATAAGGCGAGGGATGAATGAATGAAAACCCAGAGCAAAACCGAAGCTTTCGAGCTAGCCAAAACGGGCGAGCTAACCAAATTGAGCACAGAGCTAAACAGAACAGAAGCCAAAGCCAAAAATCCAATGAGAGTAACCAATGAGAGTAATCCAATAGAGAACCAGCCAAGCCAACCTGAGCCAAACGCCAACCAATCCTAAACACCGCTGCCCAAGTCGCAAACCAAAATGCGCAGCCAGAGCAACAACAACAAACACCAAATGACTGAAACCAAATAGCAACGACTGTTCACAAGCGAATGAAAAGCGGAGCCCCCGGCTATAAAGACTCGGCCGATGCACCCAGATAATCCCGCTGACGACTGCTAAATCCGTCAAACTGAAAGCCAAAATTACAGCCAACCAAACTGCTATAGGCAACTCCTGGCGAGCAGTTCAACCTCTAGGTGAAAGCAAAAACTCCTCTTGGCCGCAGACGTGCCCAACAAGGCGACAGATTTCTCAGCGGGCGTTGAGACACGCGCCCACGTGATCGGAGTCCATCTGTTTCCTGATAAGGGTTGAATTGGGACAATAGCCGCTGGGAGTGAGCGCGGCACAACCGTGACAACGTTGTGCGTCCCCACTTTCGAACCGGGTGAATGTGAAACGCAACAATGCAGTATGCACCTCAAGTGTATAGGCCCCACAGTAAATCTCAAGCAGGGGTTAAGGGACAGTGGGTGTGAGCGCAGGTGAACTTAGGGAGCGTGCCTGGCTATTGCGTTGGCTCGTATTGGTGGTCTAGCCCTCGTATTGTTGTCGTGACCTTTTAGCACCGATTTTCATCTGTGGGTTCTGCACGGTGACATCACTGTTGCCGCACACAGTGATAATCGTATCAGTGATAAAGTGTGCCAAGCTGCCATCTGTCATCGTGTGAGCGCCTCAATAGCAGATGGCTATTATAGCGGGTGCTATTCATAGCAGACGCATAGTTGTGTCGCTGTCACGTCGCTGTCTTCGCCGGGTGCTCGCGTTTCATGTGCTCGTATTTCCGCTCGTATTCAGGGTCTAGACGTGGATCCGCGGGATCCGAGACTGCCGGTCGCATGCCGGTACGATCGTTCAACACGTAAGGAAATAGGCTGCCGCAGCCGGAGATAGTGTGACCCGGTGGTTGAGTGGCGCAATGGTGGATATCATGGCTCAAGTAGGCTTGTCGTACATTTCCGAAACACTGACTATCGACATCTTGCCTTGAATTTCTCATTTTGCTGAATCCCCGCAACGTCCGTGCGTGTTGTTGCTCTCTGGCTCTAGTTCTCTGTATACTCTGATTCTCTCTCTAGTCAACCCACCTCAAACTCCAACCTGAAAATCTCAAAATGCTCAAAATGCTCTAGACTCCGACTAGCCAAAACAGTCCTCCACCTGCCGTCAGCCTAAGCGCCCAGCTACTCCTCCAATGCGGTTCGGCTTTCAGTACTCACAATAAATTTGCAAAAACAATGCCAACCCCCAGCGCTACGTAAAACAGCACGCTGCCGGTTGTGCCTGTAGACATTATCTGCATCTGTCCAGACATCACCTTCAAATTGAAATGTCCAAACGCAAAACTTTATATAATTGGAGGGTGGGCCGTTTTATGGGGATTGTGGCTGGGTTAGGGACGGTTACGGAACAGGCAAGTGGTGCGGCGATTTAATGCTATAAAAAGAAACTATAGAATTTTCACGTGACTTCGTAGCACGGTGTAAAATTTAAGCCGAGAAATAGACAAATTAAAGTAATGAGATGCTAGGGATGGAGAAGGCGTGCACCAGTGGCATATATCATGATCTACGTGTGCTATACGTTATAAGTATAACAGAGCCAGCCACTACTTCAATGCCTTCACTAGTAGCGCACGTATATTAATAGATCTCGCATCGCATTCAGTAAACAGGGATACGAAACGGTCTAGCTCGAACAGATCTGGGATACGATGTGGATACAGTGGGCCAAGCATTTACCGTGGTTACCACTGTTTCAGGGGGGGGATGTGAGTAGCGAAGAGCTCTAACAACAGCTCTACATCCTATACCCTAGACATTAAACGCTATTAGCACCATTCTTAGTATAGCCCTGTGCAGGTTTATGGACTGTCACGATGACAGTACTGATGCTGGAAACAGTTTCCTGCATGCAGCCAAGTTTTGAACGCAAGTCCTCTAAGCGCCACACTCAGCGTAACATGGTATACTGTATATAGGGAGATGAGTGAAGGTCATAGCGAGCAACACAGCACTGATTACTAGGCTGTAATGCTACTTCTTTGCCTGGAAAGTAAACAATTATTTGGCTGCTACCGCCTGCAATATTATCAGCGCTATTGCAGAGCTACGCAACGGACCCACTATTGCGTAGGTATGCGTCCACGCAGGGCAGGGTGACCCGTAACGGTAACAAAACTCCGAGTCGGCAATGATTTGTTTGAGGTCGCACGGCTATTATTAGACGACCTGAGACGATGACGGCTGGATGGTTTTAAATGTGGAGGCTCGCCGGTCCAACGCCGGCATGAAACTCGGTGAGAAGCGCAGCACGGCGGGCGGGTATAGCAGCTAAAAGCCTACGTCAGCCGTGAGCAGCGATGCACATTAATGCAGGAGACAAGCCCATAGGTTGCAGTCAGGACAAGCGAGATCTAGTGCAGGTTCAAGGGGTAGCCCGTGCTTAGTCGACAGGCTGCGCTCGGGGATCGAGTTATGGTCTCTACCGATCTAGCGCCAGGTACAAACCTGTTGCGTCCCACTAACCCATCAATGAGAAACGTTTCAACACGGTTTCTGACAGACGCATTTCGATTTAGACGCCGCGCGAGTCTATGAGTCTATGGCTAGCCCCGTTACCTAGTCTATTGTATGCAGTTTGTGCATTCGTTGGTGTGCTCCCATTGGGAAGGAAGCCTAATTGGGACATTTTCTGAACAAAACAGGAAACGCGACAAGATCGGCATGGTTAGGTTCAGCAGCCCAGGCCGCTTTTGGTTGTAGGTATAATGACTATGAATCAGCTTTAATATATATAGGTCCGTTTGAACACGTGACGGTACCTGTGTGGCTGCACCAGGTAACTTCAATCTTGGATATGCGCGAAAACGTGTTCCGAGCCGAGCGCCGTAAACACAACCACGACGACTCACTAGAACAGGGCATGGGCTCAAGGGGGAGAAATATTCTTCGCGTGGAGCAAAAAGAGCCCTACGGGGGGCTTGAACCCCCAACCTTGTGATGACTTGGATTCTCGAAGTCGATACGTATAAGAGTCACACGCTCTACCGATTGAGCTAGCAAGGCACTTGATGATGCGATCTGCGGCGTTGTCGGCATTTGAAAGGGTTTCTGAAGCGATTCGATGCCCGCCAGAGCAAGTGGGGTTTTTGGCGTTAAATCCCCTGAGAGTAAAGGAATAGCTGTAGCATCAGTGAGACTTTTGACGCAAAACATCCGCGTAGACATGATACGAGTGTATTGTCGTAGTGTAAAAGCAAATTCATAAACTAACAAGCAGTAGCGAAGATCGTTCAAAAGCGTCACGTGAATTGCGGCCTGGTCCTGTGCTGAGCTCAAGCGCTACTCAGTCAACGAGTGAGTCCAAGTTCGGGTACTGACACCGTGGACCTCGGTAGAGTTTGTGGACTCAGTCTCCAGAACCACAATCTGGTTGGCTCCCTGGACCAGGAAACCCTTTGGCACGTAAAGCTGCTCCTGAGGTCCAATTCGCCAGTACTTTCCGAGGTGGTGTCCGTTGATCCAGGCCATTCCCTTGCTCCAATTGGTGGTGTCAAACAGAGTGTCGGAGACGGTGTCTAGGTTGAACGTTCCCGTGTAGAAGGTTGGGGTAAAGTTCCAGACGTCGCTGTTGTCACGTGGAACATGGGAAGTGCAGTTAGTGTAACCGGAGATGTCCTTGAGCTGGAAAGAATAGTGGTTCCAGTTAGTGAGCACTGTGGAACCAACAGTCACGTTGGTCACCAATCCCTTCTTCTGGTCAGGAATCATCATTCCGTAGTTGATTCTACCCATGTTTTCAATAAGTAGGGACAGCTTGTCGCCAGCGTTCAAGTTGACATTCACCTGTGCGTTGGGGGACACAGACCAGTCTAGAGTGGTTTGGAACTTGTTATTGATGTAGACCTGAATTCGATCTCGTGGGTATTCACCGAGGTTGAGGGTTCCGCTAACAGCTGCGCCGATGGAGGTGGTGTAGAGAACGTATCCATAAGCCTGGTTCAGTGCCTCCATGTTAAGCGGGTAAGTGGACTGGACGGGGGCGGGCAGGTTGTCGTAAAACAGGCCAGAGCAGGTCGTGAGGTTAGTTGGGCCGAAAGTGACCATTGGAGCGACTGCTGGCACGTCAGGAACCGACACATTGTTGTACGGAATCAGCGCTTCCCGGATGGCGGTGTACAGCGGGGTGACTCGCCCGGTCTCGTCCAGCGGAGCGCCGTAGTCGTAACTGGTGAGCTCAACAGTGAGCAGGTTTGGGGCGCCATTGGCACCGTTCTGATAGCCAAAGTTTGTTCCGCCGTTGAACATATAGATGGAGAAACCGTATCCGCTCTTGATCGCATTGGGGAACTCGTTCACAACGTTGTAGATTTGCCAGCCGGTGTTGGTGTAGTTGGTGTAGTTCCCGCCCCAGTTGGCGAACCAGGACAGGTAATACTCCGAGTCAAACCAAGGGCCCAAACTGCTAGGGTCGGTGACGCCTTGGTTTCTGACCTCCGGGCCGTCGATTCGGTAGTCGGTCGTTGACAGCACGTTAGGGATGTGGCCCTGGCTAGCAGAGATATTGTTCCAGCCATCAGTGGTGTACAGAGGCACGTTGAAGCCGGCATTGAGGAACTGGTCTCGAAGAGTTTCCTTGTACACCATGTCGGATCCGTAGGATCCGTACTCGTTTTCGACTTGGACCAGCACAATGTTACCGCCATTAGAAATCAGTTGAGGCCCCAGCACCTCGTGAAGTTTGTTAATGTAGGCGTTTGTGGCGTTCAGGAATGGTGCATTGTTGGATCGCACAAGCATGCCTGGGATGTTGTTGAGCCAGTATGGGAATCCTCCCCATTCGTGCTCAGCACAGACGTACGGGCCAGGTCGCAGCAGAATGTGCAAGCCAGCGTCGGCGGCAAGTTGGAAAAACTTAACAATGTCGTTTCGACCTGTGAAGTCGAACTGGCCCTGCTCGGGCTCAACTTCGTTCCAGAAAACGTACGACGAAATTGAGTTCAGACCCATAGCGCGGGCCATCTGCAGCCGCTGCTGCCAATCGCCAGGGTCAATTCGCTGCGGGTCAATCTGACCGGCCATGACCTGCCAGGGCTTGCCATTGAGGTAGAAGTTGTTGGCGTCGTAGGTGAAGTTCGAGCAGACCGCCCCGTTTGGAGTGGTTGCGGCGACGAGCGCTGGCGCAGTCGCGAGCAGAGTAAGAAGGAATTCGAGTTGCATCAAGCGAAGCGATGGATACACCGAGCCGGAGCCGATTTTTATAGTTTAAAAGTCTTTTTCAGTGGTCATATAGAAGCGAGATCATTTCGGCTTCTCCACTGTGCCCCCACGGCCGGACGCACTGGCTTGAACTGCACGAGCCTTGACGGATCCTGCAGCTGGCGGGGTAAGCTGATTCCCCGAGATTTTGACGTTCATAGTCATGAGGACTGAATCGACGGAGTTCCGGAACAGTATTCTGTTTTCCCAACATTCGGGTCGCGCATTTCGCCTGTTGGAATTTCAGCTAGGCGCTCCATAGACAGCTCTAACTCCGAAGGCGCACCGTTGTTTCTCGGTAGTGAGATCAGCTTCTCAGCCCCCACGGTAAGGAACCCCGCCGTGCCTCTATCCCTCGGTGTTCCGATGTGAGCTCCTCCCATGGATATGGGACTAAACTGTGCATCAATTATACATCAAGCAATGCGCTATCGTAATAACAGGTACGTGTGCCGACTCGGCGTGCACACCACGCCCTTAGCCCGGAGCAGGGGTATCATATACGGCTGGCCGTTGCTAGGCTTCCTTGCCCGTAGAACATGCATCATGATTTATGATTGCATAGTTGCGCGGCAGTGCGAGAGCTTTGAATTTTGATGGAAATCTGACGATGGCGTGTTGCGCGCAACCATGTCCACTCAGTCATAATAACAGTTAGAGGTGAATTCCATCAACACAATTCTGAGTGTAACATTAGAGGCTAGACTAAGCAGAGCTAATCCTTGGGCTCAATTCTTGGCAGCGCGGTCACATGCACATGTATACTATGAAATGCATACCGCCGGACTTTCTTCAGACTGGCAAACGAGCCCAAACATGCATGAGGTTAGTGAATCAATATCTCGAGATTGAACTCTTTAGACTCTTTCAATTCATTCAGTTCAAAGGCATTTGTATTGTAGCAGTACTGTCTGGTACCTCTAATTTTGTGCTGCCTCAAACTGCAGGTCGGCTTTCCGGCCAGTCGAGTAAACGGACGGGGCCGGTACAATAGCAAGATTAAGAATTAAGGAAAAGCTTCCAAGCTTGCATTTTCGTCATGTGGGGGGCTAAATCTTTGCCCGCTTATGCAGCATTAGTGAGCTCTCTTCACTGAACCACTGTTCATTGTTACCTGCACTAAGCTTAATCTCGTTCATCACGTATGTTGCATGCGAGCTTGGAATCGAGCGCCGGAAAATGGGTGCGCCCTCAGTGCAGTACACGCAGCGTTACGATAACAGTACACATTTTCAGCTCATGCAGGCACGAAGAGCCCGTCATGGTCGATTCTCTATCCCGGGCTAGGTTACACTGTTTGTCCCGGTGTTTGTGTCAAGTGATGCGTTTCATGCAAGTAATGTGTACTGTTTCAGTATTGTTTGTCTTACTTGGGAGTCTAACGCGCATCGTCAACTTGACTCAAATAGAGACATCGCCAACAACACGCCAACACAGAGTCGGCAATGAATGTAAGCATGATCTCCTCTTCGGAGCAAAAGGAAGAGCAAAAGATGACAACCGTGGGATTCGAACCCACGCCTCCGAAGAGACAAGGACCTTAACCTTGCGCCTTAGACTAACTCGGCCAGATTGCCTTGTTGAGCCAGGTGATTGAATGGAACTCATAGACCCGTTCAACACGCATTGAACAAGAAATCCGGGACGGATTATGGCCGGCATCGAGCGTCTCGCAGGGACTTCCGGTACAATGAAGGCCTCAGTCGATTTGGATTGAGAACGGCCCATAGTGGAGGCTTTCGTACGAGCTGCCGCGTGTACAAGGTCGCCACGAAAAGCATATTCATTTTGGAGAGCTTTCAACGCACAACAGACGATGGTACAACAGCGTCCTGTTGGTGCTTCGACTACAGAGTATTGACTGGCAGCTGCAACGCAAAAAGCTTAGCCGACGAGTATATACACCTAACGACGTGCGATACAAGCAGCGTTGATATCAAACTGGTCTGGGGCGAATGCCATCGGTATGCGGGCCTCTGACTTGTGGCATGCTTGCTCTCGGCCTGGCGCCAGAACAGCTAGCTGTAGGTGCGTGTAGAGAGTATATCTACAGCGCCACAGATCGATCGGAGTGCATTTGCACTTGAAACTACCAATTATCCTGCCAGTCAGTGAATCAAAATTATCGTTGAATGTATGTGAGGTATGTAGGATATGTATAGAGCAGCGATCGATCGAAATTAAGCCTGTATAGTTAGTCATGAAATGCGCTAGCTTTGGTAAAGCCGGTTTAGCGAATATAAAGCCTGGGTAGAGCCTGGGATAGGGCCGGTGGCTGGGATAGCCTGAACCTTGGAGTCACTGCTGTAGGAAGCCTGGGCGATGGAGATCTCGTTGTTGGTCAGGTCGTACACGACGTAAGCAGACCGCAAGATAACGTCACCAAACAGATTGTAGTTGGCGGAGCTGGAGCTATCCTGGACACCCAGCAGGTACTTCTGCTTACCAAACAGGCCCTTGTAGGGGATGAAGAGGTCCTTGTAGTCCACAGAAAGCTTTGCGCCGGAAAAGTCCATCTCGACGGATCCCTCTGGAATCTCGGCCGCGGTGTACATTCGGAAGAGGTAGTTGTAAGAGGCGCCGGTGGCCTTGACAATAGTGTCCAGGACTGGCTTAGGAACGCAGCACAGGGAGGTACCGGAGTCAAGGACAGTCTTGAAAGTCTGGCCTTCCATGGTGACCTGAACCTCCAGGGATTCGGATGACGTCACAGGAACAGTTACCAGTGGGCCGGTGTACTTGGCGGAGTCGACACCACCAAAGAGAATGCTTCCGGACTTGGCTTCAGAATTGTCGAGGTAAAGAGAATACGCGTTTCTGGCGATGATTCCCTGGGAAAACAGAGAAGCAGGAACGTTCTGGTACTGTGGCTGCTTGTTCTGGGCCGTACCAGCCTCACCGGCTGTGTAACCGACACCAAGGATACCGTTGGTCATCTGTTTCTGGGCCTTTGGCACCGTGGCGAACTGCTGGTTGGTGATTTGAGCCGCGCCAAAGGTTAGGGTATCGGTTCCGAAGTCTCCGGTAGCCGCACCGGAAACGTATCGGATAGAAAAGTCGTGGTTCATGAATTTGTACGACGAGGACTTTGTGGTGTCGAAGGACTTTGTCTTCTGGCCGGCGTCGACGGTGTAGATCCACAGGTCCGAGGAGCCAGTGTCGAGGAAGGTCTCGACCTCCTGTGGTGGGGAGCCGATTTCCAGAGTGGCAATGTACGAGTAGACCTGGTTGGCGAGTGCGACATCGACGGTGTTGTCTCGCTTGGACAGGGTTAGGTCTACCTGGTCGTTGGCCCGGATTGGCACGTGCACGACACCGGGGATGTCACGTTTAGTGGGGGCGGCCAAGGCCAGGGTCAAGAGGGTAAGGGCAAAAGCGGATTTCATTGCAAAGTTTCTGAGGAGGACTGTGTTGTGGACTAAGAGTTGGAGAGAGTTGATTCTTGTTTCTGAAGATAATGGAGGAAATCGGCATATTTATATCCAGTGAGCCAGTTCCCTGTACTCACCCAGATGATATCGATGCATGATAGGCGTTGCTCAGTGGATAAGTTGGCTGAGAGGCATTTCGGAACGGCACTGAGCCGGGGCGGGTTCGGACCGGCAATGCCATGGTATTGCCAATTAAGCCGGAGCTGTCATAGAATATTGAGCAGGACTCTAATAGAACAGACGAGAGCAGCTGAGTCGGCTAGTTTTGCAAGGTTGGCTCGAGTACGTTGTGGGCTGGGTTTGCAGCAGGAAGACCAGTCCCTGAGACACTTCCCCGCTTGCCCGCTCCACGGCCCCCAATCACTGTGTACTACTGGCGTGCGAGGCTCGATGCCAAGAGATTGATATCGCTCTGACTAACGATTTGGCGGGTGATTTGTGATCTGGGGGAGCCGCAGAGCCGCGCCAAGGCTTTATCGATTTTCTCTGCGGCGTTTGTTGAGAGCGTTGGTTTAGCGCCGCAGTGCAGCCATGGACTAACGGTAATATGTTAACCAGTAGTAACCAAGTTTGAGAGCTTAGAGTTTGCCGTGTCGGGAAACCCGAGGGTTAACCCGTTTGCACAGGAATTATTTGGTCAAGATGGCCGGCGGACAGCGACCACAGATTAATTAAATGACTTTTTTGACGTCATTGCTCGCTCATTGGACACTGGGACGTTTTAGTCTTCTTTACTCGTGAGAGAGATCTTCTCACGCTGAAGTAACATGTTATTTGCAAAGTCGACTAGGAGCGCCTCGAGACAAATTATGCAGGCTGCCCTTCGCGCGGTGGCGGTGGGTCCTCGAGTGGCTCCTGTGCCGACGAGCCGTGTAATCTCATCAGATAAAAGCTTTCTTTGCCTCTTTTGTCTTCCGTCCTACTCCTAAGGGCTCCGTTTGCTGTTAAAAGTCATCCAATCAACTGATGGCAATACGTATAAGCCGTGGCATCAGAAACCGCGCCACAACGTACCTTGAACCCTTAATTCGCGACCTTGCAAAGTTCGGCTGGCCATGCAGGCACACAATTCAGCTCGCTTGTCTTGTACCTCAGTCTAACTCCGCTGAGCAAATAACCTTAAATTGAGTTCACCGGGTGGGACATCCAGCCCGCTATTTTTTCAGTGGAGAGGCGTGCCTGATGAGATCTACGAGACGCTGTAGCATGTGTCGTTGTGAAAGAACCGGTCATCGACACTAGCAATGAATACTACCGTCTCGGTAGCCGAGGAATCTGTCATCTGTCCCCGACCAGCTAGTGGTTTTCAAGCTATGACCTCGATCTACGTGCGCTGATCGAAAGGCGGGGAATTGGAGCTGCCAGATGTCTAGACTTGTTCACGCCTTTGCATGGTTTTCGTGGAAACATGTCGCACGGCCGGGAGAGCACGATGGTTCGCTTGAAAGAATGCCTGAACAGGACTGTGTCAATCTCTTAACATCACAACGTGTTTGATTCAAGGTGCACGGCTGATGCATGCGACCATCAGTAGAAGTAGTGTTGACGGACTATCCAGACAGGCTATTTTGGGATAGCTCAATCGCGCGCACGTGCACATAGGCACTGTACTTGGTCCGTATGATATGGACGGCGCATGCACGCCAATTGCAACCGAAGCACATTTTGGATGTCTTGGCGTTCCGCAACTGGCGGGTGTCCAACGAATGAATTGTCTCAACTTTGTTCAGCCTTGGCACTCTGTACTCTCGGTAGAATACAGCGAGAAGACCAGTCCCACTGACTGAATTGTATAGATATCACTAGCTCTAGCTTGCGTATGACCAATTAAGCGATGACATGAGAATGCATGCACGTAGTGTAATGAGTCCGTGTCAAGATGGCGATCATGCAATTAAGTTTGACTCCACTCAGCGAGACTCAAGCAAAGACAGGGAAGGCACGGCACTGGTTCAGAAACATCGAAAACAGAATACCGCGGCCCTCTCTGATGCGTGCATGCATGACACGTACTCGATCCTCTAAATCCATGGGTGGAGTCACGATGTCTGCCCGGGAGCCACTTGATCTTGGATTCTAATACCATTAAATTAGCGCATTCGAGAATTGAATGATAGATATATATTATAGCTAGCTAGGCCAGTCACAGTAGTGAATTGGCTGATAGTACGTCGCCGGATATCGTACTTCCGAGGCCGGTCAATTCTAAACCTAAACTTGTATCATGCTCTTGGTTGAACCACGTACGAGATGCTGCTGTGACCTTACCAGTACCAACAAGGTGTTGATGAATCATTCTTGCGGCATCCGCCTAACTAGCTTAATTGAGCCGGACCTCTATATAAAGCCTTGGTAAGGCATTCTTAATTTCCCTCATCAGCCATGAAACTTCTCCACTTCAGCGTCTTTCCCGCGGTTGCCCTCTGCGGAGGAATCATTAACACTCTCAATCTGTTTCTCTCTTCAAACTGCATCGCGGACACTTATTGGCAGCTGACCTACTCCAACAATCTGTGTATCGACATCACCAACCCAGCTTTCAACTCTTTCAGAATCGACGGGCTTTCGTTTGAATATGGCTACTCTCTGTTTTCTGATACTACCTGCTGTCAACTGATTGGAGCGCATCAGGGCCGGACAGGCGAATGCACAGGCTCAATCCGGGACCTCGGAGCCAGAAGCATCTTGATCGCCAAACAGGGCGCTGCCTCGAAACGAGAGGACACTGAGGTAATTCATGAAGACGAAGTGCTGGAGGAGCTACACAAGCGAAAGAAGTGCTACGGCACAGTGGCGACAGCTACAAAGAAGGGATAGCGCCGAGGGTCATTTATTGCGATTTGTAAAAGTCACTCCTCGGTGGTTTCGCACCATCTCGATTTTAATTGGGTATACACTAGCTTGGGGAGCATAAGATATAAGTTTAATTTGGCAGCGGACTGAGCTGCTTTCGAAAGATGTAGGCCATTGTAGTTGCTTAAGCCTTTGCCTGGCTCAGTCAGCTAGATGTTGGCCAAATTAGCTGAAATCATCCCTCTCGCCTTCGCCTTATCTGGCCCGTTCACCACATCCACCTTTTGCCCGTTCCTAAAACAAAACGTAGACGGAATTCCGGTGATGTTCATTTCCAACGCTGCTTCAGGCACGTCGTCCACGTCCAAAACGAGAAAGTTTGCTCGAGGAAACTCTTCAGCCCAATGGTTCACCTCCATGGCCATTGTTTGCGAGGTAGGGCTCCACCGGGCGACGAATTCAACCACTGTCAACCCGCTCGATTCAATTTCATGGTCAAATGAGTCCTTGTTGTCAATTTTTCTGTACATTGTGGTAATGTCAAGTGAATGTGGGGTAGGTTGCTGTCTTCGAGACATGCGTTGCTTGTCACATGATTTGCGCAACCGACCTTCATTTACGGCCTTAAAGCTCGTGATTGTAACGGCAGTGTCATGTGTGAATAGGTTATAACTCTGTCATACATTTCTGCTTGTATCGCGTTACTAGCCATTTCGACGTGCGGCCTCTGAAACGCCCATCAGGGTGCAATGAGCTATGATCAAAGAGCAGAAAACTTGCTGTGATCATACACAAACTTACCGATTGTGTGATTGGACCATTTCCCGGCTTTGTAAACGGATATAGCGTGGAACTTTGTGAGTCGACTTGGGTGTTCATGCGCTTGAGGTTGCCAGAACTTTGCGACGGATGGCTCAACCAGTACTGAATGCAGCCAAATGAAAAGCATTCACTGTAATTTGAACCTTGACGTTCTGACAACTCATGGTCTTAATTCCAGCGTAACGCGGATGACAACTGTGCTTTAGTTTGGCAGAATAAGCCAAAGGAATCTAAGGTGTCAGACTCTGTTTCATATGCATGTCTTAGCCCAAATCCAAGTGAACCCCTGTTTCCCCAGTTCCAACCAGTAGCCTCGCATCGTGGTTTTACCCTAGCACGGGGCCCTGCCAGTCCTGAAACTTCCTGCAACCGACAAAGACTTCAGCAGTAAAACCGCTATGGGCCCATGATAGTTTATCGCTTTCCCATATGAATTTTCGTAAATCACGTCGCCTTTCACTATTGCTTCGCTTCTGCTGACAACTTTCCTCGCCAAATCAATATTCTCCGCTCTCCGCGACCTGTCGTACAAAACCACTACCGCCCAGTTCCCATCAGCGTTGTAGAGCGTATGCACAGACTCCACGCTTCCGTAGACCAGATACTGACCCTCTAGGAAGTCAACAAAGTCTTTCGCCTTGACACTAGTGAGATGCATTACTCATTAAAACGCGCTACCCCAGATTATATACTAAATAGGGGCCCGGCAAATTCTTTCCTGATCCGGGTTGCTGCGGGGAGCCGATGCCTTTCATTCCGTTTACGGCACCCCACCCGGGCCCCTGACGGCTCGACTGAGACTAAATTTCGGATGTCCGGGTAAAAGGCAATCGAGTACGCGTTCATAGGCGAGCGGCTATATAGTACAGAAATGATTCTGTCGAGACCGGGGACTGTCCTGCCCGATCTGATAATACATACAGTGATGTCAAGGTTTGCTAATTGCTTGATTTGACAAACGATAACCTCCATTCACGTGTCTTTCAGCTGGCTCGTGGCCTTATTGTATACGCTTTACGTTGCTGACAACTGTGAGTGACGAAAGCGTGCTTCACTGCTCCAAGAGAAATCCTACATTGATAAAGTTTGGCGGCGCTACGCTCGTCACGCACTGAAATTATCCATTATCATTTTGTCTACTCTATATGCTCCCCTTCTCGTGGCTTTTTGTTTTTCATTTTTCGTTTTCGTAACTGCGTTCTGGCACTGCCAGTTCAGACCAGCGCGAATTAGTGCTGTAGGAGTGCTGTGGACCTCATCTGATTTCCGAAGACGTTCGTTCGCTCACTATTTGGCGTACTTGGTCTTGCCTAGATCAAAAGGCAGATACCTGTACTTGATCATATGTTGGATCTGTCGTCGCATGGTCAAGCAGAACAACATGATGAAGTAGACTAACAGAATTGGCCAGTAGACTGGAATGTCAAAGACCGAGAAGAAGCAGCAGATGAATCCAATGAAGGTGGCCCGGGTCGCGTTGTACCAGAACTTGAACTCTGGCAGTCGTCGAATGAATGGCCTAAATTCTTCATCGTTGGTGGTTGGAAGGCCCTCCTCGACATCCTGGTTTTGCATATCCTGCTCCAGAGAGGGATCAAACTTGGGCGATAGGAAGGCCAAAAAAAGGTTCAGCAGGTAAAGGCCGACCGTGTAGCAAACAATGTACCATCCTTGTCCTAGAAGGATTCGAATCATAAAGAGAACGAGTAGGCCGCCGAATCCAGCCCATCGGTACAGAACGAACGGCACCGATTTGTCCAGGTACGTCTGGTACAGCCGCGTGTACTTGGTGACCGAGTTCTTGAGATCTGAAATACCGCTTGGTTCCTCCATCGTTGCTAGGGGTCGTGTGGAGGGAGAAAGTTGGTGTTGTTCAAGAGTCACGTGACTGGCACGTGACCGCCAGTCAAGCAAAGGATGCAACGCACCGGACGCGACGGACTAGAGTTACTTTAGTTGATTGTAAATAAATAAATGTACAGATTGGTGATTTCACTTTCAACAGTACCGTGTGCCCATTGCCGAATCGGAGCAGGGGTGGATTTGAATCAGCATATCGCTGCCTTTTTGGTTTGTCGGAAAACGTCCGTTCTGCGGCTTTTCGTCGTCTCTTTGAATATCGAGCGGCACATTCCTCGCTTCGTGTCCTTTCAGACGGTTGATCTGATCGGCAGCCCAGGTTCGTTGACTTGGGCGGCTTCAGTGGGCTCCGCTCAATGACACAATTGGCCATCCCTATCGCATTGCTGATCTGGAATGGCCTACGTACTCATCGATTGGCACGCACAATCTAGCTCTGGAGGAGTTTAGATGGCGATCGGATTAAGTGAAGCTCGAATTCCTCAGGCTTAAGGTATGTCGAGGAGCACCCAGACAAATTCGCTTGCGCTACTTTGTCAGCTCATTCCTCTCTTGCTCCAGCTGCAGAATCTGCTGCTTTGTCTTCTGCACCTGCTTGTATACCTTGTCCAGTGCTGTGCTCAGCCTGTCCAATTCCTCATTTTCCGACTGCACTGAGAACTTTGTATTGGCACTACTCTTTGGAGGCAGCAGAGCACCACCCTGGACGCTGGTCAGGTACTCAAACATGGTCTCTGTGGGTTCGTTAAACACCAGGTCATCGTAGACATAACTCTCCACTGGCTCGGGTTTTGGTGGCAGCGTCTTGGTCTCACCGGTCTCTGGGTCCACAACCGTCTCGACCTTGACATTTTCGTATGGATGCAGCTTCAAGTGATGGTAAAACGAAACGTTCTTCTCACCGGTTTCGTTGGCAAAGAAAATCTTGACTTGAATCTCAAACTCTCCCCAGCCTGTCTCTGTGACTTCAAATGGAGGCGCTTCTATCGAACGCGCCGGGTTCGGGTACGTGTCGTGTAATTTGAAAACCACGCGTTTGATGAAATAAGAAAGATCGCCCTTCAGCGCCGAGGAGTTTCCTCCAGGTGGACTATTTGGATCGCGAACAAATATCGTCCACGAGTGAGTGTGATCCGGTGGAGTCTTGTCGGTCTTTTCCTTCTCCTTTAGCGGACGCGCGGTGTTGCCGTATATAATCGGACGCGAGATTGCAACATTCTGGTTAGTTTGTCATATGACTAGTAGTTGGACTCACCTTCACTCGCTTAGTGCCTGCCATGTTGGTGTTAATGGTGTATGCGAAATCTCCAAGGTAATCTAGTGCCCTAACCCATTTGTCCCAACCGTCTCCATCATTAGCCAGCACGGCTTGTGAACCCAAACAATACCTCAACCCATCTTAAATGAATTCTCTTCCATAATTGAGGACAATGCGAAAGTGAGTTCATCAGCACATTTGAACTAATTCACCTTGCAAACCCACATTGTGTATATCCAGTTTTCACCTCGCTACCGAACAGAGCCCGATGGTGACAGCTGCTCTGGCTTATCATTGAGATCTAGGCCACCTTACTGATGACCCAGCTCTGATATATCACGCGCTTGGCTCTCTACCGCTGTCTAGAGCAAGGTTAATGTTTCACCCTGTACTCTTCGACATCAATTCCCCAGTTCAATTGGCTCGAAGGTGCAATTGTACCACCGAGCCAATAATCAATAACACTGGTCTTGCCCTAACTGGCGATCACAACTTGATTTAAATTTCCTTGATACAGTTAAATCAATAGCACTTTCCATATTAACGTGCTCGTAATCCCTTCCAAGGTTGAGATGTGACTCCCACCAAGTGAAGGCACCAAGTGAGACATGTCCGCACGCCGCACAAAGCGGCTGAAACTAATATAGGTTGCATGATATTCAACAGGCTTATTTTCCAGCATCATTGACGCCTTGAACGACTTATATCGCGCTTCTAGCTGCTGACCTGACGTAGCGTAGCACATCACCAACATGGACATTCTAACGCGAATCTGAACCTCCACGTACCAAGCCTCGTTTCCCCGCCTTTTGGCCAGTGCGCTGCGTGAGTACCTACTACCAAGCCCTTGCCGTGCCACTTGTCTTAGGCTGCAACCCCGTTCGACTTCCCTATTCGACACGATCATCCGAAATGATCATCAGAGACATTTGCGCCCGATGGAACCCTGTGACGTGGAGTAAGGCTTGGAGGCGGTTCGGAGCGAAGGCTGAAGCAGTGCAATATGTATTGTTTGGGAGTCTCCACTGCGACATATGCAGGCTGTGAGTAACAGCCTGCTAATCTCTGTTACAACGTACAGTGCTATATGTCAGGGACCGCCAAGGTCAAGTTAATTCGAGAGATTGAGCTTACGAACTTGCAAATGCATATAACACATGGCTTACCTGAGATACAAACTGTATTAGCACTACTCTCAGCTATACTAATCCTCATCGTGTCAGGTGTAGTATATGAGATAGTTCCGTACCTTGGCTGGTTATTTTACCCCTTTGCCAATATCATGGTCGCACAAACAGAACCTTTGTCCTCAGAAACACACCTCACGTGACCGCTCAATTTCGGCAATTTGCGCCCGGCAAAAGTTTGTAATTCCGACACAAATTAGCCACAGTTTCCGCACGCAATCGCTACTCAACACATCTTAACCTTTGTGACACTTTGTGCATTGCCGATGAGCTGTGCCGGCGAATCAGCCCGATCCCGATGAGTACGTGGATAGTTGGTGACGTGGACCGCTCAGCCTCGTATGCCGCTGTCCTCAATGCGGGATGTACCTGATGCGGGTGCCAGAATTCGGAGACCCGCCCTGTCAGCCGCGCGTTATGGGCCCGAACAGGATACGGCAGTTCCGGTGGCGACGGAGTCCGAATTTCCGTACTGCGGCAGGCCGACACGGCTCCGTCTTTCCAGTGCGGACCGAAGACAACAGACGGATCAAAATAAAGTGCGGAGGGCCCAATCTCCCGATATCCGCACCGGTGGCCCGTAATTGATGTCCGTTGTGGACCTAATCTAGAACCACGGAAGACTGTCTCAGACTCATACACTTGGCTTGAGCGCGTTTTCTGGAGAAGCTTTTTGATGTGACCTCATATCATGTGGAAGTTTGCCTTTCAGCATCATCTAACAGCTAATCTAGCAATGTTTGCGTAATTGGAAAAGCCTCGTAATCGAGGGGTAGCAATAGCAACAGGAAAACTAGCATAAAATCCCCGGAGAACGGACTTACCACGCCTGGAGTGTGAAGGCGGTTTGATCCAGTCTCTAAATATCAAGCCTAAGAACGTACAATAAGCTTCGTCTCATAATCGCCAAGTGTATTAGCCGCGTACCGGTGGAAGTTGCGTGTAAGCTAACGATATGTCACTTTGTACCGCAATAACGCGCGTAAAGCAAACGGTGCACGGCTGACCATGACATAATTGTGCGTATATCAGTTGGCAAGCTTTTTTCCAGGTGTAAAGCAAAAAAATCGTGAGTTTATACGCTAGAATTCCTCAGTCTCAAAAAGCTCCAATGCGGTGATGGGCTCTGATAGTCACTGCTTGTCGATTCAATCGCCGCCAGTCCCAATTTGTAACCCGTACCTTGTTCGGAGATGCCTCCGATTCCGTATTTGCCACCTGCATCTGTGTTGGAACCCGAACGAGTTTCATGACCCGCAAAGGTTTGCCACCTCCTGTCCGATCTAACACTGCTAATGTATAACACTAATCCTAGTGCATGTATCGCAAAATGCTCAAGCATCCGTCCCGACCACCGATCGGACCGGAACATTAAAAACCCGAGCCTCCCGTCCGGACCCTAACCCACCGCACGCCCTTGACTGCCAAAGTGGCAACACCTATCTTAAAAAGCTGCAAATCTGGCAAAAGCAAATTGGTGACAGCTCCCTGCATCGGGAATTCTATTGTCTTCGAACGGCAGCCGCATGTGACTAAGCGGTACACACGAGATTATGTAATGCGGCGTGTTTGAGATGCCGGATGAAGAGAGCCGTTTTCAGCTGTGCCAAAGCTTCTTGTGTGGCTGGCTGGATCAGGCAGTAGTGTACCTGTTTTAGTAGATAACGCGGCAGTGCTTATACTCTATTTCACAGTACTATATACGTACGGCTAGGCTGAGTTTTTCACTGGTACCTGGCTGGCTCACCACTCAAAAACATCAAAGTAAACTTAGGTGCCAGCACTGCTAGCCGTCACCCTGACTAAACACCATACCTTGTCGGCCTTGTACTCATCACACAAACAATAACAAACATGTTATGTTCAGTGACACTCTTAAACTCTCAGAACACAATGACTGTCAATCATCCCACCCAGTACCATAGCCCGCGCTACAGTCACCCATGGCTTAGACGCGGACAAAACCGCAGTCGCTATGACTTGCCGCAAAGCGCGCCTCACAGTATCCAACGGCTTATCAGTACACGATCAGTGGTCGGGTTGACACTACAGAACGCGAATACTATTAGTGATCCACGAACCTCTACGCCTCAGACCATATCTACTGTATCCGGCACCCCGGCCGCTTTGTCATTCCGAGACTCGATTTCTAATCGCAATGTTCGACCTCTGACTAAGCTGCCGTTTTGGCGGGTTACCCGGCCGCCTCACACCACCGGCTCTCCGACGCTTCGGGCTGATTAATAGGCGTGACTAATGCAGCACAAGGATCAAAAGCAATTTTCGGATCAGTTTTCCGATGATGTTTGACGGAAGAATATATATATACGGGTCGCATCCAGTTGACACTATTCAACATCGAAGCACCTCATCTATACAGCTCGGCTTGTATACCAACAGACACCAGCATCATTTGACACTACACTAACATTCATACTCACAATGAACATGTCCGACACTTACCTTCTAGCAGCCCGGGCTCGATCGAAGCTCACTCGAGAAGCCCGAAAGCCAGATCACGACCTCAGAGTCCTGGTCTCTCACGCTAACCTGCTTGATAACCTTATGGACAACCTCCAGAAGCAAAGACTTCAGCAGTACAAGCAGAGGCAGTCGATGCGAAGTGAAAAACTCGACCTCGCCTCGCCAAACAAGACCCTCACATTTTCCCTACGGTCCGCCGACGACTCTGACTCGGATTCAGACTCTGATAGCGACTCCGAGGAGGAGGAGGAGCCATTCACCACATACTCGGCTCTGTCCCGATACCGACAAATGCCAACCGTCGACGAGGAGCCAGAGTCGGACTCTACTGACTCTGAAGCTCCATCCCTTTCTTATTCCTCTGATGAGGATGAGGAGGAAGACGTTACACCTGTCGCTCCAATTATTCTGACGACAGAGTCTAAGAAGACGGTTCAAAAGTCTATTCTGGTGAGGGCCGCTGCTTAAGCACCCCCAGAAGACTCTGCATACTAACCTCACGACTAGACGCCTAATGAAAAGCATATAGCATTATTTATTAACTCCTCTCATCTAAACAAATTCCACGTAGCTCCAATTCTGATCAATTCTCACAAGTTCCCACACCGTTGTGCCGCCAACTAACTCGCTTACTCTTCGCTAACTCAATCATATCTCGAGATGCAGCAGCAACTCCATCTTGTCCATCTCTTTCTCATATCGCCTTTACGCCATCTCTTGCGCCACCAAAACAAACCTTGCACGTCATTGAAACGCATGTGTCACTTTGTCTGCCCACTTGCTCCCGATTCCCGGTGACAAACATAAAACTGAGTCGCCTTGTACCCGTGGCTTATTAATGGTCACGTGACTGAATCTTATCATTTTTTTGATCTGGATGTCTCGCCGAGAATACGACAGCACGTGGCGGTACTGCTTCGCGAGGTATATGAGGCGGGACGACGGCTGTACAATGATGTTGTTGTGCGAGAAGGTTGCTGAGAGTATCTTGAGAGGATTGACCCAATTCTGGCAGTAAACTTTTCAAAGTGTTGAGCAACCTACATGGCTGTGATCAACGTTGCATGAATGCTTAGTAGTAAAGCCTACAGTGAGTGATGATACGGTTGAGTACGATCTTCGATAGCTCGACATAAGACATACGAATAACCGCGCGTTGCTTGTCTGCTACATGATTTGGGCAGCTTTCAGGCGCAGCCACAGCCATGAAGCTTAGCAGCAACTGACCATCCTTCAGGTAAATGCGGCAAAAGCCTGGACGGATGGACGATTCCTGCTTTATTCCTTGTTCGCCAGATTGCTTTTCTTACCCCGTTTAATCTCTGGACCTGTCAACCCGTCGCCTGTGCGGTTAACAACTCCCCGGATTACAAACCATCTCGCACAAGCTTACATAATGTTCCAGACTCAACGGAGTCTGAGGTGGTCCGTGTGGCCGACACACCGGCCATCTGTCTCAGCTCAATCGTCGGAACAACTTAATACCCGGAGTGCCGAAAAATGGACTTACCGGACTTTGCGGACGTAAATTGCATATTTACCCTGGTCACGACGGCTGTCGATCTGCCGGTGCCGACCGGTCGCAATCGGGTCGGATCGGTCCCTGCGTAGGTCCGATCGGCTCCTCCCAGTGAGGCTCAAACCTGTGACCGGCAGCTTCCAGTAGGGTTTCGGAAAGATGGGATGCCGCCGCGGCTTTCCGATAGGGCAAGGGTTAGTCTTACTTTGCTTCCCGTTTGAGTAAGATGCCGGCGGTTGATCTCAATTGATCTTGCCTCAATAAGTGTCTTATATTAGTGTGGGGTGTGAAATTTCTGGAGTTACTAGTGCGGCTAGTTTGTAAGGTCGATATGCTAGTAGCAGTATGGGTTGAGTACGTATAGAAGCTGAGTGTGCGAGTTTTGAAGTCCGCATGACGAGTAGATGTACTGTTGCTATTTGATTGAGAAGTATTGAACTGAGGTAGTTCCCAATTGATATCTTATGATGTGTCGCGTTGAGCGAAGCAAGCTCACATGACATGGCTTGTGCTAGCATTGGTGTCATAGCGTTATCAGAACTATTCATTATAGAAGTATACTTTCCATCGGCGACAGCGTCATTCGCAACTCTTCCGGTCTCGTAACATATCTCCGCGTTATCAGCCGCAGCCACATGAAACCGTTGTAATCGCGCGTCTGCGATGGCCCGTTCCCGAAACAGCCAACTGCGTCTGTTATCCGGGGAAGCAGCGAGCGACCCCGCTTATCATAGTGCATGAGAGAATATAGCTAAAACCCGCTCAAACGGGTGACCGTTGATGTGCGGAATGGGGAACATTCAGCGACAGCGAAGCCACGTCAGAGGTGGACGTCAGTTGTCAGGAGTTGCGATTAGATAAGAACGCGTCTTGTAGTGTATCGATAGCGATTGAACACGTGATAGCCGAGCATGTGATTGTGGCTTTATTCTGCCTCAAAACATTAACTAGAACTGAGCGGTCAGAGTCGGCGAAAGCGTGCACGTTTATACATTGCTGCAACTCTCGGATCGAATGCATACCGAGCCTCGATGCCGCGCCTGCGCTGCTTCCAAAATGATACGACGACTTATCACGGCTTATATGCATGAATGACTGCCTCGCTGTGAGTTGTGACGACAGTGCGCTTGGTGACGTGCGTTGAAACGGCTGATATTATTCCGGCGCCAGAGAGCTGGTTACCAGGGGTTGTACCATATCGCTGGAAGTCATCACGTGCAGGCACTTTCAATGCAGATCTCGGCTTTCATTGACCGGGTCAAATCCCCAGGCAGATTACCGTACTCATCTTTGAGCGCTCGGCCTTGATGGAGTCGCTCTAGACAGTCAATCTATTCCATTGCTTTGCGAATTAAAGAGTAGTGCCAAAAGAGACTTTCTCGTAAAACTGGATGAGGAAAGTTTTCTGCAACACACCTTATCCATTGAACGCAAACCTATGCCACGAAGGCGTTTCAGTCTGGCCACCGGGGGATTAGAGACTATTGGTCAAAGTGAGGGGGGTTCATCTCTTAATGCGTTGACATGGAAAAACGACAGAAACTGCGACACATTCTCCTCACCAACTTCAAAATGGCGACTCACGTCCTGGCCTGTTCACGAGGGCCTTTTCCAGCTCTGCATCTATCGTGCACCTCACGTCGTCAGGGACATGAACTTCGTCGCGTGACGAATCAAGAGGTGTGGAAGCAAGTGCGGGTTCACATATAGAAAGGGAAATCCAATGGACATTAATTCCTCAGTATTGAGTTCAATGTGTCGCTGTAAACCATCGGCAGGTCGCAAATCGCATAATCGCCGTGTATTGATATAGTTCAACAGCCCAGGAAATCGGACCGTCCAAGAAAGCCCGTTCGGTGCCGTCACCATACAGTCCATAACCAATGCCTGAATCGAAGATGGAAAACCGAAATCGGCACGACTTCTTTAGAGTTCAATATCCTTCAAGTCAAGCGATTCGGCCACCTTGAACCAGTTCTTCATAGGCAGTCGTTTCCATAAGACTCATTTTGGCATAATGGCCGCCGGTCCAGATGGTATACCTTCTTAGAAGGTTCCGTCTGGACAGCTTCATGAGCTGGTGATGCGCGTTACCCGCCGACATAATCTCATCCCCAGATATAAATTATTTCAATTAGTATATCTCCTCTGTCTCATCGCTCGCTAATCTTGTTTCAGATCTATGGACAAACTAAATCGACTGGAACATCATTACGAGCACCTGCGTAGTGTGCTCTGTGTTGGGTTTTGTACCTAATCAATCAACCTACCTCACAGAGTGCTGCCGGGTAACTAAAACCCTAGTCACATCGGCCACCCTCATTAATATCACTGAAAAGTCTCCCAGCCTGACTCCTCTCTGATATAACTCTGTGTCTCAATTGCTATGCTCAGATTGCTAGAGCAATATTATATCGCACCCTGTACCTACAAACTAGTCTACTATCGATTGCTGCTAGGGACCTCCCAGTCCCAACGCACTGGTTATCGTGCTCTGCTCTACATCACGGTCGGAATATACCCTCCCTGTTCGAACCACTGTACTCAAGGAATCAAATCCGAGGTCTGTCACCAGTGTGCTTGCGGTGTCTGGCACACGCATTCACAGTCTCTTCGCACTTCCAGTTTTGATGAGTCACCCACCCCTTCCGGTATAGGCGCCTTCGCTCCAGTTTGTCTAGCCCTTCCGGTGGTCTGAAATGCAATAGATATAGACCAGGCTACACTTAAACCCAGCCTTGCGTGTATGTGAAGTCGCTCTAGCGTTGTCCCGACGATTAGACGGTAACGCGCTCGACGCGCGTGAACGCTCCAAATTTCGTGATATCTATTTTAGACGGAGTTTCCAGCAAAGCACACAGCACGTTTGAACTAAAATACACCTCGCAAAGTGGAGCACTTGAGCCCTTTATCAGTTTAATATGGTCGAATCTACTGTCGACGACGTACGATGTACGTAGCTTACGAGCTAGTTATAGTGGAAGATGAGGTGCATTCGACTGATTTGTACAATTTATGTCATTAGCATTGAGCCATAAAGAACTTTGACAGCTTTAGAATTCCTGGCTAGCTTCGACGATGTGGAATGTGAGGAGGGCTCCGCGCATCGATCCTGAGCTGCCAAGTAAACAGCCAAGTAAGCAACACGCCAGGTCTAGCTTCTCCTATAACGATATTATGCGCCTTTATCAGGACGCTTATAATCGGAAGAGTTAAATATTTAATTAAGCTGTGAAGGGCTGTGCAATGCGCGTTTAGCACTTGTTGTTCACAGAGAATTGACAGAGTCGAGGTAAATTAAAATCTAAATAATTACTCAATCACTGGCCGGAGTAAAACTGGTTATGATTACTTTGAACTTTATCATATACTTAGTTGATTTAATTAAATTACTTTGGAGCACGTATATCGTCATATACATGACCGCATTAATCGGCAGCAAGCTTGACTAGTTGCAAAAGATCACAATTCGACTCAGCGTTCACTTCCAGCGCAAGATTCCTCAAAGTCACCCTTATACAGTAGTCAATGTAACATTCTGTTTGGAGAGGAAAATTTCACCCACCAACCGCCTGGTCACCCACCACCACCATTTTCTGAACAAAATCTCTTTCGCAAGGGACATCTTAGAGCTTTGCACGGTTCCCCGCAATTCTAGAGGCTGGTGCATTCTACCTAGCTTGGGTAAATCTGCAGCCTGCTGACCGAAGCAAAACGGAACTCGCACGGATAGGCATCACGGACCGACCGCATTGTGGGCCTACCTGCAGACGCAACGGTGCCGATAGCTACATGTATCGGGCCTTAATACGCGGACGGGCTACACGGTACAAGGTATCGCAGTTGGCCGTGAGTGGATCGTCACGTGGTGGAGCCTAGGTGCGACCAGGTTTGACTTTTGGCGCAGTTGGGCCGAAACTGTGATGTAGATCACAAACCCTGTGGGCCAACCGAATTATCAGTTTCAATAGATTCATTTTAAGGTCTTGTGTTCCAGTAAGCGCTGTAGAAATATAACGTTAGTACGTTGCAATGGAGTGACAACTGCTAATGGCCATAACCTGAGCAGTACATTAGCGCTTCACGTGATGTTCCACACAAGCCGGCAATCCCAGCTAGCGCGCTGTAGTCCACTCACTCGATCACACATAACACATGTAATGCCTCTCATCGAACCTTGCATTTCATCTTGATACGCCCTGTTCCTTATTCGATGTCTTACATGGTCAGCGGGACAGCGACAATGAGCTTGGCTGTCGTGTTATTAGATCTGGTGCATATACAGTGGAGACTGTGAAACACTAGCAGGGATAACTAGAGAGTAGCGCGTCCACAACAGCGCGGGACGCTACTTGCCCAGAGCATGGCTAAGCACGCTAATCACTCTCACGCATACGCACACGCCCAGAGCCTTGACCTGCCAACTGGCGTACCTACACCGCAGTCTAGACCGTGTTTGTTTTGATGAGCCGCACACCTTCCCAATAAGGAAACTAATGTATGCAATGACCATCGTTGGTCTCCGGGGTAACGGCCCGCCTTAGCCAAGCGGCACTTTGGCTCGATTCAAGGAATGGTGTTAGATTACATTGTGAGAATCCAGGCTAAGACACAACGTTGAGGCTGTTGTAACAGACAGTGGTACCGCTGCTGGCCGTACTGGTCACCGACGCTAGCCGAGTCACATGACCTGAAAAGTTATCCGTGCCTGGCCAAGATTGTCTAGGCAACGTCAGAGACAGTAACCCCTGGTGACGTGATGCATATATACGGGAAGAGCTAAAGGACAATGCGATCAGCGAATGTTGTATTGTGCTATATTGTACGCCATGACCGTTCTTCACTGTGTACGCTGCGTAGGCCTCAGCCTACAGCAATACGAGTTAGCCTCGCTAAGGACCCGCCAAGCTGTCAGGCTGCCTGCCTACCGTACATACGTCGCCTGCGAGTGCCCCCGCTCCGATAGGACGCCTGTCTTATGCTTGATTCGGTATAGTTTGACATCGAGACAGCTATACATCACACGTCAACTAACATGCACAATCCATATACGGCTTCTACTCTAGTCAGATCAAACGTGACCGTACCTGATAGTCATGACGTCACAGACAGTGGAATGTCAGCTACTAAGGATTACCATATGTAACACGTTAAAGGGCAAGCGCTACGCTAATGCAAGCCCGACCCGTCTGCATGCTCGCTTGTCTCGCATGTCTGGTCTTGAGACATTTTGTTTTGAAAAAATCACGTGATTGTCTGCGGGTTAGGGTAGGCGTTGAGATTGAATTGTCTAGGGCGGTAGACAGACATACCATAGGCACGGGAGAGACTGGTGGTTAGAGGATGAATAGAGGTTGGTGAGCATTGAGTGCGCAGATTAGCACAGCAATTTTCTAACTAGCAATAACTGGCGTCACTGTGGAGTGGGTTCGCTACGCCAACAGAACACGGTAACGTCAGTGCACCAGACACTTTACTTGACAGGGAACCGAAACGTCACTACAAAGCAATATTGCTAGAAGACTGACCTACAATTAGCTCAGGACGCATAACACTGCACAACAGCTATACCAAGGCGCTAGTATGGCAAGTGACGACAACCTTGAACGCTGTCCCTCAATTAGGATACATGTTCCCCTCCCCGCATTCCTCTTTCAGCCTCCAGCGTTCACCCTACGTTAGCCTCCTACCTCTACTGTGTCCCATCAACGGCTCTAATTAAAGGCAAAGCGGCTCTGAGGTCTAACTTTGCTTTTTCTTACTCCCAACCAAGACAAAAAATAAACAACACCTAATGAGGCACTGATTATCACGTTCGCATAGCCAATGGTACGCACTATACTCTACGTGCGCTAGCTGTCGTCCTCGGCTCGGCCGTCACGTGCCGTGGGTTGCAAGTTACGCGATACAGCGCAGTGCAGCGGCGTATTAGCTCACGGCGAGTAATATTCACGTGTGTCATCTCTTCGCCAGCATGCGTAGTACGTTACATTAACCTCTGTCATACTCAAATTACACGGTATTGCTGTGGTGGGTTACTAAGCGCTTAGTAGAAAAAAATTATAACGGACGGGCATTTGCACATAATATTGTAAGCTTACCGTATCAGACCGTTTATTTAGCGGGTTGCCTCACATGTGGACCCTCGAGCTCCATTCATCGATGCTTTATTTTGCAGACGATCAAACACCCTGGTCATATGTCATAGATTATAGGCGGCGTGTTACTGGTCAAAATTCGTATACATAGCGAATACCAAATTCGATAGCGAGTAATCATAAAAACACCTTCTGCGGTCGTCATTCTTTTATAGATTCCCTATAAAATTCCCTTCATATAATACTCACCAGCATTCCCTAGCGGTTGCCACACCGACGCGCTCTGGTCCGGCGCGGTGTTTTGCGCGCGGGTTAGGGTCGCCATAACTGTTTGTTTACCATATTTTGTCTTTGTGGAAAACAACAAACATTCCTCCCTAGCATTCACACACTCACTTAAAGACGGTCATTCCGGAGACACTGCACGGAGGTTTTACTCGGTCGTTATCATTCATTTGCATCAGCCTAGACATTAGGCCCCCTATTCCCATTCACCCTTAACACTCACGCTACGCTCGACCTACGCCAACATGGAGGTCCGTGTGTCTGACGAAAACATCATCCCGCAAGGCAAGCACAAGAAGGTCCCCGCGATAAAACGAGTAGCTCTCGGCCAAGTCGACACGAATGTGCTTGCCGGCAAGGCTAAGGTTGTCAAAAAGTACTCCTCTTACACGACTCAGCGCGAGAAGGAATTAGAAGCATGCCCCAATTCCGACGAAACTATCCTCCAGGACAGCGAGGAGGAAGATAACACAGCCGCAGAGGGTCTATATCCTCCGTTTAACGCGGCTATTCACCTGGAGCTCGAGCGCATTAACCGTGAGTTCGCCAACAAACCCGGCATCTTTGACCAGAATGACGAGGACCTCTACGACATGTCCATGGTCTGCGAGTACGCGAACGATATTTTCGCCTACATGAAGCAACTCGAGCTCAAGATGGTGCCGGATCCAAACTACATGGACAATCAGACCGACATCAATTGGTCTATGCGGGCCATCCTCATTGACTGGATTGTTCAGGTCCACTATCGGTTCAACCTCCTCCCAGAGACTCTCTACCTCACAGTCAACTACATTGATCGATTTCTGTCGCTAAAAGTCGTGTCGTTGAGCAAATTTCAGCTGGTTGGTGCCGTGGCGCTCTTCCTCGCCGCCAAGTACGAGGAAATCAACTGTCCCTCTGTCAACGAAATCGTTTACATGGTTGACAACGGCTACACGGTGGACGAGGTTCTCAAGGCCGAGCGGTTCATGATTGACCTGCTGGACTTCAACCTGGGCTACCCGGGCCCAATGTCATTTTTGCGACGAACATCGAAAGCAGACGACTACGACCTGGAAGTCCGAACGCTGGCAAAGTACCTGCTGGAAATCACCATTATGGACTCGAGATTCGTGGCCTCGCCGGCTAGCTGGCTAGCGGCCAGCAGCCACTGCCTCTCACGAGTAATGCTGCAGCGAACGCCCGTCTGGTCCGACGCCCACGTTTACTTTTCAGGATACACAAAGACACAGCTCGAGCCCGTGTTAGATCTCATGCTCAACTGCCTCCAAGACCCCAACACGCATCACAAAGCCATCTTTGAGAAGTACTGCGACAGAAAGTTCAAGAAAGCTGCCCGGTACGTCCAGCAGTGGATGGCCAGCTACGAGAGGGAATAAATTTTTTTCTCTCAACACCAAACCACACATTCGCTACACTAACTCTCACGTGACCGCTACGGCGGCACCACCCTCATTAAAACACCGCTACTAACACACAGCACGCCGACCGGCCTATACCACCATCGATGAGGTTTTCCACTGAAACAAAACACGCAAAACATGCAGCCCCTGGTGCGACATGCGCGCTGAGATGGGGCGCGCGCGTTTGGGAGTTTGGAATCCCTATAAAACTTTCCTCGCTTCTTTCATTCTTTTTATATACCTTCAACTAGTAATTGTAATGCTCCGAATCGCCTGCAAAAACGCTCTGAAACTGGCCGTGCGACCAGCTGCCCGACCAGCTGTCCGAGCCGTGCGACCAGCCCTGAACCTGGCCGCTATGCGATCCTTCAGCGCCAGCGTTGCCCAGTATAACAAGCCAAGCCTGAACGCCAGCGACGCCGAATTGGTTGCCACCCTGAAGCAGGAGATCCAGATCGAAACCGAGAACCACGAGGCTGACGCCCAGGAACAGACTACCGCTGTCGAGAGCTTCCTCAAGTCCTCTGGCTTCAAGATTGTCGCCCAGGACGGAGCCGATCTCATTGAGCTCGTCAAGAAGGATGGTGGCGAGGTCATTCACGTCTACTTCTCTCTCTTTGACACCACCAACAACGAGTCTCTGCTCGAGGAGGACGCTGCCGAGGAGGACGCTGCCTACGAGCAGAACAACCAGCAGGCTCAGGAGGAGGAGATTGATCTTGAAGACGGCCGAGACTTTGAGTCTCCAGTTCGAGTTCGAGTCGTCGTTGAGAAGCCAACCGGTGCTCTGACCGTTGAGGCTACTATCCACGATCAGCTTTTCCTGATCCAGTACATCCAGCCATCCGAGAACACCGAGCTGGCCATCGCCAATTCTGCTGAGGCTGAGCACGCTCGACGGCAGACTTACCAGGGACCAGTCTTTGCCACTCTGGACCCATCTCTTCAGTCCGCCATTGAGCGATACCTCGAGAGCCGAGGCGTCAACGCCGAGATGGCTATGTTCATCGAGGACTATGCTTCCTCCCGAGAGAACAAGGAGTACATCAACTGGCTGCAGAAGCTCCAGAAGATCGTTGAGAACTAAGCGACCCTTTTGACGGAGTAACGAGATGTTCTGGATTTGTCACATTTCACGAACATTTAACATACTCTCTCAATTCGGCCACGCCTCTCATCACTCACTCTCAAAACCAATATGTAAATAGTCTTTATCAATTTTTTATTCTGCCAGTTCGTATGCTTCCCCAGAGGTTCATCCTTTCCACAGTGTACCACTTGAAGTCTTTCAAACTCCTTGAGCTAACCTGCGTGCTGAGATCGATATTTATCTACCCCTGGAAATCCTCATCTACGGTAAAAAGTCTCCAAATTGATTAGTAGAGCTATACAAGTTATTCTACGGCCATTGACCGCCTGTTAGTGCTAAGCACTGATTGTTGTGTGTGTAAGTGTTCGTTAACGGCATAAGCAGGTAGCAATTGGCCCAGGTCGAGCCGGTTGCTCGTAAGCCCATTTCGACATGCACTTACTTTCTCTTCTTCAAATGCTTCTCTGGGATCCAGCTCTCATCGTAGCCCTTATCTCCAGCATTGACACCGCTAGCGGTGTCAACTTCCTTCTTCTTCTTCTGCTCAACCTTCTTTGGCTCCAACAGAGGCAGCAGGTAGGTCTTGGACAAAAAGTATCCAGCAAAGGCGACGGTGCCTCCCAGGATGATTTGAACCAACAGGAATCGTGGATCCAGGAAGGAAATTGGTTCGTCAACCACAGTCACTGGCTGTGGTGGAACCTTGACACTGAGCAACCTGGACTCACCCTCAGCTGGAGCAAGGATAAGCTCCAAGTTCAGGTTGAAATTTTGTGGTGGAAGGTCAATCTTCAACTTGTGGTCCACCTCAAGACCCTTACCGGCCTCCAAGAGATGTGGTCCAAGAGTGGTGGCACTCAAGTTGTGGTAAACCTTATTCTTGGTGTCGTAGAAAGAACCAGCAAAGCCAAGGACGTTCAAGTCAAAGTTATCGCCGTTGTTCAGGACAAACTTAAATGGAGTCTCGTGGCCATTGACGAGCTCAACTCGGCCTGCGTCAACGGGGCTTTCTGGGAAAATAACGTCAACCTGGAGAGCAGTGGCAATGGGCTCGCCGGCCTCCTGGGCAAGAACCTTGCCAGCAAGAGCCAAAAAGGCTAGGGAGAGAAATCGCATTGTGTTACGTGGAAATATCTTGGGACTATGATCGTGTTTAATGAGACGGCACGTGATGCCCTTGCCCAGGAGAACATGAGGGAACCTTCACCCTTACCGTAGGTAGCGACCCAGGATTAGCGGGGGCATGTAAATCTACATCGTATGACCTTGAACATAGTAGCGCACATACGCCAATACGCAAGGAGTTGTATTACTGGATCACTGATAGCGTCGCTATACTTGAAAGTTGAGGCTGATAAAATTGCACGTGACGCCATTACCCTTAACGGGAAGGGATCGGCCATCGCAGGTTGACAGGTAGTTCATGGCGCAAGAAGGTGAATAGACTGATAATGGGGTAAGGGCAATCGAGGCGAACGTGGACAGTTCCAGGAATTCGGTCACGTGCGGTTCAGAATGAAATAGGACTGTCTATTGGTTGAGTAGAATTCGAAATGGGGAAGGATTGACGTGAAGATGGCTCGGTACAGTAAGAAATCTGAATACTACAATGTTCTTATTTCATTGACACTGAAGGTGAAGTCATGATGAACGCTAGAAACTCGGTTACCCTCCCAACTTCCCGATCTGGACCGCCGCCCTCCCAACGGCTCAAATTTCACAACCTACACTCTCACATATGGTGTCGTTCAAGGTTGAGTTCAGCGGTGGACTAGAGACGCTATTTGGCGGCAAGCGTACACTTCCCCTTGAGCTGGCTAACGGGGCGACGATCTTGACGTTGCTGGCGGAGTTGAAGACGCGGATGACGGATCCACGGGTTGAGATGTTTTTGCAGGACGATTTGGTGTGAGTTTGCTCAAGAGGTTTTCTGAGATCTATGAGTTGTTCATCTGTTTTGATTGCTTGTTTGACTTGCTTCTGAGTACTGCCAGCTAACCTAGTCGACCAGGAATTCTTGTGCTGATCAACGACGAAGACTGGGAGCTTGTTGGCGAGGAGAACTATGTCATTGAGCCAAAGGATCACATTCTGTTTGCATCGACTCTTCACGGTGGTTAACCAACACAGGATCAACCGCAGTGACCTATAAGGGAACAATGTGACAGCCCAGAGAGCCCTGACCGCCCCAGTGGGCGTTGGGCTTGAGCTGGAGATCAAGGGTCTTGTCATTCCGCAAGACTTGAATGTTGATGGTCTTGTTAGTAACCTGAGACCCACATAGACGTTAAGCGCCTAAGCATCAATCCAATAATGTATCACTCCACAAATCATACTCACCGAACTTTCTCTCACCGCATTAGCAAGAGCCTTCAAATTGTCGTGATTTCTCACGTTCACACTGCCAAACGACACAATCTGGTCATTCTGTTCCAGACCTGCTTCAGCCGCCGGCGAGTTGGCGCTAACTGAGTTGACTCTGCAGAAAGGGACTGCTTTGACCTCGTTTTCTAACCGTGAACCGTTAGCTTGACTAATCTGTCCTACCTGTGAACTCTGACCCTGTTGCTCCCTGAAATAAGCATGTAGACCTTTCTCAATATCCCCCATTAGATCCTTCAAATCATTCTGCTTTCGAATTATCTCTCTTCGAGTGATTCGAATGGTGGGAATGTCCAAATCATCTCGCGGAAACCCATCCCGCGTCACCAGTGGCGTGCTCATGCCGACGCCGTGTGACGATAGAACATCCATCAGCTCGGAGATGTCTGACTCAAGCTTATTTCGCTCTTCAATTAGGTTTGCCACAGACATGGTGGATTGAGGTGATGTCCCAGATAGCCGCGCTAATCACGATATGTACCAACAACTCTACATGAAACCTAGAGCGACGTCATAGTCAAGATCACTAGCAAAGCACCGCGAATTCAGATTAAAGGTATAAGTTGGCACTACAGCTGGCATATTTCCGAAAACAGCCGCAATAGCTTACGTATACAACTGTCGACAAAGTCGCTCGTCCCTCGACACAGTCAAAAAGTCTACAACACCTCCTGTTCCCACATGGTCTCCCGCTGTAGTACTGGGCAAGGCTCTCTCGAGATTAACTATGGTTGATCGGACGGGGAACCGTGTTTTCTCGAGGATATGGCCGTAGACGAGGTTGTCTGACGGCGAACGGTGTACGTTTGTGCAACTGGTCCGCTTAGCTTGAGCATGTTGTTACCGCTTCATTGCCGCTATTCAGCGTCTTGTCAAGGACTTTAGGTTTAACATTGACGCATAGAAGACGGACTTTTCAACCTTGCTTTCCTTCGTCAAGGAGACCACGGCTGGGCTTTACGGGCAACATTTCAAGTTTCGAGATCAGCACAAGGCCTATTAGACGGCTGTTTCCAGCAGTTGCTTACACACTTGACTTTACGCTTCCTAGCTATTCTCTCATACGTTTACATCGACGCTGCCTGTCGCTTCGCAGCATAGAGATCGATGAGGTTTTTCCGCACTAGCGTTTCCCGGCTAAGCTCAGTAAAACTGTCAATTGGCTCGGACTCATTCTCATTAAGACTAATGGCCCGTTGGACAGCTCAGGAGAGATGGTATGAGCACTCATCACGGGTTTTGAGGCCTGCATTTGCCTGTTCCAAGCGGACGAAAGATGACGTCATGTCCTCTGTGGGTACCATTTGACCTCGCCCCGCATTTCGCGTAGCACTATCATCGTATTGGTACGCTCAGCTGCATCTTTTCTAAGGCACAACACAGTTTGCAACCTTCTTCAGAAGCAGAAACTGTCGTGAAATATCTCAAAAGAAAGATTGACAGACCTAGGGCCCTCTCATATATAACAGGCAGTTCAAGTACCTCCGATCCAGGCCGACGGAGGGTTAGAAGCCGGTGGAAAGCTGACGTTCGTTCGCGGCCAACATTGCCCCAGGCATCTCCGACACTGTTCTGACGCCAACCGTCTTATAATCTCAACTCAATTAGCGGAACGGACTCAATTCTCCCGGGACATTAAGAGGGAATCGACAGAAGTTCCGTAAAAACGGTACCTTTCTGTTAGGTCCAACAGAAAACCCAGTGTTTTGTCGCCATCTGGTAATACCCAGACCACTTCAATTGCCATGCTCGCGGCCGCCGCCACCCGCCTGTCCATGTCACTCAATCCGTTAATCTTCCGTAATTTAAATACATAACTTAATTCCACTGCTTTGCACCCGCAATTGTTTGCCGCTCGTCACGCGTTGCACTTCTTAGTACTGCCATTTCTGCGGCTGGAGCTATATCTCAGCATTTCGCTCCGCTCAAGCACGCTCAAGCTTGGACTTCTTCCACAGCCGTCTCAAAGGACGCCTGGGGCGCAATCTGAACGTGCGCTCTCGCGACCTTTCCATCTTTGAACACCCAGTGGGATCGAATGACCCCGCCGGAAGCGCTTTTCTTGGCCCCCAGTGGTTTCAGCAGCTCGTACTTGGGATCGCTCAGCAGCGGGTAGGGCAAATTCTGCTTGGTCTTGAACGTTGTCTGCGATTTCAAGGAATCGGCGGAGATTCCAAACACCTCCGCGCCGGCGCTAACAAACTTTTCGTGGTGGTCCCTGAAGCCACAAGCTTGTTTGGTGCAGCCTGGCGTAGACGCCTTGGGGTAAGCAAAGAGAACGACAGTTTTGCTTTTTGAGAGTTCCAACAGGTTCACGTCATTTCCATCCTGGTCTTGAAGAGTGACATCGGGAACCTCACTGGAATCCTCATCGGCTTGCTCCTTAGATTCTTCCTTGGCCTCAGGCGTAGACTTCTCTTCCTCCTCTTCATGTTTTGGCTCCTCAGCGTCCTTACTGGGCTCCTTCGCCTTAGCGTCTTTCTTTGTGATTTTTGTCTTCTTTGGCGCCTTTTTAACAGCAACCTCCTCTGGGCCTCGCTTAGCGGCAACTCGGGCAGATCTTCTGGGTTTCGCGTCGGTCATTTCAATTGCAGTCGTGGTGTGGGGGGTTAGTGAAAAATGTGAGGAGAATTTAGCTAGCCTCACTGTGGAGTAGCCAGCCTCGTCACCTACCGCGTCCTAACCCGATTTTGTTTGATGCAGATCTGACACGTGCGGTTAGCGCGACGCGTACGCGTTTGTTTCGCGTTCCAACCCAGGCCAGCTGCTCCGTCGAGTGACTATTACCGTTAAACCACCTTGAGTGGCTGTAGAAGTCATCTACGCTAGTATAAACACGCCGGTGCGCATACGCCAACCTTAACAAGCTGAATACGCCGCCTCTGTCACAACGCCTCACGAAGGCATGGTGTTATACCTGCACGGATAAGACAGCAGGGCCGCGGAATTAGGTTCAAGGAGTGGTGAAGGCTGCTGAGTCTTACACACATTGTACGGATATGGAAGGCGCTGGTGAAGTAGTATGAGCGAAAGTATCAGTCATTAGTGTAACAAAACAGGAAAAGCAAAAGTTAGGGTTCAGAGTTCGGTTGAACTTGGTGAGAGCTCACTTCCCGAACTAGTGCTGACGACTGGCTTGACGCTTAATTTCAAGCTATTCTTGCCGGAAACGGCGGAAGTTTGTCGCTGGATCATGAGGTAGGCGTAGGACATTGTGTGAGAGTGTGGAACTTGAAGCTGTGTGATGCTAACTACGAGGGAGTGAGATGAACTCAAGAGCCATAGAAGTCCACCACACAGCCCAGGACCTGAAAAGTCCTGTAAAAAGCAGAAAAAACGTAAAAACACGCCAAATTGAGTGTCAAAATGATGGCAAATGTAAGCCTATGCACACGGGGTCTGGACGTCAAATTATCCGGCGCAACAATAACTCACGCCGCGTTATGCTTGCATGCATTTGAAAAGTTTTGTGTGCCCAGAATGCATAGGCCATGTGCGTCGGTTGATTCAAACGGCGTGCGATATGCTTCTCGGATGGTCGGTCTGGCTTGGTGGCGTAACCGGGCGTCGGACATAGGCTTTCTATCCGAACTACGGATTTCACTAGACTTTGGGCATTCGGTGCCTGATAGATAGCCCTTGCAAAAATCAAGTTCTCGCCAGAAATACCCATTAGCGGATCCGTAAACAGCACCGCAGCAGTGGATGTCTCGCGCCAGTCAAGGTTTCTGAAGCGAACAGGAGTTCTGTCACTGTTAGATCTGTGTCCCAGCGCCTTTCAAGCTCGCCAAAAGCCCTTCACGAGTCATCTTATGCTTCTTCGGTAGCTTGGTGGCATCGAATCGCTTAGCCCGGTCCGAGCACAGGCTTGAACTTAACTTTGAGATGGCAGAGTGAGATAAGGTGCGCGCACACACGTGACCAGATCAAAGTGACAAAATATTTATCACCGCTTATCACTACAGCTTATCAATGACTGAGGCGGATCAAATTGAGGTGCCCACTGCAATGGAGGTCGAAACTGTCGTTCCCACCGAGCCAACTCTAAGGCGGAGTGCGCCAACGCCGCCAGTTCCCGAGGGCATGACAAAGAGTGCGTGGAAGCGACAATTGCGACGAAAAAAATGGGAGGATCATAAAGTCGAGCTAACAGAGAAGCGAAAGCAAAAGAAGAAGGAACTGAAGAAGAACAAAAAAGCTAAAGGTCCCAGCGAACCTCTAATTCAGAGGAAGGCTGGTGTCAATGTGATTATTGACTGTGGATTTGATGACAAGATGCAAGAGCGGGAGAGGACTTCCTTGGCTACACAGGTGGTCCGATGTTACTCAGATAACAAGAAGGCCAAGAAGTTTGTCAACCTGAGTGTGACCAGTCTTAATAAGCAACTGTTGGACAGATTTGAAGGGCCAATGAAGGGACAGTACAAGCAGTACTCCAAGCAGCATATCTCGTTCTCCAGCGAGGATTACACACCAAATGAAAACATGTTCTACCTCTCCAGCGACTCGGATCACGTTATCGAGAAGCTGGAACCGGGCAAGACCTACATCATCGGAGGAATTGTCGACAAAGGACGATATAAGAACCTGTGTAAGGACAAAGCTGAGTCGCAGGGAATTCCCACTGGACGGCTGCCAATCAGTGATTTCATCAAACTCTCTGGACGACGGGTTCTGACCACAAACCACGTTTTTGAGATTTTGTTGGCTTGTCTAGAGCATGGCGACTGGAAGCAGGCTTTTGAGAGTGTTCTCCCTCAGAGAAAGATTATCGAGCCTGGCCAGAAAGAGGGCGAGGTTGAAGAGGATGCTGAGGACGACGAAGCTATTGATGCTGAGAACGAGGACGAGCTGGAAGGTGAGGAGGCTGAGGTCGAGGGAGACGGCGATGAAGAAAAAGAGGAACCACAAAATATCGCTGAAAATTGATACAGACAAGAAGCCTAATGTATATAATCACCATGAAACTGCATGAATGAAGAAACGGCTTCAAGTGCTGTGTTCAGAAAAATGGCTCGGGCCAGGTCAGCACTGTGATGGGGTCCTCAACATCAAGTGCAAGCGTCTACTCTTGATTCTGAGGTGCAGTTGCTTGGAGCTTGTTAAATCTCTGAGTGTAATGTACGTACTGTTTCGAGTTCTCAGGATGTGCCTTGGCTTGGCATGATCTCTACCCACCACTTGATATTCTGTAACAGCATTTCTGGAGGCCGTTGGCAGTGAAGATCTTTCCTATTACGGGATTCTCTGGTGCCGGGTAACTGACGTCAAAGTATGTCAACCTAAGCCCCAGCCACGCCAAAGAAACTGTGTACTGAACCCACAGGACCGTTGGCTACTTGGCACCACAATACAGCCAATGCACAGTCTTGTGCTTCTCAGACATTTATATGTTTCAACCCTGATACATATGATAACATCACGCGCCTAAATTAAGTCCAACCCTTGCCTCGGACAATCGGATCGCCCAGCCCTAAATATTAATGCAACTTGCCAATCACGTGCCCCTGAGTTTTGTACTTGCCCGTTCCAAGACGATAGACGCTAGTAGACTACCTATGCAAAAGCATAATTAGCGCCGCGTTTCCTGCTGTTTATACTGAAGGCGCGCACATATTGGGCGGGACCAGTTTGCGGGAGACAGGAAACGATGTGTCCGTCTGGGTTAGGCTGTCACGTGAACGCGCCTCCTGAATAAACCAACTTGCCTCCTATAGAATCACATCAGTTTGACAGAGTTGGCTGAGCGACTAGTCACATTGATCAAATTGCGGGGATAGGTTTTTAAAAAGCGGGTTACGCTTGGTTGCATTCATTTGGAAAGAGTTTGTTTTGCATTCGTTTGGAGGAGTTTTTGTTTACGACTTATGAGAACAGGGCTGTGTACAGGTTTGAT
This sequence comes from Blastobotrys robertii, assembly GCA_030564385.1. Taxonomy (NCBI): domain Eukaryota; kingdom Fungi; phylum Ascomycota; class Dipodascomycetes; order Dipodascales; family Trichomonascaceae; genus Blastobotrys; species Blastobotrys robertii. The sequence continues at coordinate 267,849 of JAJLUQ010000003.1, forward strand.
AGATTCGGTATACAGCGACACTGTTAGACGGAATCTTCAACACACCCTTGAAATACTAAGTTTGTTAGGTTCAACACCTAGTTCGGCCTTAGTACAATAACCTTCGTTTCGTTAGGGCTACGCTACGCTTTGGCACGGCATGGACGAAATTGTAGACCTCTATGGGGTCGACAAACCGCGGAGGGCCGCCCCGGAGTACTCCGACGACTCTGACGATGAGTCTCCGCGGCCCATGAGTTATCATCAGTTTTCTGCGAACCCCTATCAGACTGCTGAAAGCGCCGCAGCGGCCCAGACGGTTATTCAGCAGGAAATGAACAACATCCAAGCCCTGAAGCGGCTCTCCATAGGTGGGCCTTCAACGCTGGATCCTGATTTACCGGGAAGCACCACAACCCAGAGTTCTACGCCGGTAACTTTAAATGCTACACAGGCTTCTGAGCTGTTATGGGTGCCCGCCTCGGTGCATCCTGAAATCGCCCCCCAAGAATGGAAGAGTTTTGTGCAGAACAAAGTTGCCGAAATCAAAGCCCAGGTAGAGAGAAAGAAGGCTGAGGAGAAGGGAAAGATTAAACATTCGCGGCTATCGCAACAGTACATGACGCAGGACGAGTTTATGGATGGTAGCGATGTCCTTAGCAGGCGCAGTAGTAAAGAGATGGAACCAGAATCCATCTCAGCTCTGTCTGCGCAGATTGAAGACCTTGGTGATCTCGAGAGTCTTGCCATGGACCCATTTCAATTAGCGCGGTCCCTATCGCATACATATACGGGTCCGTCACGGCAGTCCTCGGTCAGCTCAGTTCAGAGTATGCCGAATCCGCCCACTGAACCTCTGTCCAACGACTCGGATCAGCCCATCATGGCCTCTGCGTCACTAACGCGGTCCAAGAGAACAAAATACGGCCGAAGGGGCGGAAAACGACCAGGAATGAAACGAACCTTGACTGAGCCTGAGCAGCCACGAGAGATGCACAGATCAAACACCTTCCCTCAGAAGGAGAGCATTCCCTCGCCGTCACAAGCAACCTCTGATGTTATAATACCCGTCATGAAGGAAGAGAAGCCCCGGCCGGCACCCATCAGCATTCCGCCTGCCGAGGAGAAGAAGTCTCGAAAGTCCACTTGGGGCTGGCTGTTTGAGAAGAAGTCGCCAAAGAGTCCAACGTCTCCAAGTCCAGTCAGCGACAAGTCTTCTGTGGACAAGCTTCTTAACCGACAACCTGAGGATGAGATTGATAAAGACGACGAGGCGTTGCGACCGGTACAGAGCAAAAGCGGCATTTCTTCCTTTTTCAAGAAAAAGAGCAAGAAAGAGCTTGTCCCCAAGAAGAAGAAACACGACGAACACTACTATTATGATAACGAAGATGTCAAGGCACAGACGCGCCGACGAAAACAAGAAAAGTTCAAAGCACAGATGCAGTTCCAGCAGCAGAAACGAATGTTTGAGCAGCAGCAACAACAGTTTTTGCTACAACAACAGGAAATGGGCTATCAACTGCCTTATAATATTCCTCAGCATCAAACCTCTGACAAGGCTATGGTCATGCTTTACCACCGGTATCCTTTGCATATTGAGCGGGCCATCTACCGACTTTCGCATCTAAAACTCGCCAACGCAAAGAGACCGCTGGTTCAGCAAGTGTTGCTGTCAAACTTCATGTACGCATACCTCAACCTCATCAACCACGGGTACCAGCAGCAGCAACTTCAGCTCTACCAGCAGATGAAGAATCCACAGTATGACTACGAGCAAGCGTACGAAGAACAGTATCAGGAACACTATGAGGAGAACGATTATGAACGACAGTACCAGAAGCGTGAAGAGAAGGAAGAGGTGACCTATGAGTCTTATGACCAGTACGAGCAGAGATATGATCAGAGGTCACCCGATTCCAGCTCGTCTTCCTCGTCTTCAGCAGAAGAAGCCGGCTGGAGCAATACTGAACCTAGAGAGGAGCCTTTTTATCTGGAAGACGACCCTGACACAAGACCGGGATACAGGACCCGCCATAGAAGGGGGAACGACGGCATATATGCATAATACATTGTCACGGAGTGACTTCAAGTGAATTTGATACATTGTAGGGATTTTATCGTTGGCTGGCCGTAGCACTCATGTTGTGTACGTCTATAACTCGAGCTAGTACTAATTAGTCGCCGATCCTTCGCAAATCTGCTGAATTGCCAATCTTCTGGTTTTGATGATCACCTGTTCAGGCGATAGTCAGCGCGACGCGTAGGTTATTTTATTGCACGCGTTTCGCGTTCCTGACGCGCAACATGGCAGAATCATCTAAGCAGGCAACGAAGCCAGTGTCCGAGGGACTGGAGCTTCCATGGTGAGTGATTGAGTTGAGAGGGATGTAGCGGAGAAGTCTATATAAGCGACTCGGGTTTCAATTGCTCGAGCGGGATCGCGAGTGACAGGGCCAGTGGGTAATGGATTTCATGAACTCTGCGGATTTTGAGCCACTTGTGGTCAACTCTCTATGTTTAGAGCAAATTGGCGTGGAGCGAGGTCTCACCGTTCAAAATCTGCTCCTGGCTAGCTCATGGCTCTAACTCAGGGTTGAAAAATACAGACCAGTCTATCTGGATGACATTGTCGGCAACGAAGAGACCGTCGAACGACTACGCATGATTGCCCGAGACGGTAACATGCCACATATGATCATCTCCGGTATGCCTGGTATCGGTAAAACCACCAGTGTTTTGTGCCTTGCACGAACTTTACTAGGAGAGCACTACCAGGAAGCCGTGCTGGAACTCAATGCTTCTGACGAGCGAGGAATCGACGTTGTTAGAGGCCGAATCAAAGCCTTTGCACAGAAGAAAGTAAACCTCCCTGCAGGTCGACACAAGATTGTCATTCTCGATGAAGCTGATAGTATGACGCCTGGCGCACAGCAGGCCTTGCGAAGAACCATGGAGATATACTCCAACACAACACGATTTGCGTTTGCGTGTAATCAGTCCAACAAGATCATCGAGCCCATCCAGTCTCGATGCGCTATTCTGAGGTACTCTCGACTAAGCAACGAGCAGGTGTTGAAACGACTGCTGGAAATTATTGACGCCGAAAACGTCAAGTATTCTGACGACGGTCTTAGTGCATTGATTTTCTCTGCTGAAGGTGACATGCGGCAGGCAATCAACAACCTTCAGAGTACAGTTGCCGGTTTCGAGTTCGTCAACGGCGACAATGTTTTCAAAGTCGTGGACTCACCTCATCCGCTGGTGGTCCAGAAAATGATCAAGGCGTGTCAGAGTAATTCCATTGTCGACGCGCTTGATCAGCTGGACAGTCTGTGGGTCAAGGGATACAGCGCGGTTGACATCATCTCCACGATGTTCAGAGTCACAAAGACGATGGACATGGACGAGCAGCTGAAACTGGACTACATCAAGCATATTGGATTCACGCACATGAAGATTTTGGACGGCGTTGGCACTCAATTACAGTTGTCGGGATGTCTCGCGAGGTTGTGCAAGACAAAGTAACTGGCTTGCCGTAGCTCATAATGAACAAAATCCATGCATAAGTCCGCAGTCAAACTGGCCTGGGTTGTTTGCCGCACATTCCCATCTACTTACATGTCGTAAACTGTTATGCTCTATGCAATTTATGTCTAGTGTGCTGTTATGTCCTTCAGAAAATCACACAGCAAAAAAGAAGCTGTGCTCCAAAGTGTAGATTGCGTATCCGAAACTCGAGGCGCCTCCGAGCAGCAACAACGGATAAGCTCTTCTCAGCGCGGGGGTCTCTGCTTCAAGATCCGGAAGGCCCATGAGGTTGCAAAACATGTGCACTACAATCGGGCTGAATATCGTACCGGTTCGGACAAACAGATACGCCGCGTACCAGCCGAAGAGCGTAGTGTAGGCAAACTGGACCAGGCCCTGGACCAGGGCCACTGCGAAACGGGTGCCTGATCGCCATTCCAGCAGCGTATTGTGCAGATGAGCAGCTCCGAACCACAGCGGAGTGGCAAAGATGAGAAATTTGTCGTTGGCATACGTGTACGACGCGAAGATACACGCACGAAACACGAGTTCCTCGTTGATTGGCGCCAACACGTAGTTCCGCAGGCTGAAAATGTCGCGTTCAGGCCATGCAGGCGTCAGAATTCGGTCTAGCAGCGGGCCAATGAAGAGCGTCGCGGTCAGGGCCAGAGACGTCAGCACGTAAATCGCGTCGACGCTATCAAGTTGGAGTCCTAGGGCGGCCCCGTCACTGTACACCGCCGTGGCCGCCGTCACCGCCGCCGTGTAGGCCGACACGACTAACAGACGGTTCCGCACCAGACGCTCATCAAGCGGACGGCTCAGGCTTGGACGCGTCGACGATAGCAGGTAAGTCACGGCAATGTAGCCCGTCGAGAGCAGGAGGGGGGTGTAGTTCATGGCCAGCGAGACACCAACGAGACAGGCGCGACACGAACAAGTCACGAAACAACGCAACGCGAGCGACACGACAGGAACACGAGACGTGCTAGAAGAGTCGCAGTGCAAAGTCGAACCGAGGTGTGAGGGATTAGAGGCGTCAGGACTTGTGGCAAGATTTGAGGTCTTGATTTGAGGCACACGCTTAGCGTGCGTGTAATGGACGGACCACCGGCCGACTGGATAGGCTACCGGCTTGTACGCGAGGGCAGGAACCCAGACATCCCTGCCCTTATTCAGAGTCCTGTGCCGCGGCTGATACCGGAGATATGCGGCTTCAAGTGGTTTGATCCGGGAAGCGAAGACGAGGAAGAAGATGTGGAGGAGGAAGATACGCTAGTGGAAAGAGATCAAACAGATCTGTATAAGAGGGGCCAGGAAGGCGACAGGTGGCGTCACACGGCCAGACGGGATGACGATCCGGACACACTAGTGGACGAACCGGAGCCGTTCGAGATTCGCGACGATATAAGTCTGAACGAAGAGTTCAAAGACAGCCGGGAGCTTCCAGATGAAGGCGAAGCATTAGACTACGAAGATCAGAGCCATGACTATGACTTGAGTGATCTTGGTTTCGCTGAGGAGGACCTACCCGAGGAAGACGTCGACGTCGATGTTTTCGAAGACGCTAGACAGAACTCTGAGGATGAAGTTGAGGTCAGCGAGGTGCGAAAGGTTGATGATCATGCTAACGACGAGTTGGAGCCTCACGAGCCTATACACACAAAACCGAAAGGCAGAAGGAAAAGTGGAGAGAAAGTAGACCAGGACTGGAAGCCAGGGAGAAGAAAGAAAGAAGACACGAAACGTAAAGAACCTCTAGGAAACACCAAACCATTGCATTCACATAAACTACGAGATGACAGCACTCCGTCGAATGGCAACGCTCGCAAGACATCTCGGAAACCACGAACCTCAGAAACTAGCATACCCCTCAACGAAGCTCTTGCTGAAATCGACGCAGACGCTTGGAAAGACGCAGAAAAACGCATAAACTACTTCTACATTGACCCCGAAGTCGACAACTGGGTCCCCGGGAAAGGAAGCATACCGATTGAGGTTACCGCGGACCCGTCTCCTGTCATGCCAGAGCCAGTCAACTTGAACTTCACGGTTGACCCGGAAACCGGCGAGGTTAAGCGCAAGCGAGGCCGGCCCTTCGGCTCGTTCAGTCCATGGGGCGCCGAAAAGAAAAAGGGCTACAAAAAGCCCAGGGCGCCAGCTTCAAAATCCGTTGCTCGCCCGTCGTTGAAGGTTACACTCAAGTATAGAAAGGTGACTGGGGAAGTTGACAAGGATTCGAACAGCCGTCGAACAGTATCAGGTAAAATGCCGAGGTCACTTCCAACGTCAGAAACGACAGGCTCTGGATCGAAAAGAAGGAAAATATCGAAGGACGCGCAAAAGGACACTGCAGTCAAGGAGGGCGCAGAAAAGCTAGACGGTAAGGGCACGTTAAACAGTCTGAAGGCCGCCCTGGGCTGGTAACGTATGAACGCATGTGGAATGAGACTTATTTATTTATATCTGTTTGGTCTTGTAAAATGAGTGAGATTGCGGTTTCCTGGCAGTTTCCGAGGCAAGACTCGCTTCTTTAATCTATGACTTTTGCTGCAGTCTTACCCAAAACACCGAGGCAGTCGCTCCTACCAGCAAACTACCCACCATGATACTGAGCTTCTCGTAACCCGTATCGTGACCTGATCCGCTACTTCTCAGCAACGCACCGGCTGTTGGTGTGCCCGCCAGCGTCCCCAATCCCCTGAGCATGTACAGTATGCCATTCACGCTGGCAAAATTCTGAACTCCAAATATCTCGACCAGCGAAGTGGGGAACAATGAGATGTAAGCTCCTGCAAACACCGAATAGAATACTGTAAACAGAATGAACAACGCCTTTCCTCCAGACAGGGTTGAGGGAAGCCATAGACCTAATGAAGCAGCACCGCTTAGGAGGGTGCACATCAGCAGCATGTTTATCCTGCCGTACTTATCGGCCAGTGAACCAAGCACAACCTTTCCAGCTGCTGAAGTCGCATTGCTCAGGGCAATGTAATTGGCACCGGCCGCCGCAGAGTACCCCAGTGAAGTAGCGTACGTCGACATGAAGTACACCGGCGTGTAGTAAGCTGCCGACTGAAGGATTGCCCCAAGAGCATGAGAAAAGAACTTTCGAGAAGAGACAATACGCCAATTCGCTAACGGAAACTTGCCTCGTTCGACAGATAACCTCTGTTCTGAGTCTGGGTCCCACTTCAGAACCATCGCCGCTCCGGATATCATCACAAAAGAGACACCCGCAGTCAATCTCAGAGTATTTCTGAAGCCAATGGAAGCGTTCAAAGCTCGCAGAGCCGGCGCCCATACTACTCCACCAACACCGGTGCCGCTGAGAACAATGCCCATCGCAAGGCCTCTGTGTTTGTCGAACCAGCCAGGAGCCACGGTGACAGAGGGGATATAGGCCAGACATGTTCCGCAGCCAAGTAGAATGCCTTGAGTGAGCACAAACTGCCATAGTTTGTGGCTGAACGAGGCGAAGACGTTACCCAGGGCAAACAGAACCGCTCCAACTAAAGTGACGTTTCTCGGTGAGTACGTCTTTGTCCACATTGAAGCGAATGGAGCTCCGATAGTCATTAGAGCGACTGCTAGCGTTCCAATGAGGTCAATCTCAGCCGCACTGGCTCCCTCAAATGGTCCGCCCATATTTTGGTAAAGCTCTTGGTAGACGCCAAAGGCAAAGTTCAAGCCGCATCCTGTGAATGTTAGGACAAATGAGGCAAAGATTATCAGGATTGCTCGGCTAGATTAGCTCTGAACAAGGTACTAGACCGTTAAGCCACACCAACGGCTTCAACGGCGGCGCATCAAATTGTGTAGGTTATAGTTCACGCGACCTTTGTATTATCAGTATACTCACCGGTTTAGCTCTTTTCTCCTCGGTTCGGCCAATTCCATTGCTTCCATTTGACCCAGCTCTTCTGGCGCTGTATTCTCAGAGACTGTGTTCGTCGAGCTGGCAACTCTTTCTGTGATTGTACTCATCTCGAATCTCCAACGGTACAAGGGAGTAGGCGTAATCGTTAGAACGGCAACGTAATCCTAAGAGGGACCGGTGCGATTGTTAGACCCAGACTTAAAATAGCCGCAGACTTCCAAGTAACAGCATACAGAGAAACCCCGCTTGAGGTATAATGGGAACCGGAAGTATAGTCATTCGGGGTTTTCGGCAGCTCATGTGATTTGGGGGTTTCCCAGTTGGGGGCTTATCTTATCAGATGCACAAGCATAATAGTGGGTAACCAAGTAAACCCTGAATGACGCAAAATTAAGCCAAATGTTAATTATGCAATTTATGCTTCATCCAGCGAGCTTTTATGAATCTGGACACTTTCATTAATGTCTTGATTGAATGTTAACGATGCGGCATTCTGTGAAAGTCGCCGGCAGTAAAACCTTGCAGCCAATTAACGCGCGCCGGCCTAGCTAATCTCGACATGCATATTGAAGGATATCAATGGCCAAAAAAGAGTCTACAACACCTCCTGTTCCCACATGGTCTCCCGCTGTAGTACTGAGTAAGGCTCTCTCGAGTTTAACTATGGTTGATCGGACGGGGAACCGTGTTTTCTTGAAAATATGGCCGTAGACGAAAGTTCGATAGATTTGACTGCTTTAGGGGAGAAATGATGATAAAAAACCTACACCCGTTTTAAAATAGTAAAATACACTAAATACGCTGCTTTAACTTATTTTAACTCTACCATTTGAATTTGAATCTGAATTTTTTTTGACCACCAAGCGGCCGGCATATATGATATACGCTAAGTAACAATCCTCGAAAACACAAGCACATATAGGTTAGTTTTTAGTCGATCTCAAATGCATGCACGCGCCCTACAGAAACCTGTCCATTATAGATTCATTTACAAGTTTATTAACAGCCAAATATTATTACTTAATAAAATGACTTGCGACCCAGCATAGCCCTCGCCATAGGCCCGGTAGAACTATATAAGACCCTCAATATATTGCCACGTTTTCATTCACAGTCATGCAACTCTTCACCAAAATGAGCATTAGCATTCTGGGTCTTCTTGGTACTAAAATGAGCTCTGAGAAGCGAAAGCAAGTCAACGATACCGGCAAGGGCTTCTTCGAGAAAGCCCAGTTTGAAAACAGCACGGAACTTAAACTCACAGATGTTCCCAGTGGAAAGTCTAGCAAATGGAACCTCGCTGTTGTACTTGACGAGGCCGTCATGAAACGATTCTTTGGAAAGGATGTCACGGTTCAGGGACGAACATACTTGATGGCATTCTTTATCACTCGCAGCTATTCTCAGGAAAACCTTGTGTGGGCAATGGACCACTATCGAGCCAACTTTGAGTGGACCAACTGTCGTACTGCGGTGTTTGTGTTTTTCGACCAGACAACAATCATCGACATTTTTGAAGCGGCCAAGCCCGACTTTGTCCGCACGCACAATGGCTTTACGAAACGAAATGTGTCGATTGAAGAGCGAATTACACTTCCACATACAGACATTGACAACGTGGTGAGTTCAATAAAGACGTTGCATCCACCTGTTATCCCGCCGCCAACAGAGAAGAAAAAGTCTCAGGCGGACCCTAGGTGGTTGATTGGCTTCCCTTGGGAGACAGTGTGGGGGTACAACGACGGCACTTTCCCCATGGGGAAACCACGAAAGTATAGACGATATGCCCTGGCCAAGTGAGCTTAAGCGGTGGCCCCAGAGGACGGACTGTGAAGCCGTGGACGGTTGACCGCGAACTCTGATATTAATGGTATGAATTGATGTTTTGACCCCTTACAGTAGTCCATACTTGTGTGAATTCGCCCCAAGCCCTGATTATGAGTTGTATGCCTCCGTCAACAACTTGAAATGGTTTTGATGTTCCGTGGCGAGTGAGCCCGTCAACCCTGACAGAATGGTGGAGACGAGGAAGTAGTTAATATGCAGAAATCTTTCTCTCTGATCTAACGCCGCCGAGACCTTAGTCAGGAAAGACTCAAAATCATTGCACAGTCTTTGCAGCGAGTTGACAGCCGGCTCGGCGTCTGACTGTGACGGGTGATACTCTTCACTGCATAGAGTCAAAATGCCCGACAGGAACGACGCAAACTGCTGAGTAAGCTGGTGCGGGACTGTGCTTGATGAGCCAGCGTAAGAGGTAGACCGCGTCGCAGCTCTCCGTAGAGACTCACAGTGAGAGTCCACCACGGCTTGGAGCTTTGGCCAGAGGTTGATGAGTTGTAAGTTGAAGTACGACTGAGTTGCTTCTCGTTCGAGTTTTTGACACAGTCTTATGCAAATTAGTATGCCATATGCATCAAAACACTCCTCGGTGAGCAGTGTTTTGGTAAAGGATTGGCCAAACGCAAACACCATTTCAAAAATGCCGTTGAATAGTTGTGGTTCGTCAAAAAACTCTGTCAAAAATTGATGCTCGTATGATGCGTTGTCGGCCAGTGCGTAGTTGAAGTTGTAAAATATGCTTTCCATGTATGTTCTTGCGCTGCTGTGTGATATCGTTTCCTTGTTGATAACCTCGGGCCGGTTGCCGATGTTGAAGTAGTCTAGCGGGTGGCCTGTGGTACCCCTGGAAAATAAGCCCAGGCCTGTCTTTTTGTCGTCGCCCAACAGGTTTGTCCTGTCAATGACGTACAGTGGATGATTTCTCTCTAGAATCTTGGAGTACCGCGTGAAGTTTGACAGGTAATACCATCGCATGGTGTACACGTATGCTTTTTTGAGATCATTGGCCAAATCCGGGGCGTTCTGTTTCAAGAAGTCAAACAGCTCACGATACTCCAACATGTTGCTCTGGATGAGCTGTGCGTTGACCCCCGTTCGAAGAGTTTTGATCCTGCTGGTCATGTAGTCTCGTACTCGCTCTATCGCCTTGTGGATGACCAGTTGGATGTGACTTTTGGCTTCGTCGACCACCTTCAGGCCGTTTAGGGCCTCTGGTTCGGCCCTCTTGCCTTCTTCTACATCCACAGACTCTGATGTCTCAGAGCTCTTTCCATGAATCTCACTATGCCCATTAACCTTCCCGTTTTGTAGTCTATCCAACTCCGCCTTCCTGTTCACCACATACTTCAGCGAGGCCCTCCACTGCGGTGACACCTCGCCCTCTATGATATTCTTGACAATTGTCGGTGGTATCACCAGCGTCTCAACAAACGGCGACAGCTTTGCGTCCACTTGCTTCCGAACCTTTAACTGCGTACTCAGCTTGATGGATCGTGATTGTAGTGACTCGATATCGCTGGATAAGCTGTAAACGTTGCCTTGAAAGTCATTCAATTGATTCTTAAGCGTCTCTAGCTCTTCGCGACTCTGTACGACTTCTTTCTTCAGCTCCACGTGACTGCTCATCTTCTCGCCATAGTTTCTCAGGGCTTCGGTATCGTCCCTAGCGGCATAGTTGCCATTGGTGTCAATTGTCCCGCTAAGCTTCAGATCCTCCCACGGGCTCAAGTCAACGCCTCTCGTGCCCAAAATGGAACTCAGCGTATTCAATGGATGCGCACCGACCTCTTCCAGCGACCCGGCTGGAGGCGGTTTTGACATCGACCGCCGCGACAGCCTGTTCATATGTGGTGTGGTGATGTTGTCAGCGCGCACTTCAGTAGTCAACTTGTCCAACTGGGGTAATGCGATTTCGTGATCAGTAAGATTAGAAAAATAAATAATTACATGGAGCTGGCTTGCCTAGTGCCTCGGCCGCCAGACCAACGACATTGTGATGCCAATCAACGCAATCACAGTCCCCACCACTAACACCGGCATTACCGCATTCTGTTCATCTTGAAGCTCCGCAAAAGGCGTGGCAGTACTCGGCATCTGCGCTGCTTCTGCCAGCTGAACAAACAATTCGTTCAAACTTGACGGCCATTTCTCGGAAACATGCACTGGCGCCGCCATTCCAATCATTCGAGTATAGACGTCCGGCTGAAGGTCGCATCTCTGCTGCTGTCTGTCCAAATCTGCTTTCAGTGCGACGTATACAGCGGGTAGAGTGTCGAGATATGGGTGGTTTCTTCGCAACTGGACCAGGTAGTTGAAAGATTCTGGGTCATTGGAATCATACGTGTAACAAATGACATCGCACTGGTTTAGTCGTTGCTTGTTTTCCAGCACCGCAGGCTCCAACTGGCCCAGTTCTTCCAGAATCATGTAGCACTGCTTTCCTCCATGCATTTCAACGCTGTTCACAGCTGTTATAGGCTTGATTGTGGGCACATAGGTCTCGCTGAATGGTCTGTTCAGAAAAGCGTTAAGCAACGATGTTTTGCCCGAACCTGCTGCACCAATGACAAAACAGTTGAATACATTTCGATGCACAATCGTCGGTGTTGTCGGTTTCATGAATGATCGTTTCTGTGTAAGTCGCTTTGGGGGCGGAACTGTATTCTCGCCCTCGTCTTTCTTTCCATTGCTGTCTGGCAGTACCTCCACCACTGGGTCTGTTCGTTTAGGCATTCGCCTGGCCTTTCGCGGCTTTGTCACTTTCAAAGACTCTGTTAGCTTTCGTGGCTTACTGGTGTCAGCCTCCTCGAATCCTAATAATGCCATGTATGCTAGTGTTGTCGAATGGTCTAGGTAGGTCGTCATACTCCACTGGGCCAGCCATCCTTGCAGGGTGACGTTGCCAGCCTCATTTCTGACAGTGCTGTATGGGAAGTTGGTCTCTTGCCAGAGATGGGGTATACCTGGTGTTGGCGTGAATAAAGCGCCTAGCTCCTCTTCATTCAACCCACCATCGTTGTCCTTGTCAAAGAGAAGAAATAGGTCGATAAGAAACCTGTACCCAGTTGGCGACAGTTCCACGGAAGAGTTCTCGGCAATGTCGAATCGTGGGTGAATGAACTGGTCCTGAAGAGATAGTGAATCGGTGTAGTGAAACCGGCGAAGGATCTCCCAGGTAGTCTCATGCCGACCTTTCTCTGCAAACAGCTTGTTCAACAAAATGAAGCCCTGCTTTGTGATACCTTTTCCGGTGATTGCTTCATCTGAAGCTTCGGCTAGTGTACTCAAGATCTGTTGCAGGTGTTCATCTTCAAGCTCTCGCTTGAAGCACTTGACCTGCAGGTTCTGGAACTCTTCCTCACTAAGGTATCCATCCTGGTCTCGGTCAGAGAGGTAAAATATCCTCTCCAAGGCGAGCACAGCCGGAGTTTTCAGATTTCCCTCCTTCGAGTCATACAGCGGGGCAATTGGATGCGTCACTGCTCTCTGGCAAAGGTAAAATGCCTGGTTGACGTTGTAGTGCAGCTTTGCTGAGCACCTGATGCATGATTCAATTTCCTTGAACTCTTTAAGAATGGGAACCATTTCCTCGGATATATTGATTGAGTTTGACAGATCACACTTGTTGGCACTCAAAACTATTGGTAGGTTCACACCCATGGACCTGAAGAAGGGTAACCAGAACAACGATATCCTCTCACATGTATAGTGATCACTGTACACCAGCCAAATCACTGTGGCCCTTCGGATCTCCTTCATGAGCGTGTCACGGTCCTGTATCAGCGAAGACGTGTCCACGAGAACAGTGGCGGCACCCGGGCTCGAATACTCCGCGGGAATAGTGATTTGTGGTAGCATTGCTTGAATGTTGGGCACAAACGTGTCCTTCACAAGCGAGGTGATCAGACTGGACTTGCCTACGCCTTCATCGCCGCAAACCACTATCCGTATCGTGCCATGGTACACCATTGTCAACTGATCAGGTCAGAGGTGATAAATGATTTGAGAGCCGCAAGACCTACACGTGACCTTTAACCTAACCCTGGTTACCCACCATGATGTCTAATGTTTTTGTTTACAAGATAAGATAGCGATGTAAACACAGAGAATCAAGAACATGGAAGGCCGAATTTTGGAATCACTAGAACTAATCAACGACGGTCAGGTGGCTGGAATCGAGCTAGTTCACAAACTGCTCACTGAGCTATGCCGTGAAACAGGTACGTCTCGATCGCGGACAACTCAACTGTATAGAAACGAAGAAGTGAAGCATTTCCTAAGGCTTCAAGATTCATTTACATTCAACATCGTCTCGCGGATAAGCACGTGTCTACCTAAGCTCAGCGATCCCGAGGACCAGATCCTGGCCTTGGAGACAATTGAAGGACTTTGTCTATTGCACTATCAGAGCCGAAAAGTTTTCGGAAACGACCATAGTATGAAGACATTGATTGGGTTTCTAGGAGAGCATGTTGACAGCAAAGTTCAGATTGCTGGAGTCAGTACTCTTGTCGGGGTAATGGTAAGGGAAGTCGCCAACATTCGAAAGTTTGAGGAGCTCGGAGGACTTGATGGCATGTGCCGGCTGTTCAAGTCAAAAGACACAGTAAAAGAAGTAAAACTCAGGATTCTGGAGTTTCTGTTCTTTTATCTGATTCCAGAAACGCAGAAGAAGGGCAAGCGCGTGGACAAGATCGAGAGGAAGACGACAGAGGAGAAGCAGGAGCTGTTGGGACAGTTTCTGAGTAATGTTAGTGGGCTAGTCAGAGAGTTGAACACCTCAAAGCCTTTCGGTGATATGGAGTTGGAGTGGTAGCTGAACCACAGTCTAAGCCTGGCCTGGCGCTAAACGTGCTAGCATCAATCTCTATCCTCTTTGTACCACATCTTTTGCATACGTGGAGGCCATTCTTGAGATTTCGAGTACTGAGCCACAAGAAATATAATTTATAACACAATTGTTCCACCGGCCTCATCAAAGGAGGAACGCTCAATTTATCATACTAATGGTAGTTGCTAGTAAAGGTCAGACTGTCATTGCGAGCTAAACCCATGAGCCATGTTGGCTGATAATGTTGCATTTCCGATGGAAAGTATGTGTTATCGCTGGTTCTGTGGTTGAATACGAAGAGGGGCGAAGATTGTGCACGCAACGACTAGTCACAAGATAGGGCACATGAGAGAATCTTTTAACATTTACCTAACACCGTTCTTATTTCGCTGTGGTAATCTGCTCAGGGTGTCTTGTAGTGATAGATATAGGCATTTCCCAGCCAGCCATGTTGATGGGTATCATTGAAACTTGCCAAAGGCTATAGGAGAATATTCTTGGTATCAGCGGATATCAGCCTGACATGCAAAACTTGACTACAATGACACTGAGTGTTTTTGAGTATTAAACACGCTCGTGCCGCTACGCGAAAGTTAACAGGCTCCTGCCCGTTAGAGATCGTTAGGGTCGTTGCGTATTAGCTATTTTATTTACCAGCTGCCCGGGAGCAGCTGACTGCTACACTGCTACATGTAGCGGGTCATGTCTTTTTGTGTCAGGATGCATTAAACTCGGTAGTGAGCATTTACTCGTCCTGAACAATGTTTCCTCGCTCGGAAACGTAGATACCATCCAAAAACTTTCGGATATCCTTGTTTCGGACTCGGCAGATCTGCTGAATGTCGGCGGCGGACTGGGAGACGTTCTCCAGGGAGTTACCGGACAGAATCAGCTCGTCCTTCTGGGCAGTGGAGATCTCGGCGGTGACACCCTCCAGAACGTTGATGATTCGGACTCGCTTCTCACCCAAGAAGTTTCGGATCTCAACGACGGTACCGTTCTCAAGGACGTTGACGTTGATTGGAAAATGGGCGTAGACGTATCGCATCTTGTACTTGTAGCCCTTGGTGACACCGGTGATGAGGTTGGCAACCAGAGACTTGACGGTTCGCAGGGTAGCGACCTTCTTTCGGTCACCGTGCAGAACGGAGATCTGAATCTGTTTGTCGGACAGCTTGGTGAAGGTGACGTCGACGTGTCGCAGGTTCTTGGTCAGGGAACCTCGTGGACCGTTGACCTTGACGATTCGCGACTTGATGTCGACGGTAACGCCCTGTGGAATCTCGAGAATCTCGTCAGTCTGGATGTACTTCATTGTTGTGGTGTTGAGTCTACAGCTGAAAAGTCGTGATACTCCTTCTTGGGAGTCCGTGATGAAATGTGCTGGTACCAGGTATACGTTGGGAGAACAGTCACAGTCACACTTGGGACACCTACCCAGTTTGGCGACCCTTGCCCAGGCCCTCGCGCGCGCAAGTTTCGCTAGGGCCTAGTGACCTAACCCAATGCTTACCCAACGAGTTGTGGGTAGCATGTTGATGCCCGGGACCTAAACAGGCTTCATCTCTTTTGTACAATGAATCACTCTCATCACAGAAACTGGGGCCCCACTAGGGTTTTTGAGATCAAAGTAAATCTGAACAATGAAGTCACCACCATCAATTCCGGAGTCTAGACCGGTCACTATCCTCCGCACTGTGTTTATATCACACTGTCATCATATCCATGCCTGCTCATTGAGCAGGACGTAGAATACACATACTGGTATTGACACACAGCACTGGACTTTCGCTTCCAAAACCTCAGTCGCCCATCAGTGCATCTCCAACTTTCGTTTATTTATCATACATCTTTCAGCCTATCTCACTACCGATCCATTCTGCGTACCTCGGCCGTATTCACCACCTGAGGTGTATGAGAGCGTAATATTAAACGCGCGCCTGCCAATTTGAGACATTGATCCACACGGCTTGTGCGGCTGTGCGGCTTCGATATTTGGACCAACTAACAAAGTTACAACCTGGCATAAGCTGTAGACTGATGCAAGAGCCTCTACCATATGCAAGTTTCTCGCATCACTATGCAACCTTTGATCTCATCAACGTCAACTATTTCAAAGGCAGTTGCGGCGTCGGTAAAACCTCAACTACGACCAATAGGACACATTCAAGAACAACGTCGGAAACGGCTGCGTCAAGGCGTACTTCGGAACCCTTGCTGACTCGTTTGCTGTTGGATATCTAGGCTTTGACGTCCTGGAGGAGACAGTGGCCCAGATTGAGACCTATGCTTCAAAGTGTGGTGGAATCGCTCTACGGGACGACTCCGTCTCGGTGCAGCAATACGGAAATATCTCCCTCGGCCAGGCCTTCATGGACGTCTTGAACGATGTTCACGGTGCAATTCTGCCGTTTACTTCAAAAGCACAAACTTTCACTTCCTCAGCCATCACAACCGCTAGCTGGATCAGTGCAACACTTACACCATCTGTGAGTCTACCGCCCAGGCGAGTCCAATCTGGCTACTGGCATTACGGATTCAATGCCTCTGCTCCAGCTGATCCCTCTCTCACCGGATTGGCACAGGCACCATCATCAGCACTGTCTCCGTCACCCCACCACGAGACGGTGTACGCTTGTATCCTTCATCCACAAATAATCAAAATCATTACTGATTATCTTTTCCGGATCTCACAACTCCACTTGATAATTCAGTTAGCAAACATGATCCATTATCCGACATGATGATTGTGTCAACCGCGTTAATATCCTGAAGTGTGGTAGACCTAGCTAGTGGTCCCCCACCCCAGATACGTGGTCGGCAACCACCACTACTCCCAATCAACCAATAATGATCGAGCGAAAACTTCACGTCAATATGCTGAACAGGCTTCGACTAGGACCGTCAGTCTTCCGACGAGGTCTGGCTATCTCTGCCAAGGACTACAAGCCCAGCGCAGGTTTCAAGGTGTTCTCTGAGGAATTGGAGCAGGCGATTCGACAGCGCGTTCAGAGCCTGCCTGCCTCCGGTAAGATCTTCCAGAACGCCGACGGCACTACACGAAATGCTCTCGACGAGGAGCTTAAAGAGGTCGCTGCCCTCAGCCACCTTTCTCAGACCAAGCGAATGTGCTACAGCGACTGGTTCAAGCTCAACTCTGAGCAGACAAAGCTCTTCAAAGATAACCAGGACGACCTCAGCGAATACCTGAGCACTGGCCGAAGAATCCTTGACAAGATCCCAGTCGAGGACCAGCAGACTGGTGAGATCACGTGGACCGTCATCCGAGAAAAGCAGAAGGACGGCTGGGAGCCACTCATTTACTACGGATACATCCCAGGTGCCCTGCTGTGCATGTTCTTCGCTCTGTTCCTCGACAAGGAGAACATCAGCGACTGGGCCATGGAAGAGCTGAAGCTGCGAGTCCAAGAGAAGTTCAACGACCTGAGCACTGGCGAGGGCCTGAGTGCAGAGGAGGCTAAGAAGCGGGATGCCTTGATTGTGGAGAGAATTATCTCCGGAGAGTACGACAGACTGGCCGGCCTGAAGAAGGCTGGTGAAGACCTGCCGACTAGTTTGATATAATCACCTCCACTCAAGCCAAGTGAGCAAACGAGTTATCACTCGTGTAACAAAGTCAGGAGCAGTTTAGAAGACGAGATAGCATGTCGGTACATAATATATTAGTACCTTAGATCACCAATGCTCGTACAGATGTAATCAGCGCGAGCACAAAACGCTAGCATCGTGGTCCAGAAAATTACCTGCGCGGTCTCTGTTCAGAAAGCCAGTTATAGCGTTGCCGAGTGGATAAAATAAATATATTGTTCGCGGTAGGCTAAATGCTACAAAATTACTCACCAGCTATGCCATTCGACTATTGCTGCTCGTTCTCGTGACTTCAGTTTATCACCGTTCTGTAGGATTCATCTTCTGCATCAAATTGTTAGTATCATTATCATTCCTCAGGGGCCGTGTCTCATAGGAGTCGTGCCTTCGAGTCGTCCAGTATCCCCCAGTTCCCTCATATTTACTTGCCGGGCGAGTCCGCTAGCGTGAGACAGCCACCAGGGCTGTCCTACGCTGAATCACCAGCGATTGATTCAAATTCTCAGGCAGTCACCGCCACGAGACGCGCTGCTTGTGAGCTTCCAATGTAGACTACGCCCTCGACACACTATGATGGGCGCTGTGCCTCCGAACGTACTTCTTCGGCGAACTTGGCGTCTGGTCGTTTCTGCTACTTCGTTTCGGCGACGAGTTCAGCGGCGTCACCGGATCCTCGTCCTCTCCGTTGTCCTCTTCCTGAGTAGCATTCGGGTCCTCGTGGTCACTCGGTAGCGATATCGTGGACGCACTGCTCTCTCTTCGTACCCGCTTCTCGATCGACGAGCTTGGGTCGACAAAGTCCACTGGACTCATCAGTCCTTTCGGAGTCAGCGGCTCTTTCAGGTTCGGAGTGTTTGCCAGCTTACTTATCGGAGGAAGCTGCGGAGAGGCCACGGCGTGGAGGTACGGCGAGCTCTGGAGTACCTGGCTCGCCAGCATGCCCAGCGTCGCCAATCCGTTTTCTCTGCTAGGGCTCGAGTGATCACGCGAATGTGTGTGATGATGCGTATACCTCACCGGCGTCTTCGCCTCAACAGCTTCACGATAGAGACGGCCGTCACGTAAACGTTTCTTAAGCCTCTCAATCTCTTCGTTCTTTTCCTCGAGTTCAACATGCTGGTCATGGAGTTTCAGCTTGGCTTTCTGGAGTCGCCGTCGGTACACATCGGCCGGCTCATCGTGGTGTTCAATAGACCTTAGCCTCTGTACTTCACGCTTGATCAAATTGTTTTCCACCTCATACCTCTGCGCAGCCTCGTGGTTCTCGATAGTTAGCAGCCTATTCTGCAGCTGATAATGCGAGAGAACGCTCTTATTCTTTGTGTTGACGTCCCTAAGCTCTCTCAGAACCTCGATCGCCTTCTTCAGATTCCTCTGCACAGTCTCTACGTCCATATCTCCAACACGCTCAAGCTGGCAAAGCTCATCGAGGTCACATTGCTCCTGTGGTCCAAGCTGCCTGAGAGCTGGTGTGCTCACATTTCCGGGAATAGACACAGCAGTTCCCAGCTTCTTTTCTGGAATGGGCGACGACAAGCCCACAGACGGTGTAGTCAGCTGGGCCACGCTCATGGGAGCAGCCAAACCCGGTACACTGGTGATAGCAAGGCCCGTAGCACCGACAGTAGTCGGTATTGACTGGGAGGGACTGGTGGTATTTGGTGGGGTTGTTGATGGAGTCGTAGTCTGAGTTACCGTCGCTGTGACTAAAGAGCCCTTGTAAACGTTTCCCGACGGTAGCGGCGTGGGCAGATGTGAACTCTCTTCTGGTGTCTTGGGAACAGGTCTAACGACAGCGTCCTTCGTAACTAAAGTGTCAACCTTCAGAACGGAGCTACTGATCGGAGTTGAGTCCGATGCCGATACCGAACCCGACGGTGCCGATGCCGGCTCTGCCCCATTGTCCATCTTCATACGGCTATGGTAATATATTGTTGACGATTGTGATTGTGTTTCGGTTTGTTTACTCGCGCAATTGGGACAAAATAAAAACTCTGCCTGCCGTCTATCCGAGCCCTAACCCTGCATGACCCTTACCCTCTCCGCAATTTTGTTGAGCCTTGGTCAAGAGATTGCGTCGTGAGTTAGCTTGCTTGCTATCTTGTGAGTCTTGGTGTGCGATTTCTGATGGTACTTTGCGTGGTGTGGTAATCGTTCACAATGGTATCGAATGAGTTGATGCCCTATTAACCTGCGTGGTCATTCGCAGTCGGTAAATATAACCAAGGTTAGTGTGGTAAACACGTGCGACAGATCAGCTGGTCACGATGATATTTCCACTAACTGTTAACCTCAATTTCATATCAAATTGGCACGCTAGCTGGGACCTGCTGCATTATATATGCGTCGATCGCGAGGCCTGCCTCGATCTCTCACAGGTACGATCATGATCACTGGCATATTCTAATCGTATAGCGAACGGTAATAGGGAATCCGGCTGTCAATTGAGCGCAGCTCAGTTCAACGAACAATCCCGCTCTGTGTATATAGTTATCGATTCCTGGTGATGCTTGTGCGGTTCTGAAGATAACAAGGTAAGTATAGTTAATTCTCGATACTCTCCATGCACGCATGACCATGTTAAGAGATCTAGGCCAGTATAACATGACCTGATGAAAGCTCGGTTTCAAACTTAATTGAGTTGTAAGTTCAAATGACTTTCCGCATGCAGCCCCCAGCATAACAAAAGTTATATACACCGGCCTACTTGTCATTTTTATTTATTTTGCAAAATTAGAATTCGTACAGGCAAGTTAAGAGGGCCGTAAAGTGGAGTTCATCTCGATCTTAGACCGTCACAAAATTTAACGAGAACAGCTTACTAGCACGTGCATATTCTATAGCTTGGCAAATCGAGCGTATCGATATAAATCATCCGCTACTTATCCGCTACAGCAAACTTATGCTGTATCCTATTTAGATATGCACAGAAACACGAAGAGTGTTTCTGGCGTTGTTCACTCCAAGCTTCCCTCGAGCATGCATGCATGCACGTCTATATGATAAAACTCAAGCATGATCGCGCGGTATCCAGTGAGAAACTGTATGCATACTGAACTAATGTACGTATCTCTCCTGCACTTTTTGTGTTCACCCTTGGCGAAACTCAATGTATTGCTGTCGAGCGCCAAAATCTGTCACGCGCGTGACATTAGTCCTCTCACTTGATGTTCAAGCAGCCCTAGCTCATCAATTCACCAGACCCATCAAAATTGTGCACCCAATAGAGCCTCCTGTTGTGGCAAGTACATTCTCTGCTGGTAATTAATGCTCCTGGCTGTTGAGGTTCCCCGTTTATAGCTCAAACGCGCGCCTCCACCACTGTAATAACGTTCCACCGCTACACTCACGCTGCTGTCAAAAGCTATGTGAATTACCCCCCATTCATTCTATTCTACCAGTATGATTTCCTTAATGGTCAATGGTGCTGTGACCAGAGAGCTCCTCCAGCTTGAACGTTGACAAATGTACTCGCAGTATCCAGAAATTGTCACGTGACAGTGATATGTACTCAGTTTGTCCTGAGCAGGTTGGGTTAATTTTGTTTCGTAATTCACTACTTACCAGACTACCAGCAACGCCCGAGTCTGATGGTCAATATATTAAGTACATGACATAACCAAGTGCAGCCAGCACAAGATGATTTTTGCGCCTTCCGTAACCAAGAAATTGATTAACGGTAGGACTTCTGGTACCGAGCTCGGGCACCTGGACCACCGAACTTCTTTGGCTCAGACTGTCGGGAGTCGGCAATGAGCAGGGTTCTGTCGTAAGCAAGGAAAGCCTTCTTCAGCTCGTTCTTGGACTGCTCGTCAACGTATTTCTGGTGGAAAGCAATCAGACCCTTGGCGATAGCCTGTCGGATGGCGTAAACCTGGGAAGTGTGACCACCACCGGTGACTCGGACTCGGATGTCAACGTTGGCGAACTTGTCGAGGCCGACAATGAGCAGTGGCTCGTAGACCTTGAATCGGAGAACCTCTGGCTGGACCAGGGTGATTGGGGAACCGTTGACCTTGATCAGGCCCTTTCCGGCCTTGACGTGGGCGACGGCGGTGGCAGTCTTCTTCTTGCCGAAGGTCTATGTTAGTTGAGTTCGAACGAATCCGGAAAGTAGCGGATTGGAACAGCACACTGAGCACTAGTTTCAAGAGAATCTGGTCACGATTCGTTAGATATCTTCAGCCTCAGTTTTTGAAAGTTCAAGTTATCGATCCAGTTTTGCTGATCAGTCAGCACTCTGCGTCGAGTTTTCAGAGTACGTCATATTGGAATCATATCACTTAACCACAATTCCCTCCTTCTCATTTCAAAACTAACGTGTCGCTCATAAGTTGGGTTGTCGAGAACTTTGTCGCTTTACTTCTCTTGATGTAACCGATTTGAACGCAAATTCAATGAAACTTTGACTCGTCACATTTCCGCACTCGCTTCCTTTCCGTACGTGGGCGCTTCCGTGGCAAACCTACCTGGACGCTGGCGACTTCACTCATATTGTTGATGTGTGTTGTGGTGATTTTGTTCGTAACTGATTGAGTCGCTGTGCCCAAGTCCCAAACGCAGACGTGCTCAGAAATACCCACCGCCGCATTAGGGCTGAAATTAGGGCTCACTCCTCCCAGCGCACACACCTCACGACAATACTCCCAGACGACCAAATCCGAACACCAACAACACACATACACAAAAATGTCGGAAGCCGCCGTGTCCTACGCCTCGTTGATCTTGGCTGATGCTGAAATTGAGATTACCTCCGACAAGCTGCAGGCTCTGACCAAGGCCGCTGGTATTGAGGTCCAGTCCGTGAGTACCTTGAAACAAGCGTGTGACTGTTTTTTCAGTTTTTTCAGTTTGACAATTTGGAGAGCAATAGGAGAAAATGAGTCGAATAAGTGTATCCGCAGATTTGATACCCGTTAACGTGGGGTTCTGTTCAATGGTTGCTTCTGAATGGTCCGAGTGGTTGTGTGATTTTGAGGTAATTCGCGCTTTTTAAGCGGTGTTATTTCAGTGCATATTTGGTCGCATTGTGGTTGCAAGTCTGAGCCTAAGCTCTGTATGAGTCTTTTCAGAGCGATTGTTCATTCGAGTTTGTCCCAGAATATGTCCATTAGTGACTGTTTTGACTAGACAAGATTTGAGCAAGCCATCACTCTGAAGTCTACTTGACTTATCTTATGACCTGGACCAATCATGAGATCGCGAGACCCAACCGGATGAGCAATCAAGTGAAAACTTATTTCCTCATTTTCTCCAAAGCCTTCAGAAATCAATAGCTTCACGCTGTGAAACTTTATTGCAATCTGGTCTGGCCACCGTGCATAACTAACTTAGGTCTGGACTGAGACTTTCGCCAAGGCTGTTGCTGGCAAGAACCTGAAGGAGATCCTGTTCGCCTTCGCTGCTTCTGGCCCAGCTGCTGCCGCTGGCGCTGCCCCAGCCGCTGGTGGTGCCGCCGCCGCCGTTGAGGAGGCCAAGGAGGAGTCCGAGGAGGAGTCCGACGGTGACATGGGCATGGGTCTGTTTGACTAAATGCTTGTAGCTGTTATTTAAAAATGACCAAGTAATGCCAGATCACACGAGCGCGTTCACTTTGTAGACTTCCGGCGTAGTATCATCGATTAGTTACCCTGCTTGAGACATGTGGAGCGCGAACATTGCGAAGTGAACCCCAAATCAGAGAAATAGAATCTGTTGATTCGCACTACAGATGCGTGTGGTAAGTCGGTGAATAGTACTGGAATTTCCAACAACTGAAATGTGATGGTGCTAGAGATCGAGGATCTGTGATGAGGTGAGAAGATTCAAGAAGTGATCAACATCATGCGGAATATTCGATC
Organism: Blastobotrys robertii; assembly: GCA_030564385.1. NCBI lineage: Eukaryota > Fungi > Ascomycota > Dipodascomycetes > Dipodascales > Trichomonascaceae > Blastobotrys > Blastobotrys robertii. The sequence continues at coordinate 291,361 of JAJLUQ010000003.1, forward strand.
TTATGTGGGTTTCTACTTAATTCGACTACTCGTGACTGAAACGCTCTCTGAACTAATTTCTCAACGGAATGAGAGTGTGTATATACGTATTAAAGCAGTGACTCCAAATTTAAATGCTCTTTTGAGCATTAATATTATAGCTAGTAACAATCGAATGTGACATGCATGCTTTGGTGACATGTGAACGGACACACAAGTGAGCTATAATAAGGATCAGTGCTGGAACTTACTTAGAATTATGTTGCGGCCTGTGCGTATAGTTTCTCGTTCCGTTGAATACACATGCACCTTGCGTTGTAAAGAAAGAGGATCTGCTGGACTTAAATATTGAAGTAACACTGCTCATATATCAAAGGTGTGCTTCAGTATTTGCTGGCCAGAGCTTCGCAGCCGACCTTGACGAGGGCAGTCAATCGCTGCCTGAGGCTCTTGTCAATGCCAGCTGATCGATTAGATCTGGAAAAATCAATTAAAATCAGAAAAAGTCGACACAGCGGCCACTCTTTGGCAACTGCTGTTCAAAGGCCGAGGGCCACTATGAGATCCTGGTTTGGAACCATAAATGAGAATTGTGACGTCACAATGAGCTCTCTGTTGAACGGTGCTGTAGTTTGCAAATTGTATCATTGAATCGTTAGTGTAGGTGCGCATTACGACAAGCATGCTAGAAAAAACTTTGCTTCGCTCACTGCTCGCCTAAACACTAATACCGTACTCTTTGATGTAGTCCAGCCTGTACTTGTTGTCGTCGGCACCTGGTCTATCATGTGGAGTCCACTTTGGATCAGTCTTGAAGAACCTGATAGCCTTGACGAAGTTCGTCTCAGTCAAAGTGAATCTGTGATAGATTCCGGCTGGCAGAATAATAAAGTCGCCTGGTCCCATATCAATTCGAATCCATTCCTTATCGTCCTGAGTCCTCACGTCAAAGTATCCTTGTCCCTCAGCAATGTATCTCACCTCGTCATCCTCGTGAAGGTGCTCGCTATAGAACGTCTTGATCTTGGCCTCGTAAGCCTCGAGAGATCCAAAGCTGGTGGGACTAATAGCTATCTCGTCTTTGAAACCGTACTGGTGATCGTCGGTAATGGCCTCAACCTTGGAGAAGTCATCGAAATGGCCGCCCAGAACGCCTATTTCTTTCAGACTCTCAAGGGGAACCTCTCGGCCAGAGTGGTGAGGCAGTCTCTGGTCCCCCGGTAGCTCGTCGTGGATGTACAAACGCATTGTGGCGAGCAATGAGAATCAGCGTTGACGCCGTTGACTATATGTAACAAACGCGATGTCACGTGACAAGCACGTGGATAGCCAATGGGGTAGCTTCCGATGACAATTGCGAGATAAATTTAGCAAGTGCATTGCAGATCACATGGCGCGAAATGACCTTGATTGAAATTGTTGCAGATTAGCGTCTTTGCCATTGGTTTAGACGTGACACCAGGTTCATACGAATGAGTGCGCGCGGGTGCTTCGGAAACTACGGGGCAAAGCTTCGTCTAATAACTTAATCTTAGTGCAATAGATATCACCGAGCTAACCTCCTTTCGTAATTTATCCACTCAACATGTTCAACAAAGTGAGCCATGTTCATGAGATAATCGAATCTGTGGAATCGCTTGACCTGAAAACCAATCTCACCACAGGTGACCCTGTTGGGCATGTCTGGCGTGTGGAATATATCACGAACCAGTACACGCCGACACTGTTCCTGGTCGCGTACATCTCTCCAGCTGGCGACGAGATCGAGAAAAGCAACGACGTTGTTCAAGTGTTTGAAGCAGCAGTAAAAACGTCAAAGTATCCTGTCTTGGGAGCCATAACGGACGGCGTTTCGTGGTGGTGGAGACGAGCTTTTCTCGATGGTTCAAGCGACGGACTGTTGCTTCCTGTGAACTGTGATCCAAGAGACGAGTCGGCGGTAGACAAGCTTAAGGCTCAGTTTGAAGCGTTCTATGTGTTGAGCCTGGGGTTCCTGGTTTCAAAGAAGCTGTACGATATGTATGATGAGGGCGACGATGATATTGAAATAGCAGGCCTGCGCAAAGCGATAGTAGAGTATTGGAAAGCCGAGCAGAGCGTACCTATGAATAGCAACTGAAGTGAATTTGAATGCGATAATGCTGTCGTATGCTTGATGTATTGTGTGAGAAATGTGCGTACTAACGTTCAGACTGAATCTGTTGTGCCTCGCTCGCAGATGTAGCACTGGCGGGGTTATTTTGCGCAGATTCCGCCTTGGTCGCTTTCTTCGCCTCCCTAGCCTCCTCGTCTTCCACGGACCGTTTCAACGCCTCCATCAACATCATATCATCCAAGTTCTGCAGTCGCGACCTCCGCTGTCCCCTCGCCGGTGTCTGACTCGAGCTTGCGCTGTTCTCGTTCCAGAACCAGCTTGAGTGCTGACTACTACTCTTCTTCTTTTTCTTCTGCTTGGCTTCGGCGTTGTGGAGTAAAAATGCAGTTTGATGCAAGGCACTGGCAGCGGCGCTTTTCCGGGCCAGTCGCGCGTTGGCGTGGTTGAGCTTATGTTCCCAGTCAGGTCTGATCATGTCGCTCGAGACGAAATCACAACCGCGCTCTTTGTTTTTGGCGCCGTTACTTTTCGCGGTAAGATCTTCGCTCTTCCTTCGTACTGTCTGTAGAGCAGGCGGCTCGCCAACCTTGACGACATTCGTCCTGTACGGCGACGGCACGTAGTGTACCGCGAAATCTGGACAGTTGCAAAACGGGCACGTAGCGGGCTCGCTCACGAGCTTCTCGGGCTCCTTCTTTGCGTTTTCTTCCACGGGACTAGACACTGCTGAGTTCTCTGTGCTGTTGTATGGTGGATGAGGATCCGATCGTTTGATTTGCACAAAACACTCACTGCAGATCGGCTGTGAACAGCATCGCGTGTGGTTGACAAACGGCGGATAATACAGAAAGCAAATAGGGCATTCAGAAGCCTCCCGGTACATTAGAACCTCCAGACTGTCTCCGGCGTTTTCTCCATTTAGATGCTCCTGCAGGTCTTCAGACTTTGAGGGCCTGTGTGTCAGAGTCATGATCTGTCCTGTAGTGTGAGCCCTCGCCCGTTTAGGAATGTTTTCAATATGCAGAACCTGTGTTTTCTGGCAGAGCAAATCCTCGATCTCATCTTCACTGGACGTGGGCGCAAGCGATGCGTCTTCAGAAACATGCTCAGGCTTCGTTAGAGGGTCAATCGAGTCGGTAGCCGAGTACTTTCCAGACCTAAGCGAATCTGGCTGGGCCAGACTATCTTCGTCGTTGGCTCCTCCCAGACTATCCTCCACACTTGTTTCTTCCGCGGCATCCGCATCTTCCACAACTTCCGGCGCTGGCAAGCCTCTAACCGCCCTTAGAATCTCTTCCTCTGTCCAGTCTTCTTCAAAGTCAGGTAATCCCTTGAAGTAAGGAGCCAGCTTTCTCTTCATAATCAGCTCTCTCACTACCAACACATTGTAGCTCGGCGGGCCGGGGTAGACACCATGAGGGTCCAAGTTGCCGCCGTCAATCATGAGAAAACATGGCGGAATCTCCTTCTTTTCCTTCACTTTCGCTTTGCCTTTGTCCCTAGTAGGTTCCACAGAGCTCTTGGTACGCCTGTGCGATCTTCGAAACCACGATGTTGAACTGGACGTCGATGTAGTGCTAGGCGGCCGCTCGGCCGAACCTAGCGCGCTAGCCGACGGGCGGTCTGCCGCTGAAGCCGACTCGGCCCGCCGCCGCCCTTCTTTGGCATTCACATTGCCCATTTTCACTCCCGATGCCTCAACTGATAGATATCAATGATATTGCGATGACACCTTATCGTGATGTGATTGTTCACAAGGCCGCAACACTGGTGTGGTGGGAGACCACAAGTGTACGAGAGTAGCGAGCAACGAAGGATCTCAATACCGCGAACCCTCGCAGTGAAAAACAACTTGACAAAACTTGCGATTGCAATGAGACTAATGAATACCAGATAACAGGGACAGCGTAAATAGTCTCTCTGTGAGCTGACGTTACCGGTACGATAACTCGGATCGGGTCGGATCGGAGTTCAGCTGCTGAGCCCGATTTTAGTCTGACCGTAGTCTGAAGACGAGGGGAAATTAATGACAGTTATGTTAGTTATGATGTCAGGCTATGAAGAGTAATCAAGGATAATAACATTAGGCTGGTCACGTGTTTACCCGCGTTGAATGTGGGGGTCAGATAACAAGGTTACGCAAGGTGTGCTTGGGTGCATAGCATGGCATTTGAGGTCTAGAGCGTGAGGGGAAGAGGCTGTGCTAACATCACCGCGGCAGCGGTTATGATTGACGAATGTAACCAGCTCAAGTCCTGGCCCTCGGCCCTGTGAATCATCAATACTGATTTTAGAACTGTATTTTCTGAAGCATTGTGAAAACAGTTAAAACCCTGCTTGTGTCACAGCTGTGTACATGTATGCCAGGTGGACCCGATCAGCCGAGAACTCGGGCCGTAACCGCGATCGTGAAGACAGCTATCGTGCAACTTTCAGCTGCGGTGGTGCGCATTTCCACAGGGAATTGAACTTTCACTGTGAGCTGAGATCCCCCACTGAGAATGCCGAGGTCTCTACCGCGTTTAGAATGCATCCCAATCTCACCGCGACGTCAGAACTTGAACCTGCATTTTTCGCCGCGATGTCATCTCACGTCGATCGTCCTCAGTACTGACTTGGCTCGCTTGGCAGGGGCAAAGCTTTTCAGCGGTGGGAGGTGTACGGTTGGTATTTGATGAGTACATTCTATAGTAGTAGTAGAAAGAGTAGCGCGATGCAGTATTATGTGCGGGTTATGCAAGTTGGTGAGGAATTGAGGTGGAAGAGCGAAAGAAACTGGGAGCGGGTTCTGAGCCCGATGAGTATTGAGGATCGATGCAAGTGGTTGGCTTCCGGTTCAGTCACACACCCTTCTCATACTCAATCTCAGCGGCGCTGAGGGTTCGCAACTGTTGCGAGGCTAGTAGTTGCGGCTAGTCCCATATCCTCAAGCCAATTACTAATCCAACCACCAGTCCCGCAACACAACACGCCATGAACGATACGCCCAAAGCCATCGCAACCCGCTTCTCTCCCCTGGGCATGACTCCCATCACCGTGTTATCCAGGAAACCCGTCGCCATGAGAAACCAGCACGGCGGGAATATAAAAAACAGCACCAAGAGAGTACGGGCCACGCTCTTGTGTGCAAAGTAGCGTCCATAGTCGTCCAACTCCACCTGCTTCTCCGTGTCGCTCATCTCTCGCTTCCTGTACGGCAGCTGCCACTGAGGCGGCGAGGGTTTGTTGGGCAATTTCAGCCGTGGAGGCGGATTGAGTGGTGACGCCGGTGGGGCAGGAAATCTATCTGGCGACAGTGGTGTTGGCGGCTGTAGCATAGTCCTGTGCTGCAGCATTTCCTCGAGCTCCTGCTGGCGAATCAGCGCATCAGTGTCGGGCTCAAAGTGCACAACGGGGTTGGACTGGCTCGACCGTACTAGCAGTCTGCTAGAGTTTCGTTTCTGGCTTGATCGGGATTCGAACAGCTGTCTGCTGTTGCGCAGCTTGGGCATATTCAGACTGTCTCTCTCTGGGGTCTCTGGGGTCTGTTGTGCCTGCTCTGGGGTCGGCTGAGGAGTCTGCTGCCGTGGTAAATCGTAAATGGAGCCACCGGAGCTATACGACCTATCGTCATCCAGCTCCACCGAGAAGTTCCGGCTGGAACTGCTCAACATGAGCTTTGGGGGTTGGATTTCCCTGGCGCCCGCTATCGAAGGCAATTCATCGCTAAAATCTTCGCGAAAATGAGATTCCCGTCTGTGATGAAACGGCCTGTCTGCTGCCTGGGTGATTTCCTCTTCGTATATGCTTGGTGACGGTGTCCGAAACTCAGAGGCTGCTGTGGAACCGATGGAATAAAAAGACATGGGAGCCCGGTCGAGATAGTTTGCGTAGAAGGAGTTCTTGTAGGGAAATGAAGATTCATGGGGTGCATGGTAGATTGGAATAAGCCCCACGACCTTTTGATTAGCCCCAGAAACCCTATTTGTTTCTTGTTTTCCCAAATCCCGGCGGACCCATTTGCTATGTTAGACGCCTTCAAAATTTGTTTACTTACTGTTGGAGGTTTGGGTTGGGCGGATGTGTCACCAATATATCTGTTCGCTTTAGCTCCTTTGGCGGTTGTTTGAGAATCGGTATATTTAGCTGTGACACCTGGCCATTGTATTCACGGTAATCGCGGTAACTGAGGTTCTCGTCGGTTTCTCTGTAGTACGGATCCAGTTTCTGGCCCAGGTCATAGCCGGTGTAGTTGAATGCGGGGGTTTGCGGTGTCCACGGCACTGAGTGGTCTTCGCTCAGGTCACTTGTCGCGATACTAGTCGGGCTCTTCAAATCATCGTGTACATGTATGTGGGAATCCAGTTCCATGTACATCTCGAGCGATGATAGCACTGGTTGTATGCTTCTTTGATACCCAAGCACGCTCTTTTGACTGTGCAGCAAGGATCACGTCCAGGTAGCGAAACAGTCGTCGAATGAAACCAAACAATCGAAAATCGCGAATATCAGTCAAACGCTCTAGATGATTGAGCTTTGACCACCGGCTTGTCGAAGAGAGTCTCGCGTCGCTCCTCGTGTCGCTTGCTGTCGCTTCGTGTCCAGTCGCGTCTTCAATGTCGTGTGTTATTGAAGAGATAAACAGGCAGCTGTATAGTATCGTGAGTCTAATCGTCAGCGATAGAGCAAATTACTGGAGAATGTGGAATGAAGAATGGAATGCAGAATTCTCCTGCCTAGACAATCACCACTCAGCGCTAACTGGACCCGGAGGACCACTTTGTGTGAAATTCTCCGCCGCGGCCCCGCTAAGACGGTGCACCTGGTTGGGTTCCTCGCCCCGTACGGCGGAGACCGTCGTTTGACATGCTTGGATGAGATGATACACAGCTGAAACGCCCATCTAGCGAGGTCACGTGAGGCGTTTCTTTTTTCCACCACTAAACCGTTAGCGTTGGGAGAAGTTCCATGGAAACCGATGAAGAGATGATCGCTGAAGGCCCAGTGAGAAAAAGATGCTGTCAGGGGCGAAAATTAGGGTGGCGTAGTACACCGCGCTGGAGAGCTAGAACAATACAAGGATTGGTACCTGTATACTTGGAGCGTAGGACAATTGGGAGTCTAGCTGTGCGTATCACGAAGTACAAGTGACGTCACTGAAGTCATTTCCGTCATTGCTGGTCATTGGTGATGAAACCGGGCAGCCATTACTTTCAAGTCTGGGAGTAACATAGAGCAGAGTAGGGTCTGTGAAGATTCATGTCTCGACACAAGTGAACCTAGAACACGCAAGACTGGTAATCTCGAACAACTAGAACTTGAATAAGGCTGATGAACCGGTGGATCCGTGTTAATACGGGAAGTCTATACGAATACCAGTTCTAGCGACCGAGTCAATACGATATCGTATTCCGACGCTATGTTGATCTTCTCGTATAGTTAAGCATGTGCAGTCAAAGTGTTTCATTCGAGCGATGAGAAACAACCAGTGAGAATAGTGATACCGTGCTGGGAAGGCCGACTAACTCAGGTACAAAGCAGGTACGAATTCATCACAGTGAAGACATACTCATATATTAGGTACTGAGGCACTCTACACAACCACCTGACAACTCTAATTGGGTTATCCCCGACGGTCTCGTATCCCGCGCTCTGGGCTGTGCCGGGGTCATGTGACCATCTCAATTCTACTTCTCACCTATCCAATCGAGGCCAGCGATCAGTGGTTGAAATCCTCGAGGCAGACGGCGACTGGGCATTGCTGATAATATTCAAACAAGGCCTGCTGCCGACCGTTGGCGATATCGAGTACCGTGGCTCAGGACCCGCAGGCTTCTATCGAGCAACGATGCGGGGCATTTGATGAGCAAGCGTTCTCAGCGTTCGTGTACAGTCAGGTCCATCTTATTATCCGAAGTAAGTATGTAGTCCAAAGTACAATGACGCTGAATCGGTATGTTAATAGCACAGTGTCTCACACCGCCTTGTCCAAGTAAGGTTATTCCTCGCCAATAAACCAAGGCGATACTCCAAGGCGAGGAACAGCCGCCTGAGCCAATTAAGCTAGTCTTACCGTAACGGTAGTTTAATTGCAGTACGGCGCACATGCTTGGGCTACCCGAGCTACCCGGCCTACCGGTTTGTCGTACACCATCAGCTCGCATCACCCTGTTTCCACTCACCCTCATCCAACATGTTAATTTAAAGCCTGGTAAACACTCAATCTCCATCTCGTCCCAGTGACATCTGCTTGAAAAAGGTTTCACTTTGAAACAGGAAAAAGCAAGCACAAGAAGCAAGTGCCTGGCGCAACGGCAACACGTGAAGAACTGCGCGCGGCGCGAATGAAATTAAATGAATGGCCGAGGAGGTAGGTTCAGTAACTACGAAGACAAGGCAATAAGCACCTCTCTTGGTGAGAAATCAAGGTGCTGTTTGCGACAAGTGAGCCCACGCGGCCGGCGTACCCGACGATTCCGGGTGTATTGGCTCGTTTGACTCGGCGGCGAGTGGGTGTACCTAGCGAGTGGGCGGCGCAGCGGCTGCTTGGCGGAATGATCGTTAGCCGGCTCGAGGTTGTTACGATCGGTTACCAGGGGAGCACCGGGGTAGACTATGAATCGAACGCTAACAATAGGGCTACCTTCAGCGGATGGGCTAGATAAGAATCAGATGTTGTCCACCTATTTTCCGTGTTAAGTAAGCACTATGAGCTAGCACCGGCGCCTGTTCAAACTCCTAGGCGCGCTAACTATAGTCTCGAGTCCCGATCCTGTTCACGGCTAACTTAGAATTTAGGCCAATCCAGGGGGTGAGCCGCACTTGCGAACGGCTGATTGATAGACGATGCGCACTGAGACAATGACTCGGTGACGCGGCGCAAAATGAAGGTTCAGGAGTTAGGGGCAGGGGTTTGGTATGGCTTCATTCTGCGAGAGCGACAGAGTTGTAGTTGCACGTGACGCGGAAATTGCATGGTTACGTGATGGACGCATAGATGCTGTTATGTTATCGCGCCATGGAGCCACGGCTTATCAGAGTGTATGTCAGCTTGCAGGACGTCAATGCATGGTTTGTACGTTGTAGACGGCAAATGCACATGAATTCAGAAGCGAGAGCGCTAAGAATCTTGTCAGTTTATCCTGAGAAGGAGACTGCGGTAGCTGGACTGCTCTGGCAAGGATGTGAAGATGGGACAGTCTAGGCGGTGACGCCAGAACCTCGGAGTTTTGCCGCATTGATCATACGTCAGAGGCGCCGTTTACAAACGCGGGGCTGATACCACACCATTCCACCAGCTCGCGATAAGCAAGCTGCAGCCCGGACTGCTTGAGTATGTACATCTAAATAGGCGTTTTGAGCGGACGCGCGATACTGTGCAAGTCATCGATAACCGAAATCTCACGAGTAAGTTATTGCACGGTAATAGTGCACACGGCAGCGTCGATCCGCTAGGGTTAAAGAAAGCCTATATTAATACTTGCTATGCGAATTCACTAGAAAGGCACATAATCGTTCATATTGATAAGCGAGACGATAACAGCGGCTTACAGTATACGCCTACGACATCACACGGACTCCGACGTCATTCCTCAAGCCACAGCGACGGACTCCCTCCGCCTCAAATTTGGCCTAGCCACCGTGTCCGTATGTTCGCCTGCTAACATCACGTTAGTGACACATCTGCTCTACATCTCGCTACCCATACCGAGACGGTATATACCCAATACTATAGCACATGGCGCAGCCCAAGCAGTCACGCCATCGCAACCCCAGCGATCTCCGTCTCAGATCTAGGGCTTTACGGCGACGCAGATCCACCCTCGAGCTTTCGAGCAATCAAGCAAGGTCCCCCATCTCCACCTGTCATTCTGTCACAGCTCTGCGACAACCTGACGGGTGAATGGGACTCATTTATGCATCATCAGATATACTGCATTCGGCAACGCCGTAAAGCACGTGATCTACACGTGACCAATCACAGGGCAATACATCGCCAAGGGATGAGTTACCCGGATGTTTCATTAGGGCTTTCATCGAGGAATTCAGACTGAGATCTACGCGCATATTAACTTCTAGAGCTACAAAGCCTAGCGGGCAAGATAAGCCCGGTAGAATCCCTGACAACCCTGGTCCAACCCGCCCTCTGGGCCCTGTAAGTCATTACCCGGGCAACCGCACATGCGCACGTGCTTATTATCTTGCCGCAGCCAATCGTGTGAGCTATCACATTTGATTGTATTGATTTGATTTGATTAATTCCCGTAATGAGTTTATCGTTTCCCGTCCGCTAAACGCTCGTACTCCGACTTATACACCGGCCCGCTCCGCACTCCCGCCATTTCGTATGCGCCATGTCATAATGCTACCCACTACATGTACCAGCCCACTATGCCTAATGCACCGAGCTGGGGGGCTGAAACTAGGAGGTAAGGGTTGTCTACATTGGGAAATTTCACTACCGGGTAAGCGAGGGGGCGCTGCGCAACTATATATAGTGCCGCCCCTCCTTGTGTTCCTTCATCATACACACCAGGACCAGGGTGAAGATACACAAGCTAGTCACACTACAACGAACACTAGCGCACACGCACACATCCGCACCGCTATTAACAGCTAATATACCAACACCACTCGACACACTGCCCACATCGTTTGAGATGCTGACGCCGGAGTCTGTTTTTTCATCACCAGAGCTGGAAGCCGCCGAGCTGTGCCTGTCCGATGTCTCTAGTCCCAGCGACTCCACGAGCCCACGAGGTGGCTCAAAGCGGAAGGAGGAGATGAAGCTCCCCCTACCGCCGGGTGCCTTGCCACCACGAAAGCGGGCAAAGACACAGGACGAGAAGGAGCAGCGAAGGATAGAACGAATTATGAGAAATAGACAGGCGGCGCACGCTTCTAGAGAAAAGAAGAGACGACATGTCGAGGACTTAGAGAAGCGATGCGTCCAGCTGGTGAATGAAAACAACAGACTCGAAACAGAAAACAACAGCATCAAGAAGAATCAAGTTCATTTGGTTGAACAGCACTACGTTTTGGTTGAGAAGCTAAAAGCGTACCAGGCACAGGTGGAGCGGGCTAAGCAGACGGGAGACTGGTCTAGCTTGCCCGAGTTGCCACAATTTGAGACGCCCCTGAGTCCCCCTGCGTCTCTACCAGCAACCCCGTCCATGACTTTGACCATGCCTGTGATTTCCATCAAGGATGAAGAAGTCCAAATTAAGGAGGAAGAGGAGACGCCAGTACTGACCCAGCCAGTGCTGACGCAGTCGCCACTCCTCCCCGTGCGACCCCAACGAGTCAACTCTCTGGCCATGGTGGCCGACCCGTCGTTACTGAACCGTACGCATCATCCAGCAGTGATGATGTGCTGTTGACGCTTGAGCCTGCGCTCGCGTTGACAATTTATTTATTGGCTTGAGAACCGAGACACCACGCGACGGAAGTGCTCTAACGCGATTATAGAGGTGCTCGGAGCTCGCCACCGACCTGCAGCGTCGGACAGTAACGACGATAACGCCTACGATGAGTCTGACGATTCCATGACGTCAGCCCACAGTCTTATGCAGACGCTCGCGACGGCTGAGCCGTCTAGCATGAGCTCCATGGACTTTACTCTGTTTGGAGGTGGGTTGCTGGAGTTTGACGAATTTATGAATGTTGTTTAGCCGTGTGTGTACACGGCTAGATTTATGATTGACGAAAAAGGCATGGCGCGCCCGGTGAAAACCGTGTTGCAGCGACGGCCTCAGAATAGTTGGTTATAATTATTTATTCACGGTTGGGTCATTGATTGATCCAGCTTTAATTGATGGGGTTCACGACTAATAATTTCAAGGTAGCTGAGGTCAGAACCTAAAGAACCACGAGCTGATAAGTTCGGATAAACTGGGGTGTGGGGGGGGGGAAAGGCCTAGAACAGGAGTCTATCGTACATTAACTGCTCGAGAGTGCAAATGAAACTACAAACCCCGAGCAAGTCTTGAGCAAATTGCAAGCGGCCAAGAAATGGCTGAATGGCGAATGGTGGCGTATGCACCATGGCATGATCGGGTGCAGTGGTGGTTCTCTGTGCAGCGATTGTGGCTAGCGACTGAAAGTATTACACTGTGAGCACGGGTGGTTGGTTAGGAGTCAAAGCCCGGTTAGCTAGGTTTAAGGCGTGGTTCAGTGCCCGATAGCTTTCATCGAAGACTATTCTAGCTATTAACACCACCAGTTGACTGGATATACCATTCAGAGAGCTAAGAAACTAAAACACGGGTGGCGGTGGCGATGTACTCAACAGTTTCGAGGAGAGGAAGACTTTCACGATAGAATGGCGTGACAGTTTGGAACAATACGCGGCACGCAACCATGAGCCGGTTTGCGGGCTCTCATACATAATGTGCATTACTGCACCGCCAGATAACCAAATGTTAGCCTAACTAGTTACTTAGAGTTGCTTCAAGCAATGCACAGCCTGAGAGATGCATTTGTGGGTCATAATCTGGGCTGACAACAAGCAGCACAGCTTTTGATGCTGCAGTAGCCGCCAGTGGGGACAGCTGCAGGTGTCAGAGGTTTAGCAGCTGATACAATTGTACAGCCGAGATCGCCGGGTGACATGCGGGAGATGAAATTTCGTCAAGTGACAGACAAAACGAGAGATGATCAAACGGTGTATGGATCTGGGGTATTTTTTGGCCTCCTGAGATGCTGTCGGAAGGGGTGAGGCTAATTCGAGATCGTCTGTCAACTGATGGAGTGCTAATCTGGGCTCGTCAGAATGCGTTTGCCGCGTTGCGCCTGAAAGTTCCATGTCGTTCCATGGCGGGGCCGTATAGATTTCAAGTGGTGTGGTGGGTGACCATAGGTTTCTGTAACATGTTAAGGACGTGAAGATAGTAACTATGCCAAGTTCGTTAGAACGCTGAACGTCAGTTACAAAGCCAGTCTCAGGTATCTGGCTAGTTTACTCCTGGTTCGCGGGGGATCGACTTTACATCTGCAGCTGGTTACACTGAGATAACAATTCGTTATTTTGATACGCCACAATTACCATTTTACTACTGTTGTTGTGATTCTAGCTGCCAAAGTGTGTTATGAATTGTTCCTAGTGTCATCACCAGGGCAACAACGCACCACGAACCACGGCGTTCGCGTCTAAGATGATCGCTATTGAAACCCCGCACCATCATGCTGGGTCCGATCAGATTACCTTCTTGATCGAACATCTCTAATCAGCGGTCACGTGATGTGTTTTAAGATTTCAAGATTCCATGTCTGTTAAACGAATGGATCTAGAGTTCATCTAGGTGACCAGTGAAAGAGGGCGTAAGGCAACTTTGCACTACACAAAGAAGAGTTGTATGACTACACTAAAAACTTTATTGCTTTCAATTGACTCCATGTAAACCCGCCGTAATTATTTACCTGCATCAATAACATAATTTAACCAAATAGGAAAGAAATTAGTGTACCTGTGTAGGTAAGGCTGAGCTGCGCCCGTACCCACAGTACATTGTAGTAAGCACGTTCAGCTAGTTTGATGCACCGTTTGATCTGCACGAAGCTGCTGCTTTGGTAACTGTCTTAGATCCTGATAGGCGCTTTAAGGTTACTGTCCAAGAGTCTGACAATTTTTCCAATACTGTGCGCGCAATAGCAGTTCCTGGGCAACCGTTGCCTAGGAATCGGCCCGTGTGCAAGATCGATTGACTACCTATAGGCAATGTCGATAGCCAAGAGTGATAAACACCAGTTGGGGGTCACCACACCGACTAGACATCTTACGTACCAGTACGAGACGCTAAAAATAACTGGTGACGCCCATGTCTTAGAAACGTTACCAGTCGGAGTTAGCGTAAATACGATATCCCCTGTGTATGCGCACGAGGTTTCTCACATGAGGGTTAGGTCAGTTAGGGTTTAGCGAGGGTTGTAGATCTGGTAAGGCTGGGTATATTTGCAGACTGCCCGTGTTATGTAAAGCCATCTGTATTTGGCGAAAGATCGTATTGCTGTATAGATATGCTGGCCGTGTGTAGCCACATAGCGTGACTACCACCTCGTCAACGTGCTGTGTTACCGGGTACAGCGGGCAGGTCTGTAGCGCGCTACCCGTGGTTAGGGTTTACAGTTTGCTGAAAAACTCCCATTCAGCAAGGGACCTAATGCACCTGCATAAGTTGGGTCGGCGACCCACTTTTGCAGTAGCAGTGAGAAATAGCTTAGCGTAGGTTATGCGGCGGGCAAAGAGCGAGAAGCATAGTGAATAGTCACGTGTTTCTGGCATATGGCACTTAATGAGAGAGTCGATAATTCTGAACAATGATGAAATTCGGAAACCCCTGTCGTCTCCTGTGCTCTGACATATCATGTGCTTATTGACGAAAAGCAATTGGATCAGCACAACGGTCCACTGTATGCGCAAAGACGTGAGATGCGTGTGGTCAGATTTGGTAACAGGTGCAGCAGATGCGCTTTGCGCTTTCGGGCCCCTGAAGAAATTTCCTTATATATAAGTGCCGGGATTCTGATAAGAGATAGACCACTACATTAGGCAAAAATTCGAAAGGCAATAACAACAGAGGAACATCAGGCCGACACCAATTGACAGAAGCATCGTCACAAATCTATCTTCAGCAAATTTTTGAAGGGTCTGATCGATATGAAAAAGATTCTACGACAACGATCATGGTCTATGGACCCACCGCGACAGGAACGAAACCGAACCGATCTCGAATTCTATTCATCGATGGTCTCCACCGGCTCACAAAGCGTGGGCCACTCTGTTCACAACATGTCATCAACCTCCACGCTAACGCTAAAGAAGTGGAGACACTCACGAACCGCCAGTGTCATGGAGGAGCCTTCCAGTCCGACCCGGTCATTCGAGTTCAAGCCACTGGAGTTCCTGCCCAGCGGAATTCTGGGCCTGTTCGAGCGATTTGGACCATTTGACAATGTCGACGAGGCCACAGAGGTCGCTACACTTGTCGCAGTCGAGCCACCACCACCACAGGAGCCAGAGACCCCTCGGAGAGCTCCTGGAAGTCCCCTCATTGAGGTGATGGACAAGCTCGAGGCGGACAAAGTTTTCAAGACGGCTTGCACGACGCAGGTTGTATGGGTTTAGCGAGAGCTGCTCTGTAGCGAGTCCGGCACTGCTGCGGCGGGTCCGCTCCACTCGACACCCCCGGTTCGATTACGGCTCGAACCGGGATCCCTATTTATATTGCATTAATTTGGCCAACCGCCGGTAATCCCGTCCTCTGGAGGACTCAATACTAACCATCAGTATACGACTATCACGCGGCTAATCCCGGCTCTCAGCGGGTTTGAGGGCATCATCAGAATCTATACAAAATACTCAACATATAAACAAGTGCGCCGTGTAGCAATGTGATCAATGCCACGCCGAATGAGCAAAAGATATTTGAAATAGCGGAGGTAACAGAAGTTTGAGCTTGTGATCGCGATGTTGACAGAACTATCACATTCTGTCCTGCCGTCACATTTCGCTCAAAGATTGTAGCGCTCGATGGTCCCATGATTGCAACCTATATAGCTATGGCAACCCGTCGCTCGGCAACCAACTAGCAGCAATGACTTCTACTACCGGCAAATACCCTTTTTCTGATCACTTTGAACTCGAAACGGACGCTTCATCGATCTTTGACTCTGACAATGACACTGAGGTCTATAAGAGACCAATTTGGGTGCCTCAGATGCGGCTGGACCGGTATGACGAGGACAGCCCGGAGGAGTTGAAGGCGAAAATTGACAAGCTGACGGTGAGCTTGCAAGTGGTGGCCAAGGCAGTCACTGAGATGCAGCTGGCCCTGGCGGGGTTGGCTAGTCTAGCGCGCCAGGGATCGTTCATGAATCAGAGCAAAGACTAATACTGGCATACAGATCAAACACAGCAGTCCGAGTGCTACATAGGAGTATCTGTTAGGTCAAATTTTGGATATATATGAATACAGTCAGTCAAGCCATGCGTACTTGCACTAATTTCTGTCGGCAAACCTGTTGAGAGCCGAGAGAATCGCCAGGATAGAAGCCTGCGACACATCCTCGTGGATACCCACACCCCACTCTTTACTGTCGGCATCGGCAAGGCAGATATAGGTAGCGGCCTTGGTCTTGGATCCGGTTCCGATAGAGTGCTCGTGGTAGGAAACGACATCCAATTTCAGGTTGAAAGCGCTCTGAACGGCATCAAGGAACGAAGAGATAGGACCGTTACCAGTACCCTTGAGGTCCTTGACGGCGCCGTCCACCTCAAGCTTAGCAGTGGCGTGTCGAATGTCCTTACCTTCGCTCACGATATCATAGTCCACCAGAATGTATTTGCCCTTGCCGTTGAGGAAGTATTCCTGCTCAAACAGGTCGACAAGCTCGGCGCTCTTGAGCTCCCGGCCCTTGAACTCAGCCTCTTGCTGGACATGCGACGAGAAGGCCACCTGGAGACCTCGCGGCAGGTCCAGTTCGAGTTGTCTGAGGATAATCCAGGCGGCACCACCTTTTCCAGACTGAGAGTTGACTCGAATGACGGCTTCGTATGTTCGGCCAACGTCTTTCGGGTCGAGAGGAAGATACGGAATCTGCCAGTGCGCTTGCTGATTGTTGGCGACCTTCTGTTCGTGTCTCGAGAAACCCTTTTTGATGGCATCTTGATGAGAGCCGGAAAAGGCGCACACCACAAGGGAACCACCGTATGGAGCTCGAGGGTGCACTGGAATCTTGTTGCATCGTTCCACAATGTCAACCACTGACGTCATATCGCTGAAATCGAGTTCTGGCGTAACTCCCTGTGTATAGAGGTTCATGGCGAGGGTGACGAGGTCAACGTTACCGGTTCGCTCGCCATTACCAAAGAGACAGCCCTCTACACGGTCGGCACCTCCAAGCTGACCAAGCTCTGCTGCGGCCACAGCGCAGCCTCGGTCATTATGTGGGTGGAGGGAAATGCAGACCTTCTCTCGCTCTGAAATATGCTTAGAAAAGTACTCAATCTGGTCGGCGTAGACGTTTGGCGTGGACATTTCCACAGTGGCGGGAAGGTTGAAAATAATTGGATTTTCGGTGCTTGGGCCCCAGGCCTTTTTGACGGCCTCGCAGATTCGCACGCTGTATTCGACTGGAGTGTCGGAGAAGGTCTCCGGAGAGAATTCGAAAGCCCACTCGGTGTCCTGGGCAGTTGGGTCGTCTTTGGTGAGAGACCTTACAAGTTTCGTTGATCGGACTGCGAGATCAAGGGCTTGCTGTTCCGTCATGCCGAAGATGACATCTCGGAAGCAAGGAGACGAGGCAAGGTAGATGTGAATAATAGCCTTCTTGGCACCACGCACGCTCTCGACGGTTCGCTTGATGAGCTCTTCTCGGCATGGAGAGAGAACCTGAATCCATACATCATCCGGGGCAGTATCAATGGCAAATCTCGTAAAGTCAAAGTCAATCTGCGAGGCACTTGGGAAGGCAACCTCGATTTCCTTGTATCCAATGTCGACAAGCTTCTTAAAATATTCCTTCTTTTCGTCGACAGTCATGGGATCTGGAAGAGACTGATTTCCGTCTCGGAGATCAGTACTAAGCCATCGTGGAGCCTTGTCGAGGGTCTTGGAGGGCCACTGTCGGTTCGGGAGGTTCACAGTTGGGAACTTTCTGTATTTGACGCTGGGATCTTTGAGCATTGGCATTTTCAATAAACGTCTGTTGTGTGAGCGTTAGCCTAGTTCTTAGCGTGTGTGTTAGCGTAGTGTAATGACTAATTCTTCCAGTAGCGCTGACTAATTCTCCTAGTAATAGCGCTGGTAGTCCTAACTTTGTGTGGTCACAATGTGAAATGAGTTGACTTATGTCCAAGGCTAAGGTTAAATAGAAATTACAGATGAGTCAAATAAGCCCGCCGAAGTCGGAGGAAACCCTAGCCCACGCGCACATCCGAGGCGCCCTAACCTCGACCCTAACCTCCGATGCAGGGTTCGCGGCCTGTAGCGTATTAGACATTAGTCAGTTATCGACCGAGGTGAATCACGCCCAGCTTTGTAACGATACGGGTAATCGCGGGTTCGGCAATCCCGGTATCGTGTTGAGTGGGGTCGATGTAATGTGGGCGTTTAGCCTTCACTCTGGCGGTCAGTATGACACATTCGGTGCGCTGACCGCCGTTCGCGGAGGTGTTAATTCTGAAGATTCGCGATCTGATGTGGAATAATGTGGGGCTGCGGATGAGTCAATTAGTGACGTTTAGCGAGCTAACCGACTGAGTCATATACATACCTCAATAAGAGTTCAAATCGAGACCTCTCTTGGACATTATAGTACTCGTATACCGCCTTCACCAGCCAAGTCTCTTACTGAGGATCATAGACCTCTTCGATCGTGATCACTGAACCTCACTCAATGCGTATTGGTATCTGTCCATGACGGCATGTTGGTAGACTAAGAATAGTATACTTTGTGGGACAGCCACGTCTCACTGAAAGCGCTACAGACCTTGTAAATCTTTCGACACGCAACTTTATGTATCATCAGATAGATAGTTACGCTGACGAGTAATTATTAACTAGCAGGACGATGCATGGTGCGGCTCTGTGTGGCGACAGTCAGTCGCCGGTACCGGACGTGCCTTCGCCACCTCATTCTGTTAGAGTGTGGCAGGTTGAGAGCGGTTATCGAAGGGATAACTATACCTGTATTTGTCAATACGTGCTTGGATGCCGGGGAAACGTTGAACATGCCGGACTGGAGCCCCTGACCGCGTTGGAGCGCGTTGAAAGCTAGCACGTGGAAGTCGTTATGATCTCGATACGACACGTATAGGTCCCTAAGTGCGGTGTAGACTTATTATATTAGCCGGATAAAATCATTGAGCCATGCAAACCCCAGAAATTGCAAGTCTCTCGGTAGGTAACCATAACGCGACACGAACGCGTCGCGTCTCATCGCCTCTCCAACTCTCATTTTTCTTAGCAAACATTGATTTGACAATACACATAGCCGCCACCTTTGCATACGACTATCGCTACAGCTATACATAATGCCGCAGTCTGGCCCTGAGCTCAAGATCGACAAGGTCGAGGAGAGTTCGTTTTGCACATTCTTCAAAAACCTGCAATCGGAACCGTCCCTGATTCGAGTCTTTGAACGAAACGATCTCTACTCGGTCCATGGAGAAGAAGCTCAGTATGTCGCCCAGGTGGTTTACAAGACCTCGCAAGCTATCAAACAGATGGGAAACCTTAACTACGTCACAATGACCCAGGGTGTCTTCAATAACTTTCTACGCAATGCCTTGACTCGGAGAGGACTGAAGATTGAGATATATGAGGGATCAAGAAACAACTGGAAGGCTACGCGAAAGGCATCGCCTGGTAACATTCAGGCTGTCGAAGAGATTCTGGGAAACATCGAACAGAGCCCAGTAGTTGTTGCTGTGAAGGCTGTTGCCAAAGCCGAGGGAAGGACAGTAGGCGTGTGCTTTCTGGATGCCTCTGTGAGAGAGATTGGAGTCACACAGTTTCAGGATAACGAACTTTATTCGAATTTGGAATCTCTGGTGATCCAACTGGCCGTCAAAGAGTGTGTTCTACCTGCTGATATGAACGCTAAAGACCCGGAAATCGCCAAAATCGCCGAATTAATGGAAAGATGCGACGTTTTGGTATCTCCCCACAAGAGCTCTGATTTCAACGCAAAGAGCATCGAGCACGACCTGGACCTCTTGTTATTCAAAGAAAACGAGACTTCAGCGTCACTTTTGCCAGAAATGAGCCACGTAGTAGCAATGAGCGCCGCCGCTGCCCTGGTCAAGTACTTGGAACTCATGCAGTCAACGTCGGATTACGGCCAGTACAAGTTGATTCAGCACGATCTTGGACAGTACATGAGACTAGACGCCAGCGCACTCCGTGCGCTCCACCTGATGCCAGGACCACGAGACGGATCTGCTTCAATGTCGCTATATGGCCTGCTCAACAAGTGCAAGAGTTCTGGTGGAAGTCGTCTTCTTGCTCAGTGGCTGAAGCAGCCTCTGATGAACAAGACAGAAATTGAACACAGGCATGAGCTGGTACAGGTCATGGGCGACACAGTTATTCGTCAAAGCATTCAAGAACAGCTAAAATTTGTTCCAGACGTCAACAGGCTGGTTCGAAAGTTTCAGAAGGGCCTGGCGTCCCTCGAGGAGGTTGTCAGAATCTATCAGCTCATCATCCGGCTACCAGAGCTGGTGACTCTACTAGAAGGATCTAGTTCTGATCACGTCAAGACTACGTATCTCGAGCCCCTGAGAGAACACTACGACAACCTAGAGAAGATGCAGGAGATGGTAGAGACCACCGTTGACCTTGAAGCTCTGGACCGGCATGAGTTTGTCATTAAACCAGAGTTCGATGACTCTCTCAAGAAAATCAGCCAGCGTCTGACAAAACTGATGTTCGAGATGCAACAGCTGCACCAGGAAGCAGCGGATGACTTGGGAATGGAGGCCGACAAGAAGCTGAAGTTTGAGGAACAACAGGTTCATGGATGGTGTATGCGACTCACCCGAACTGACGCTGGCTGCCTCAGAAACCACTCGGGTTATATCGAATTGGCAACGCAAAAGAACGGCGTGTACTTCACAACCTCGGCTATGAAGAAGAAATCTACGGACTACGGTGATTTGTCGCGTGAATACAAGCGAACTCAGTCTGGTCTGGTCAAGGAGGTTGTTGGCATCGCATCAACATACTGTCCAGTTCTGGAGCGATTATCTCTAACTTTGTCCCACCTTGACATCATTGTGAGCTTTGCCCATGTTTCTTCGTGCGCACCTATCGAGTATGTGCGACCAGTCATGAACGACCGACACACTGGAGACACTATTCTGAAAGAGGCCAGACATCCCTGCATGGAAGTTCAGGACGATACAACGTTCATTCCAAATGACGTTGAACTGCGGCGAGGTGAGTCTGAGTTTTTGATTATCACTGGTCCGAATATGGGTGGTAAGTCGACGTATATCCGACAGACTGGAGTGATTGCACTTATGGCCCAAGTGGGCTGTTTTGTGCCTTGCTCTAGTGCTCAGCTCACTATTTACGATAGTATTCTGGCTCGAGTCGGCGCCGGTGACTCGCAATTGAAGGGCGTGTCAACGTTTATGGCCGAGATGCTCGAAACTGCGACAATTCTCAAAACTGCCACCAGAGAAAGTCTCATTGTCATTGATGAGCTGGGACGAGGAACGTCGACTTACGATGGGTTTGGACTCGCTTGGGCTATCAGTGAGCACATTGTTAAGAACATTGGCTGTTTCTGTCTCTTTGCGACACACTTTCACGAGCTTACCGCTTTGGCTGACAATCATCCTAGCGTTGAGAACTTGAACGTGGTGGCACATGTTCAGGACTCTACCACCTCAGATCGTGAAATCACGCTGCTGTACAAGGTCGAGAAGGGTGTCAGTGATCGGTCGTTCGGTGTTCACGTTGCGGAAGTTGTCAAGTTTCCACCAAAAGTTGTCAGAATGGCCAAGCGAAAGGCCAGCGAACTGGAAGATTTCGGAGGCAATGAAGACGATTCCGCTGTGGTGAAGAAGGCGATGAGCAAGTTCTCGCGAGAGGAAATCAACTCCGGAACAGAGGTTCTTAGGGCTTTGTTAAAAGACTGGGCAAAGGGCGTGAATCTGGAAGATGAGTCGCCTGAGGAGGCTGTGAAGAAACTAAGAGGTCTGGTGGAGGGCCAATACAGCGACAAGGTCAAGAGTTCTGCATTTATCCAGGATATCATTACCAGTTTGTAACTGAGAGGCATATTACAAATAATTCATTAAGCTTGACATCAATAACGAGCTCAATTTCGTGCAAAAAAGAACAACTACACTCTTCCCTTAAAAGATATTTCAGTCATGCATGAGCCAATGCTTCTACTCCAACATCCGGAAGTGGACAAGGCACTAGTGTCCACTCTTCCAAACGTGAGGATTGAGGCAACAGTTGAAACATCAGGGACCGGTTCATTGTTGAAAGGAATGAGAGCCTCCCTAATAGCGTTGTACATGGGAGTAACTCGTCCAGACTCGTCCAAATTAAGGTGCTCTGTTTCAGTCCGTTGCTAAGCGTTGGATGTTTGAGCGATCCAGGCGTCGTTTGTAGTCTCACAGGGTGTAACCGATTCGTCCGGTTCGAGAATGTCGAGTCTACCTGGAGAGCGGCTGTATGGGTATTCAAAGCAGCCATACTGTTATTAAAGTTACCCCAGAATTCAAACTGGGTTAGGGCGTCACGTGCAGTAGAGCGCTCGGAGCTGGGTTCAAGAACATTTCGCATGTATGTGTTTACCACTGTCTCTCTGATGTATGCCTTGCAAATCTGCTGTATTACTGTTCTTGGTGATTTGTTCTGGGTTCCCTGACCTAAAGTAGAAGCATTTATGTGAGTTTCTTCGGAACGTTAGACTCAGCACAGCTAATGTTCATATATCTCAGTGTGGGCGCGGAGTCTTTGCTTACATCACATCTCAGTCCAAACGAATCGAGATGAAACGAGGCACTCAAGGAACACTAGCCTCATTTGTCAAGAAACCTAGAAGCGACGATCTAGCGTGGCAGCTTAGAGGCTCATTACTCTCAGGTGCCTATAAGAGTGCATCAATTTCTCCCGGCGAAGTTTCTGTCGCGGCGTTTGATTTGGATTCAACGTTGGTATTTACAAACAATGGCACCCCGTTCCCACGAGATGGCAGCGACTGGAGATGGGGAAAGAACGTGAAGGAGAAGTTACTGGAACTGTACAGCAATCCCAAGCCCTCTGACGACCTTAAGGATTCTGATGAAAAAAGCACCAATGACAGCAATACAAGCACCCCTATTACTCAGATCCTGGTTATTCTATCTAATCAAGGAGGGGTTGTGGCCAGGGAGGGCACAAAACGATACGCCAGTGCCAAAGAGCGAATGAAGCAAATCTCAGAGGACCTGATGGTCCCCCTGTTTGTCTACATGGCCACCAGACCTCAGAGCGACAGCAAATCAAAGAAGGCAAAAGACGAAGAAAGGAAAGACGCGTTTAGGAAACCAAAGACTGGAATGTGGACTGCTTTGATAGAAGACCTAGCCAAGCTCGGTGTCATCGTCAACCATGAAAAGAGCTTCTTTGTGGGCGATGCTGCCGGCAGAAAGAATGACTTTTCAGACTCTGATAAACTCTTTGCAGAAAACTTGAAATTGACCTTTTATACCCCAGAGGAATACTTTGATTAATACGCTTAGTCATCAGTGCTCGTCAAGCTTAGTCAACATTCATGTCTTCGCTTAGTCAGAATCATATCATTCTTATCGCCAATCACAGATACGCCGCACGAAGCAACCTACAGTGATGAAGTTCGTACTGAGCCCCCCGCTGAACGCCGTCACATGCGTGAGAGGGGAGGTGTTGTTTGAGCTGAACATATTTGGCACTGCTGAGAAACCAGCTCTTGCGTGGACGGACGGGTCTGAATGGAACTACGCCACCTTTAGCCTGGCAGAAGAACGAGTTGTGGATTTCACGGATGACGGTTATGAAGTGTGTGAGGCCTGCACAAGGTTTAGGGTTACGCTGAGAATCAAAGAGGATGCTAAAATTAGGTTCAAGCTTCATGGTATGGAGTTCCCAGACACTGAGGGTGTTGTTTCATCAGTCAATGAACTTCAAGATGATCTAGGCAAGCTACTTGATCACGTGGACCCCGCTTTCCGCGTCTGCTATGAAAATGGAGTCTACAGGCTTTCTGGCCATGCACCAAAAGGGAGAAGTTGTCGAAGTCTAGGGTATCCTGTAGGCATGGTGAAATACAGAGCGCATGTTCGGGATGGACCGGGGTATTGGCTTGCACCGGTTACTTCTAGACGTGCTGGTAGACTTGAAAGGATTGAGCGGGGTGTTTTGTTTTGTTACCAGCGGGATGATGGTGATTTTGTGGCGATTCTGACTGGTTGCCTCAATGCCAGCACCAGCTATATCGAGGGAGAGAACGGTTTATGCTTAGTAACTGAGAACAGCGGTGCGTTCAATGAGGATGGTTATGATGCAATGAGGGCTTACATCGCGAGAGATGCGGTTTTGGACAAGGCGCTTGACCGGGTCTTTGCTTCTTCGATCTTGAAGTTTGCACATCAGGAGAGCCGAATCGATGCTGGGCTGTGGACGGACGGGCTGATGTATTGCACATGGAACAGTCTGGGACTGGAAGTGTCGCACGAGGGTGTCATCAATGCATTGAGCGAGCTGGAGGAGCACGGCGTGCGGGTGTCTACGGTAATGATTGACGACGGCTGGATGGCACTGGGGAAGCATGGAGGTCTTGCGAGCTATGAAGCTCATCCTATTAAGTTCCCAAAGGGTCTAAAGGGGCTTACAGGCGAAATCAAGGCGAGGTTCCCATATGTGAAGGACATTGGCGTGTGGATGACAATTATTGGCTCGTGGAATGGAATCGAGCAAGAAAGTGAGGTGCACGTTGATATTATCGACAGTGGAATCTTTGATGGCAAGGAAGTTACCTGGCCCGTAGAACCAGTCGGTTTCTATCAGCGGCTTCTTGTGTCCCTAAAGCAGTGCGGTATCACGTGTCTCAAGATTGACAATCAGGCGATTGTGGAGAAAATTAGCAACAATCATACTCAAGGCCTTTGGCGAAAGTTCAAGCTCGCGCTCGAACAGGCGTCCTACATTTTTAATGGTAAAGTGATCCACTCCATGGCTATGATGCCAAATGCGATGCTCTACTCTATAAGTCACGGTGGGCCGCGTACAGTGTTTCGAATTTCTGACGATTTCTTTCCCGATGTCAAGAACTCACACACCTGGCACGTTTACAATGCATTATACAACACTCTATACGCTCGGTTCCTGCCGAGTATACTCGACTTCGATATGTTCCAGACGAGGGTGTTTGCGGAGAAGGATATCGGCGAGTGTGGGCTTGGGGGCCTGCACGGTGTCCTCAGAGCGATATCAGGAGGCCCAATAATGATATCAGATGTTCCAGAGGTTCATGATTTGGGCGTTTTACGGGCGGTAGCACCTTGCAAGGGTAACGTAAATGTTGTTCTACGGTTTGAGAGCGTCCCTGAGCTTCTTGATCCATTCCAGCACCATGACGATGAGAAGCTGCTTCGAACCTTGTCGAGGTCAAAGAATGGTGCGCTTTATGGCCTATTTAACCTCACAGATGAGCGGCTTATTGAGCCCGTATCAGGCTCGGAACTGCTTTACTCTTTTCGCTCGAAAGATTTGTGGACAGGTGAGAAGTTCCTGTCTGTGGACAAGCATTCTTGGGAAGTCGTGACCGAGGTTCCCGTCAAGACGACTGAGCTGGCCAAGGTTGCTGTGATCGGCCTAGTGGACTGCATCAGTGGTGTCATTGGTTTCGAAAATGCTACCATCACAACCCTACCCAAAGAGACCACTATCACGCTAGACCTCAAAGCCAGTGGCACGCTGGGGATCTACTACGACTGCGAGGATATTTGGCCAGCGGGGTATGTGAACGGGTTCGAGGTCGCTGTTACTCAGAGAGGTAACTTGCTGTTGTTTGAATGTTCAGACGGTCATTTTAACGGAGTGATTAAGCATTTGTAACTATCGCGATCAAGGAAAAGTCAATCTGATATCTAGGTTAACAAGTAATTCGTTCAACGGTTCAGAGGATTTGGAGCGTAAATGAGCCACGGAATTGCTGACAATGCCAATGTTAATTGTTGATTTATATTAATTTGGATCTCAGATTTAATATATAATCTTAGAATTCCGGCCTTGTCAGACTTTTTTCCAATCTCGCAGGAGCATACATATACAGCTCTACGTTCTCCACACTTGTCAATGATTGGTCTCCTATTTTTGTCGCTGGCCACGGGTCTGCCTTTCGCGCCGGCACGTCCCAGACTGGAAGTTTCTGAAGTTCTACCTGAACCACAGAACGCCACTGCAAACAATGAGACTCACAAACCACACAACGGCACTCACCCCAAGGCTGACAATCTGAGTAAGGTCGTGCAGGTGCCAATTCGACAAGTGAATGCCGTGAATGTGCCGAACGCTCCAGTCAGGAAGAGATCGCTTATGCCGGTGCCAATTTTGAACCACGAGATTTACTATCAATTAAATGTCACGCTGGGAAGCCCCGGCCAGGAGATCACTACACTCATTGATACAGGAAGCTCTGACCTGTGGGTGATTGACTCTGAGAACTCATTTTGCAAGACTGTCGCCTGTGACGGCCTTTTTGACCGAAACGCGTCATCGAGTTTCAACGACAGCGGGGTACCGTTCAGCATCACGTACGTGACAATACTTATGCAAATGGCACTTTTGGCAATGACACTGCAACCATTGGAAATATCACTGTGAACGACTTTGGTTTCGGCGTTGGTACGAGCGCAAATTCAACAATCTCAGTCTTTGGCATTGGCCTGCAGGGTCTCGAGAGTACAGGATCAATCTTCAGAAAAAACAAGACGGGTTCGTTCTACTACGACAACTTTCCCATGCTATTGAAGAAACAGGGACACATCGAGAGAGTCGCCTATTCGCTGTTTTTGGACGGAAACAGTAACGAGGGGACTCTGCTGTTTGGTGGTGTTGATCACAGTCAGTATACAGGTGGCTTGTGGACCGTGCCGCTTGTTAACACTCACCCGAACGCCTCTTCCAACCCTATTGAATTCACCATCAACCTGACCCGCGTAGCTGCTAGAACCACTGGATGCCCTCAGACCGTATTCAACAAGACAATTCCCATGCTTTTGGATAGTGGTACTACTTTGACTTACCTTCCAGCCACCGCTGTAAAGTCAATTGCGACAATGTTTGGCGCGTTTCTGGCGCCATCGCTCGGTGTCTACATTTCCCCATGCGAAGTCCCAGAGCAGTCCATAACCTACTACTTTGGAAATGTCCCAATCACTGTCCAAACCAAGGATATGCTGTTTAGACTTTACGACGAGACTGGTAAGCACGCGCTCGACAATGCCGGAAATGAGATCTGCTACCTTGGCTTTATCCCCATCAAGGACAATTCCACCATGGGAATTTTAGGCGACTCGTTTCTGCGAAGCTCGTACGTGGTTTATGACTTGGAAAACTTTGAGATTTCTCTTGGACAGGCTGCGTACAATGGTTCAAGTGAGATACAAGCTATCGATGACATCATTCCCGGCGCTAAGCGTGCGGAGGAGTTTCTGGCCATTGATGAGGACTGCGTGAAAATGGCCAGGCCGCGACTGGGAAACCTGTCTGCTGAGCAGAGAGAGGAGCTGGAGAAGAGTGAGGGCGATGACGTTTGGGTCGAGGGGGAAGAGGAGGAGGAAGAGGAAGAGGAAGAGGAGGAGGAAGAGGAAGAGGAAGAGGAGGGGGAGGAGGAAGACGTAGAAGAAGAAGAAGAGCTGTGGATGAGCGCGCGAATAGAGCCATACTATGGTGAGTAGCCACGTTAATTGGCCGCGCAGTAGAGTAACGGGTAGTTCGCCCATAGTTATATTTAAGAACGTGAGAATTGCTAGATTCAAGTACCGCGCAGGCAGTCATTAGGCAGTCATTAGAATGATAAAGATAAGGAGTATCAACTCTTACCTTGCCTTACACCAGGTTACCCGGATTACCTATTTTGGCAGTTACCCTACCTTTGTTTTGGATCGGGAAAGCTATGACGTAACGGGAATCATACCTCACATCGAAAAAGGCACTATGGCCGAGCGGTTAAGGCGAAAGATTAGAAATCTTTTGGGATTTCCCGCGCAGGTTCGAGTCCTGCTGGTGTCGACATCTTCAAGCCCTAATGGGCATATTTTTGCTCTCGGATGCGCTTGTATGACTTTTTGGCGAGGTGATAGCCGCACAATGTTTCAGTTTCGCGGCGCGCCACACGAACCGTTATATCACCATGGCGGACGTAGCCATAGGAGATGACAGCGACAAAATAAGATAACGCTTCGGTTCATCTTTGTAAGGAATCATTACCATTACTGCATCAGGAGAGAACTCCCGGAATAGGCATCCGGGTAACCCTGGTATAAGGCAAGGTATTGATACTTATTCATATGTAAATGGTAGGCAATGCTTGCGTGATTTGAGTGTTTTAGACGGTAGACAGGCAACGAAGACGCGGCCAAATGTTGACCACAAGGAGACCAAAGTGATGGCTAGTATAATGCTCGCACTCAGTTACAATCTGCTTTCAATACCATCGCGTGAACAGATCAAGCTCTAGAGTAGTGAGCGGGTTTCCCTCTATCTCTGGCCATGCTAGAGGAGATATCGACATCGTCGATCAACAGCAGTCGACAACAAAATAGTTGACAGGGCCTAGAGTCTTCGCCATAGTCTGCAGATATCCAGAGTGAAGTGGTGGGTGACCATCAATATAGGCGATGGGTTCCACACTTTCATCACGACATAACTTGTCAGCACAACCCAGGGCTATCCCAAAATCATTTTGTTTACTCAATTTTGCTTACTCACTGATTGACAAGTGATAAAAGTTATTTCCCAGCGATTTGCAGTAGGCCTGACATTAAGCGCCAACCTTCTAGCGCCGGTGCCATGAGTTCTAACGTAAAGATCCCCCTCGCAAAGACAAGTGCTAACCTAGACTGAACCCCAGACCCAAGACGCCAACACTAGGTGTTCAAATGGAAATTCATACCCTTGCACGTATCCTGGGTGCAGGAAGGAACTGTCCTCGCCATCCGGCGTCAAGAGGCATTTGAAACTACACAAGGACCCCAATTCATATACCAGTAAAGCTTTAACGAAGCGAAACCATAACGGATACCCCTCCCCCCATATCTTCATCGAAGACCATAACTGTGATCACTACATCTCTGAGACTATCATCTTAGTTGAAGCTGGCAAGGAGCCCGTTGAAATGGTTAACAGTCCGGTGCCCGTAGCAAGATCTCCAACAGCTTTGAAACACAAAAAGAAAAAGAAGTCGACTTCCGCTGAGCCTTTGCACGAGCAACCAAATACCGTCCAAAATGAAACGCAGCTGGGTGTCTCAAAGAAACGGTCGCAGCCAGGCGATTTCGTTAGTGCCACCCAGGCCCTTGAAATCGAGTCAATGGACCAAAACCCATCTGCAGATGATTGCGCCTTCTTATCAGCTGCTGAAATAGCCAATGTTTTGAGCTTCAACAACTTCACCACACCTTCAAAGAGGGCCAGGCCTCTCATCAATCCAAACGTCCTAGAGCCTGCCAGTCGAAGCTGTGAGCCGAGCGCCGTGAGGTCTTTGCCAGCGTTACTTTCTCGATTGGCCAATCATCAGAATGTGGTACCCCAGCACATGCAGCGATTCCCCACGGTTAGCGATTGGCCTGATGTCCACGAGGCCCTACCGAACTTTGACGCTATGGACGCCGAATCACTCGCCGAGGAAATTCGACATCAACATAAAACCTTCCAAAATGAGGTTACTGAGCATAAGCGAGCAGTAAAGGAGTCATTGACGTTTATGGTGACTACGATAATGGACAAAGTTCACAAAATGGAAGCGAAAGCAGCTAGAGATGAGCGAGTAATGCGAGAATTGACTACCTCGCTATTAGATAAACTAAGGCAACAACGAAGTTAGACTTCTGGTTAGGTAACGTGCACTAGACCCCAGTCAATAGCAACTGGATTTGCCAACTAGGCCTGCATCCCATAGGCACCTCATATATTTAGCTAATAGCCATATCATTAGTACGTACCGTACATATAAGATTGGTAACAGTTGCGCTTGTGCCGTGAATTAGAACACGCCCTTCAGATGACGATACAGGAAGTTGGAACAAAGAGCGCAGTTTGTAGTAAATGCATTAATAAATACAAAAGAGTATGAAGTCAAGTGATATATTACGAAAAGCCGGAATGCGACTAGCCTAGAAAGCGAACCAAGGCTTACAGCAGAGTTCCATTGGCGAAGGAGGCGGCATACTCGGCGATGCAGGAGTTGCAATAGGACATGAGCGCCTCTTCACTGGGCGTGTATTGGTCCTTATTGAGATCTGCCTTCACGTATGAGCAGATTTTGATCTCGTGAAGCAACCAGTTCTGCCACTCCGTCTGAACCATTTCTCGTTCCATTCGATTGAGCATTCTCAGCGAGACCACCAGCTTGTTCCTCCTGATTCCCAGCTCATTTCTGAGCCTGTGGATCTTTCGAGACACAGCTAAACTGTCTTTGTCGAGTCGACCATAGTCGGGAATATCGCTGGAATGAATATCAATCATGTCAACATTATTGTCGTCAAACTGTGGAATATGAGCCAGCGATTGGAACTTTCGGTAGCAGGAGCCTCCATCAGCCGAGAACCCAGTGCCCTCCTTGATCACGTCGTCCAAATCGCTGAGATAGAGACTGCGCTTCATGACTGTGTTGGAGCTGGGGATGATATTCAATGATTTGGTGATGCTGTTGACACGTCGCTCAGACCAGTAAGTAACCACAGTCTTACCAGACAGGAACAGGTTGGCCAGCAGTGAGATTCCCAGCGCTAAAACCAGCATTCGATGCAGAGTAATAGCGCTTAAGAGACCGCCCATCACGCCAATAACGAAATTGGCGACTTTGCAGAGAATCATCTTGGCGTTGACATAAAAGTACTTGCAAAGCGTGATCAGGGTTCTGGAATGCGTAATGTACACAACCTTGTCGTCGGGATTAATGGCTTTGAATTCTGATGTGATGGACGCTGTTTCAGCGGTGTCGTTTTCGGCTATCGGCTGATGGTCACCAAGACGACCAAACATTCTGATGGCGGTGACCGCCATGCCTCGTTTGCCGAGCTTAGCTCGCGCTTCGTTCACCCTGTCAATCATGATCGTGGCCTCCTGCTCAGATCGCTTGAAGATGAGAGATTCCACCACATTTTTGACAATGTAAGACGACTTGAGCCAAAAGATGTTGGTGAACATGGAGAGCTTGGACTTGTTCTTGCCAGTCGACAGAATCATGAACCTGACAAGCGTGTACATGGAGTCGTTGTGTGCGAACTGCCATGGGGTGTGACGCTCGCTGACAATGTAAACAAAGTTGTCCTCAGCCTTTTCGACTCTCTGGACACTAGTGGTCGATCCAATAGTACCCTGGTCGGCGAATGCCGTCTGGCCTGTTGCAACAATCTCAAAAGTAATTTCCCGTTCGAGTCTGTTATTATGTGTCTTTTTCCATTGTCCAACCGAAAGGTCCTTTCGTGTGTACCAAACCAGTTCATCATAATCAAAAACAGGAGACTTATCTCCAAACATGACGTGAAACAGAGCCTTTGCTGAAATGTCAAACTCGTGTTCAGCAGTCTTGTAGTCCATGGCTCGTGCAATGTCAGTGTAGAGCTCCTTGATCACAGCCTCCCTTGACACAGGCTCATTTCCTTTAGCGCGCTTGACGCCAAGGTATTTCTGGAGAACCTGACGATTAGTCGAGTCATCGTTTTCGTCCAAATCTTCAAAGTCAGACTCTTCTTCCTTCACTTTTTGTTGCAGCTGTTTCCTGACCTCAGTGCCAACTTGCTTAAGCTTCTCGATAATCTCTTCTAGTGTTGCATTTTCGCCGTTGCACCGTGCGTCGATAAGATACTGCATTCGCTTCTGGATAATCCTACCAGAGTCCAGGAAAACTCGGCACAAGGCACTTGAGCCATTCTCGTGAAGCATATACAGAGTGTCCCATGATGTGTTTGCATGCCCTTCTATACTGACAAGTTCAATCAGCGGTCGTTTAATCACCGCGGAGAAACCGTAAACATGCGAGAAGAAGTAAAAGTTTCGCGGCGTGACAAAGCATCGACCAGGTAATTCTTGCTTTGGGTTTGGCGAAATCAAAGACCGGAACACCATCACAACCCGATCCATCGGGTCATTGTCCACCAGAGACTGGAAAATAGCCCGCATTTGGGCGTCCTGAGACCGCAAATCAGCAGGGTAATTTTCTGGCATTTCATTATTCAGCGCGGGAAGAACGGCCGTCTCGGCCGGCTCTTCCTCAAGACCAATTTGAGCCATTGGAAACTTTCCATTCTTTTTGAGGTGAACAGCCCAGTTGATACTACCCCAGACGTTGGCGGTGATTGCCGTGGGGACATCAGTGCTAGTAACAAACGAACCCAGAACAACAGCCTCCTTAGTCATTGAAGAAACCATGGGCGGATTTATGATAGGGGACGGCGCAAGAGCATCGCTGAAAGGACCAATTGCACTGAAGCTGGACTCGCCAGATAGTCTCGGCTGGGGACCAGAGACTCGCGACTTACCAGAGGACATAATATTCTGAATGCTAGATGCCTCGCGCGAGCTGAGCAGCTTCCCCTCAGTCTTGTGAGAAAACTCCTGGTCCGTAGTGGTCTGCGCGGTTGATGCAAATTCTGGAATTAAAGTAGACACTCGCTGGAAGGCAAATGACATGTCTGCGTGCTGATCATTGAGAATAACCTGCTGCTTAGACACTTCAAAGGCTTGGAGCCACGATTTCATGTCCGCGAGAGTTTCAGCTTGAAGAACAAGGGTTGTATCCTTGGTTCTGACTTCAAAGCAGAATCGTCGGTCTTCGTTCGGCTCGGGAGAAACGTTACACAACAGAACACCGATTTTGTCGCTCTCCTGAACAAAAGTTCCGTTTGGTGACACCAATAGCCAGCCGAACATGCCGTTCTTGACAAAACCCCACCGTCTGACCCAGACCTGTCGAGCCGGCTTGACCCATGACTTGACAAACAGCCAGCCATGTTTCTCGTCGTTGCCTTTCTTGTGGTCGGGAACAAAATGTGTGACTGTAGACGTCTGCGGAGTATAGTCATTGAGTTCACGGGATGGAATTGCCTTAGATATGGCAGCGTCTTCCATTTCCTTGCGCGCCTGCAACATTTGTGACTCGATGGGTTTTAGTGAGGTGCTGACAGCCTTGGACCAAGACTTGATTCTGTGCATATCAATACCGATTCGGTGGAATACTGGGTCGTCAACGCCAATGCTCTTTGATCGCAGCAACCACGGGTGGGACAGGCCGTCAATCAAACTAGAGTCGAGGTTTCGCTGAACCGTGGAGAGGATGCAACAAAGGTCAAAACTGGCCCGCGTATAGGCCTTTTTGGCTTCAGAAACCTGAAACGCGTCTTCTCGTAAAGCACTGGGCTCCTTAGTCTTTGACATGCCAATGTACTTGACCAGAGTGTTGTCGTACTTTTGCTGGGTGGCCTCAAAGTTCTTTCGCGCTTCTTTATAGCTTCTCAGGTCGCTCTTCTGAAAATCGCTGAGGACCTGGAGGGTTTTGGAAGACTGAGATTTGACACGAGATATGATGGACGTCCAAAAGTACTTGTGAGCTTCGGCGTACCTGCGCATGACCAGCATGGTGTAGTCGTGGTCGATAATGCCTTGGGTCACGAAATCGGGGACGAACTTTGCTATGATTTGGTTGGCGAGGTCTTGGAGGACTAATTAGCATGGGAAACACACAAACGGGCAAACCAAGTGCGCAGAATAGAATAGAGCAAGTGAGTGAGAGCATTCTCATAACCACCAGGTCCGCCGATATTAAGCTCCGGCAAGCAGTCTCAACCCAATTGACAGCGGATGGACTCTCATAATAGCCATTTAATACAGCCAACAGACCGCAGATCTCATTATTGGTCTTATAACTGTCCCGGTATTCTGTCCCCCTTTTCTCTGAATGCCCTTCACTACCCTGGTCGCTGTCCTATTGCTATCTTGCTGCTTCACGATCAGGCTCCACATGGCCTCAGCCTACTCACCATCCATTTCCTGGACTACTTTCGTCACCGCCCTAATAAACCCCTCCAGCCACTGATCCACTTGATCAAACTGTTCCGCCAAGTGGTTCATATTAGCTCGGAAACTCGGACTGTCCAGGGCGGCTTCCTTGAACGCCACCGCCAGCAGCGTTAGAGGTCCTCGCATTGGATTTTCCTTTTCCTTCTCCTCCTTCACGGTTTCCGTGCTCGGTTTCGCCTCCGGCGCCGGCCCCTCCTCCAGCAGCGTCGCCTCCTTGGCCATTTCTTGACTTTAGTAGTATGAAATGTACTGAGGGTCCGAAAATTACGCAATCACCACTTCTCAACCGTCAGCCAAGGTTACCGTGGCGTGTGTATAGAGGAGGTTGAAGACCAGCAACAGTAGAGGTTTCAGTTTCGGTGGGGTGACAGTGCGGCGGTCCCAATAGAGGTGATAGGTAGGTGACCTCCCGTGGTGGGAATTAAAGCGTGAGTGGCTTGGGAGGCTGAGTTTGCAGGAGGAAGGAATTGTGTCGTGACTTGTTGTGTGAGTAGGGCTAGCGACCTGCAACGTTAGGCTTGTAGTGGGTGATATATAGTCTTAGCTCATAAGCCTTCAACTAGTATACAGGCCCACAATGCTTAGCGTACGTAGAGAACTAGATCTGTTGCAACGGTTTAATTCTCCTCAATTTACTGTACGGTACGGTGGGCTAGCCATTACATTCCAAGAACATGATCCACGCCAATCAAGGACTGCACGCAAAGTGTGCGCCGAATGAAAGCAGCTTTGAACAAATTAAGGCTGTGGTTATAAGGGTTCATTATTTTGTATTAACTGCGAAGGAATTTGTTGCGAGAGGCTCTCGTATCCGTAATGCAGGAGATGGGTATGAAGCTTGAGATATTGGTGCGAAGTGCCTCGATGACGTGAGATACAGTAACATTGTTACTCGTTTCCAAGCGAGTGCAGCTAATATTCAAGAGATCTCATCTTATGTATCAAAGTTTCGGGCACGCGATACTTAAGGTAATGTTTAGCGGCCAGAGCGATATTTTGCTCCACGCGACAGCGAGACATACTATGTACCTTAAAGCTTCACTGTTGTGGAGGCCAGAAGGAAGCTTGAGCGTACCATAACACGAGCTTCTTCGAGCAACTCTCCGTAATTCCGACTTTAGCGCGCGCAGCTAGTGTCCTGCATAGTAGACGGCGGGGATTGATCTGGGCAAGTCGCAACTCCAAATGAGTATACAATTGTGATGTCAAATGAGCTACAATGCTTGTCTGATATATACATGTGCGCTTCGCCGTACCGCGGTAGGACCTCTTATCTGGCTAATCAACGTCGCCGCACGGTACCTGCATGCGGCTCCTTTGGGTTAGGGCAACGATGTTTGTGCGGTAACTGCGGCTTTGATACCCGAAAATCTAAATGAAGCCCGAAATCTCTATCTCTGGGTCTCCTCTGCGTTGTTCTCTTCGTCGCTTAAGAAGATGGCGTGTTTTTCTTCAGCATACTCAAGGAAACAAGCGAAAAGACAATCAGGCCCGGTCTGTCGGCTAGGCCTTTTTTGTGACAGTGGACCCTAAAAACTTGGAAGCTTGGACCCATGTGAGGTTAACAACCAATGAAATTTGGAAGGAATTTGACTGGATGATGCTCAGAAACAACGCAAACAAGTTACTTCCTCGTCAACCCAGCGGAGGTCACCAACGCCATCAAGTTCTACGACGGCTTTTGTGTTAGTACTTTGACCGGGCCATCGACCTCATTCAGGGATGGTGACAGGTCAGAGAGATCCTGACAGCTACATTTTCACGGACGAGCTGACCAAGGTGACTCAGGATTGAGACGTTCTGCGATACCAGGCCATGAACATTCTCATTACCGCCAGAGACACCACTGCTGATCTCATTGTGTTCACTATTGTTCTTGCTCAGCATAAGGATCTGGCACAAGCTTAGAGAGGCTGTTCTTCACAGATTTGCACAGACACAATCACGTTTGCGCGTCTCAAGCAGTGCAACTTCCTGCAATACGTTATCAACGAGTCATTAAGATTGTGGCCCCTAGTCCCAAACCAGGCTCGTGATGCCGTCAAAGACATACAACAATTATCGCGAAAACTGCAATTTTATAAGAAGAAGTCACGTGATCTAAAGATGGGCTGCAAATTGAAAAAAATGTTACAACTTTCGGTTACGGCCATATCTTCAAGAAAATACGATTCCCCGTCCGATCAATCACAGTCAACCTTGAGAGAGCCTTACCCAGTACTAAAGTGGGAGACCATGTGGGAACAGGAGGTGCTGTAATCTTTTGCCTTTTTGAAATTGAATCGACCCGTCCCCGGTGGACACCACACGGCACAGCCTGCCCCGTAGCTTCGAAGGACTCTTCAGTTTTACTTCACCGTCATTCTATAGAGATATTGCGTGAAATCTATGGTCCGCAAAGTTTGATTAACACATCAGAAAGTCAAGAGGAAGAGCGTTTTGCGGTGGAAATGCAGTACACGTACTGGCGCGTAACTTCCCAGTACTCTTGAACCGCCATGCGACCGAGAGTATTCCTCCAGATAGACTCGCGGGTATCGAGCGGGGTCATTATCATTGAACTGTTTAATGACGAAGTGCCCAAGGCTAGTGAAAAGTAGGTTATGCGTTGCGAAGCCACTAATGAGCTTCCTACGATTATGCACTGGAGTAAAATCGTATAAAGGAACATCTCTCCATCGGATAGTGGCGCCAGAGTTTATTGTGCAAGGTGGAGAAGTTGGCGACTCAGCTTTCGGGGGCCATTTTGATGATGAGAATCTTGGCTGGAATGATATGAACGAGATTGGTTTGGTCTGCATGGCCAACAGAGGACCAAATACCAATTTGAGTCAGTTTTTCATTACACTGTGCCCTACTCCATGGCTCGCAAAGGAGACGACTGTAGTGGGGAAAGTTGTCAAGGGATTCGATTTGGTTAGGAAGTTGGAGGAGGTTGTTGTGGACGAAAACGACAGTCCTCTGCCTGGCGAGGAGGTAATTGTCACACGGTGTGGGCAGTTGGAGTTTAAGAAAAAAGCACAGAAGCCTAGTGCTGAACCAACAAGCGAGAAAATGCCCAATGAACGAGGAACGTCGAGATCAAGATCAAGAAGTCCCGTCAAGGAACGTGATAGCCGTGTGCGAGACTATCGAGGTGACGAGAGGCGCAGAGATCGCAGTATGGAACGACATCATGAACGGGGCGGCAGGCGGGACTACGGGAGAAGCGACAGATTCGACAGAAACGATCGCGATTTAAGAGTACGAGACGATGCAAGTTATCGGGCTCGAGAACGCGGTAGGAACTCCGATAGAAGAACAGAACAAAGTAAGGGTGTTGTGCTCAAGGGGAGAGGCAACATGAAGTACAGGGAAAAGGATTTTGGGAGGTTGTAAGGTGAAAATGGCCCACATCATCGCAAGCCTGTCAATTCTACTTCTCTGTTCTATCCAGTTGAGCAGGTGATGAACAAGCAAGCTTCATTACATAGTGATGTGCTTTGTCCACCAGCATTGACCTAAGAGCCGTCGATCCCAAAATTCGAGGTGTGAGCTTCACTTGATACCTTGTTAACGGGAATGTGCTGTTGTTGCGGCCAGACGTGACTTCTCCGGCCGACGCGCGACCTATGCGTGCATAGAATAGACCCGGTCACGGCCAGTCGAGATTGTACACAGGAACACTCCCTCTGGATCAGCGACAAGTTATCCTGCAGTCATTACAGTGCGACCCGCACTGTTAACCCCGGTCTGTTCGCGCTGGATGCAGCCGTTCCCCCTGGCATCGCACTCAGCCAGGTGCAGTGGTTACCAAAGCCAGTTACACTTCAAATATCTTATTGAGTAGATAAATGACTGCCAAACATGCTGGAGTACAAGCTATAGCCATTTCTAGCGCCTTTATAGATGCAATATAATAACATACGCACGGTGAACGTTTGATCGCCGGGGTGCATATACGACAAATCACCCTTGTCCGCGAATATCCACGAGTGAAAAGGCTTTTCTGTGTGTGATTAGGCCAAACAGCTTAAATCCAATAAGCACAAAACTATATGAAGCAAATACATCCCTCCAATAAATAAGACGACTGGTGAGACTTGTTGCGCCGCACCAAGGGCGGCTCGAAATTACGTGGGACGCGACGCGATTCACCATGGAAACGGTTCTCAGACATCATTCCACTTTCGACCAGACTTCCCTCCTCACCCTCACACTACACGCTACACGCTCCAACTGCGAGAAACAAAAAAAGTCAAAGACACGAAACCCAAACGCGAGACACGAGCTTGATAAAAGACGCGAAGAATACACTGCTGCCTTGCACGTTAGTCTCACACTCTCGCTAGTCTAGTCTCGGCCAACTCGCGAACCGTGAACTCGAACCTACGCGACTTCACCAGCACTAACCTTCCACTCACAGGCAACTATACACGTCCACACACACGCAAACGCATTAAAGATGAACTCACCACCGGCAAAGAGAGCAGCGCTTGGAGAGCTTAGCCCGTCCAAGCTCAACTGCACCCCGTCGCCCAAAAAGCCCAAGGACGTGTACAAGAAGTTTTCTCTGCCACGAAAGAATGTATTTGCCGCGCCGGCCACGCCTCTTAAAACGCCGCTCAAGGCATCCAGCTCGTTGCTCAAGACGCCAGGCAGTCGCGTGCTGTCCACGCCGACCAGAATACATCTCCCCTCCCCAGTCACGGTACGAAAGCCCAAGAGCGAGACGCGTGAGATCCACGAACGCGACACACTCATCCGGCCAGACGTGCACCGCGTCTCCAAAGAGACGAAAGAAACATACAAAAAGCACGCGACACGTCTGAAAACCTATCTCGAACTCGCATACTACAAGGTCATCACCAACCAGACTACGTGCCCAAGCACTGAGTTGCCTGTGCCTTCTTCTTGCAGCATAAAGATTAAGGGAGGAAAGATTGAGCTGGTGCAGTCCAATTCGCGGGCCACCATCAAGAGGGTCGAGGAGATTACCACGCCAAAGGCGAGACGTATCGTTCAGGACATCTCGACTCCTTCCTCCATGGGTGCAGCTAAGAGCTTGTTGTCCCTGGGGGTACTCTGAGTTCGCCAAAGATGAAACTCATAAATTAAGGCTGCGCGTCTGACCAATCACCAGGCCAGCTTTCATATTCTACTCTATATATTAGGACAGCATAATGACTCACAGTTTTAGACAGGTTTGCCATAGCACTTGCCTATGATCGAACCACCCTCTCACTGCATCAGCCCACCGTCATCAGATTCATCTCCGAAGACCGAGGCAGGATTCACGTGTGACTGCATAACGGTGGGTGACAAGGAATGAGTGTCTATTAAAATGGCTTGGAATCGATTTGATTTGAAGTTTACAGTATTTAGTAGCCTCGCTTCGCTCGGCTACGTCCTGTTATCCTTCCGAATGTCTTCTATGGCACGGCGTCTGTGAGCAGACATTGAAAACAAAGCCTCAATCAGACGAACAAGTTCTTCTGTCTTGAAATCCATCAGTGAGCCTTCTTTGAACATGAAGACAATATCCGACAGGTTGCTTTGCAACACATCACCAAGATACTGGAACTTGATCCACGAGGGGACGTACATTGCCGTGAGGTTGCTTGCAGGATCATCAGGCGACATGAGTGGGTCCACAAACAGCATACCAAGTTTGGTGACGCGTTCTATAAGTTTGGACAGTTCCGTCGATTCTTCCTCGGAAATATCGCTCTGCTCCAAGATTCCATCGGTAATTGTTTTCACCAGTGTTTCCAGCAAAGAGCCAACCATGACTGTGACTTTGGCAAAGGAGACAGATAAAGACCACTCGGCCTGGACCTGTTGAATAAGGCCCATTGAGTTGGTGACTGCATTTTGGCAGTTTTTCAGATTGTTTTGGGCGTTGCAGTTGATGAAGCGGTTGGCCGTAGACAGAATGGAAAACAATTCCTCGTGTGCCTCCGACACGACGTTAGCCATGCAGTTCTGTGAATATTGAATGAGCATTTTCTTATCTTTGTCCTGAAGATGCGGGCCTTCGGTATCTATTCGGTGAAGGAACAGGGCAATATCGTTGCACAAGACGAGTGGCTCGTCCTTGTAGAGGCTAAAAGAGATTGCCCGGAAAAGCGTAAAAAGGTCGCTTAACTCGGCACCAACTTCCTCTGAGAATTCACTCACCACGTTCAGCAGTTTGTCGACGTTAGTGGTGTATGTTCTCTGCAAAGCGGGTATGCTGTGAAGATCCACGCTTGGCCGTTCTACTCTGGTCACGGGAACTGGAGCCGGAGTTTTCTTTGCCTTCTTGGGGCTCTTTCTGGGACTTGTGTGCGTGGACTTGGGGTCGTCATCGCCCCATCCCCATTCGTCAAAGTTTTCAGATTCGGCGGCCGCTTCTGGTTCTTGCTCAAGAACCTGCGCGTCTTCACCCCACGCACCCCATTCGTCTTCCGCTTGTTCAGCTTCAGCCTGTTTAGGTTCAGGGTCCAGTCGCTCATGGCTATTCTGAAACTCAAAATCAAGCCCTCGCTTCATCTGCAAGCCAGTCAGCTCCACGCGCAGCTTATCCAGGTAGCACGCGCGTTTGTGAATCACCCATTCGTGGCTGAAGTTCTTGACCCAGTGCTCGAGCTCGTTCGACTTGGTCCATCTCAAGTCGCGCAGAAAGGCTTCAAAGGCCACCACGACCCCCAGTTTCTGTTCAAACTCATGCGGATTCTGAGCCGGAAAGAGTTTGGGTAGAGCCTTGCTCATCAGCTGGCTTTCGACCCAGCTGGAGAATCGCTTCGAGATGGGTACGAAAATAAGACTGGGGCTGAAAACCTCAAACAGAAATGTAATTGTAGTCTTCAATTCTTTAATCAGACCTTCCAGAGTCTCAGAGCCTGAACTGACACTCAGAGTATCGTCGTTTCTCTGGACTTTGGAAAAGTTCAGTACTGGCTCAAGTACTTGCCCTTCAAGTTTGTTTAAGAGAATCTCCATTCTGGAGTTTCTCTTGCCCTTGTCCAACTCCTGGACAACCTTGAAAACATTCTCCAGCCAGACGTTATCCACTTCTTGCTTTACAGTCAATCCTTGGTTCCACTGGATCATTTCGTTCCATAGCGTGTCGACTCGACGTATAATGTTCTCCCTGAGCGTATCAACCTTCTTGGTCAGACTCTGAACAATCCTCAACCCGAGATCATAACCCTGACTGCTGGTTCGAGACACATCTTCAAAGGTGTCAACCTTTACCCTCATCTTGTCCACACATTGTAGAGCCTGTGAAAACTCCCCCAGATCGGTCAAGGCCTCTGCCTCTTGGATTCCCCCACGAACCACCCAAAGGTCGTCCAATTTCTTTGCATGGGCTGCGTTTTCTTCCAGCAGCTCAACGAACTCTCTTCCCGTCTCTGAGACCTCGCAGTCGCAGCTCTGACAAACCTCATCAAGAGACTGGGAAACTCGCTCCATGGCTTCCTCCAACTTCAGAATGGCGCTCTGGACCTCATTTTCGCTGAAAACTCGATCAGGCCTGTCGAAGAATAGGTCACCGTCAGAGCCGTTCTCAATGAGGCTGACTAGTGCATCGATTTCCATGTTAGCGGCGGCCGTGAACCACTCTGAGGTGAACGTTGCATCGTTGGACCATAACGTGGGTAAGGGTCACACGTGAACTGTCACGTGACTGGAAATGACTACTTTTGAGAAATCTTTGATGCAAAAACTGGGACGGGTTGGTGTGGGAGGCGCGTTACAGGTCGCGGCGGACTGGGATCATATTTGGACACAATTTGCGGTGATTTCTTTTGTGCCAATCGCTGTTAGACTTGGATAAAGTCTAACTGAGAGGAATACGAGAGCAATGGAACATTCTGCAGAGTCGGCAATCTCCCAAACTTGGCCTATTAAGATAAAAGACTGGACTACTCATCAACCAAAACATGTCACTTGTAAACATATTCTGTTATAACGTTGGACTCAGTATACGATGCAAAGTTCTGCTCTTTCGGGGAATGTCGACCCACTGACGACCCAGAAAGCATTTTCCGCCGGACCCGACCCATCCTATGCTCTCCACGACACGCATTCACCACACCTCAGGGCGATGCCGCGGAATCCGACGTGAATTGTCTTCATACAAAACGATTCTGCACGTCGGAATTCCATAGTCCTGTAGGTAATCGGGTCCCTTGCCTTACCTCAATACGTGGTACATGAGCACGTGTTTTACCGAGCCTAATCCGAGGACTCCCGTAAGTAGTTCGTCTCAATTACAGTGGCTTATCTCAAACATGTAACTGACCGTTCTAGCAAATACCTTATCTACTCATCCTATCTGAACCCTAACCCCTTGCCCCGTCCCTAATTGTACCTGCCCGCATGTATTCATCAGCCGCCCTACCGAAGTGTCGGCAAGACAGCGAAAATATTTCGGAACCAAAAATGGAAGCTTTGTACGCCTTTGGAAACCCACAAAGCCAATAGTGGACGCCTTGGAACCACGTTGAGGTACGGCGTCGGCACGGCCCATGAAGGTCCACGTGGTGGGCCAATCACTGTGAAGGTATTTCGATGGTGCACAAAGATTTAAATGGGGTTTGATCTGGTGGTATTCGGTACCGTTCACAATGATTCCACTAATAGTTCTAGCGCTAAGCGCCGGGGCTGCCAGTGCCGACTCTCTGGCGTCTATCGACCATGTTGTCCTGTTTATGCAAGAAAACAGAGCATTTGACCACTACTATGGAACAATGTACGGAGTTCGAGGGTTCCAGGACCCAATCGCCTTGGGCCAGGGCAACAAGTCTACACTCTTCCAAGCCACCAAACAGGGTACGCTGCTTCCGCCTTACCATCTAGCGGGCTCCACATATAAAAATTCGTCACAATGCTCTGTCGGAGGAGCAAACACCTGGACCCCAAACCACCAGGTCTGGAACGATGGACAGTGGAACAGATGGGTGCTGGACAACACGCCGTACTCCTGGGGATACTTTGCGCGAGACGATATCCCGGCTCTCTACGACATCCAGGATAGTTTCACTATCGCCGATATGTACATGCAGTCCGTCATTGGTTCCACCACGCCTAACCGAGTCACCTGGGCGTCCGGTACTATCAATGTCCCTGGCGGTAATGTCGATCAGTCCGAGGGCGGTGTCTACATCGACAACTGGCCCTCTCCCGGCTGTCAGTACCCAGGAGTCAACTGCTTCCCTTTGAAGTGGAAGACCTTGCCTGAGTACCTTGAGGATCTGGGCATCTCGTGGTATGTGTACCAGAGCGTGGACAATTTCGGCGACAACCCATTTTTGGTCTTTGACCAATACCAGCAGGCCGAAGAGGAGGACCCACTCAGTGAGAAAGCCCTGTCATTCGAGGGAACGCAGAAGTTTTTTGACGACGCTGCATCTGGAAATCTGCCTGCTGTCTCTTACATTATCGGTCCAATGGAGGTCTCTGAGCACGCTCCATATATGCCAAAGGACGGCGCCTGGTTCCAGCAGCAGATTGTCAACGCCGTCGTCAACTCACCAAAGTATGCCAATACGGCTCTCTTCATTTCCTACGATGAGTCCGGCGGATGGGGTGATCACGTCATTCCATACCTGTCGCCCAACGGTACCCAGGGCGAATGGCTCCAGGACCCGGATAACATTACTCACATTGTTCCATCTGGCCCTGGTGCGCGAGTGCCATTCACTATCGTATCCCCGTGGACCACGGGTGGCAACGTCTTTACTGAACCCAGTGATCACAACTCTCAGCTGCTGTTTCTCGAACAGTGGCAGAAGGCCAAGGGAAACAACCTGTGTATCGACAACATTCCTGACTGGCGACGACAGTACATGTCCAACTTGGTGAATGCTTTCGACTTCTCCACGGCTAACACCACTGCATTCAACATCACCAGCGCTGAGGACCCCATCCTTAACTTTGCCGGAAACTATATGGGAACAATCGACTGCCTCGACAAGACCTACGGAAAAAGCGCCCCAGTTCCATACAACGCTACTTCTCTGCCTAAGGTCGAGTCCGGTTTCCGAGAGATGCGTGGCCAGGCAACGGAAGGACGATCTTCAGTCTTTGTCGACATCAACACCGGCTTGGCTCTTGCACTCAATGCTAATAATCTTACCGTTCGAGCCGATCCGCCAACTCCAGGCTTCCTCAACAAGACTCAGGGCTTCTTCCTCGCAGAAGAACAGGCCAACTTTGTGAACGAGTTCACTATCCAGTCTTCTCTCAATAACAACCTCTACATCTCCAACCCCACTCAGCCAAAACTTGCTTCGCAGCAGCAGCTAACTTCTGGCGACAACACTCTTTTCGAGGGTGCATACACTGCTCCACTGCTCAACTACAGACAATCAGGTTCGTTTGTGGTCAACTACAATTCTAGCGTCGGTGGCTACTCTATTCAGGCACAGAGTTATTACGCCCTGCCGAAGACTAAGCGATCGCCATACCTCGCCGTTGCGGCTAATGGTGCTGTCACTTGGTCCAAGGAACCAAACTACTTCAAAATCTACTCCGTCACTTACTAACCTTCATAACTGTGTCCAGTTAATAATAATGTTTATTGTTTTAGAAGTCGCACCCAACGCTGCATATACTCCCGTCATAAAGCCCACTAGATTAATAGGTGAAGCGAATGTCATGCATGTATTCAGTAACCTACCCATTACTTATTCATGTTTTCCTTCCT
This sequence comes from Blastobotrys robertii, assembly GCA_030564385.1. NCBI lineage: Eukaryota > Fungi > Ascomycota > Dipodascomycetes > Dipodascales > Trichomonascaceae > Blastobotrys > Blastobotrys robertii. Next base: position 335,876 of record JAJLUQ010000003.1, read on the forward strand.
GTTTGGAACGTATGCCGGTGCGTACTTCTTCTCTACCGAATTCGTTATTGACTTCAGCGCTGGTCCTTGAGGTGCCAGAGATGGCGCCTTTTTTGGCTTAGAAATCCTTGCCGTGTTTGCGGACTGCGAGCTTAACAGCGACTTGGCAGTGGTAAAGCTGCCGCCAAGCTTATTGACGCTGGTGAACCCACCAGTAACGGAAGGCCCAACCGTCTTGCCGGAGAACGGCCGTCCCAGAAACCTGTGCACAGCCTCAAACTCCTTTGGCTTCAGAACAGGAAACTTTGTCTTTTTCAGCGAACAATGCCTGAGGGAATTTTCGTTTAGCAAAATGCGATTGCCATCGACGCTCTCCTTCATGCCTCTTCTAACGGTTTGCTTTGGGAAACTGGTGAAGGAAAGCACCTTGGCCCGGGTGGCGGCGACAAAGAGACATCTGCACTCCTCGGCATCACCACCGAACCGGTTGTAGCAGTCTGTCGTGAACACGACGGGCCACTCCAGTCCCTTTGCCGAGTGAATAGTGGAGAGCGATACTCTGCCCCTGTCGTCTTGTTTGTCTTCCTTCTTGGAGGTGTCCAATGCCATGTTTGCTAGGAATTTTCCAAGTATGCTAAGTTCGGGCCGATCCTCGCCTATGAATATAGAGTCCTCCATAGATATGACAAGCGACTTGAGAGTCTCCACGTTCTCCTGCCGGCCGAGCTCACTTTCCGGTGACTGCTTGGAGAGAAATTCAAACAAGTTCGTTTCTTGCACTATATTGTCAATCACTCGCACGATACTCTCAGGAGTCTCGTCCAGCATGTTTCGGCACTGCTTGATGAACCCAATGTACGCCTTAATTTTGTTGAGGTGAGCTTTGGTAAGGCCACAGGATGAGGCAACAAGACCAGTCGGCTCTAGGACTGCCTCTGATAGCTGCTCAAACAATGTAATATCTGCTCGCTCAGGCAGCTTTGTGAGCATCTTGTCCAATGTTGCCTGGCCAATACCTCGTTTTGGAACGTTTATTGTCCTGGCAAGCGCAGTTCTGTCGGTGTTTGAACTCACCACACGCAGATAGTCCACAATGTGTCTGATTTCGAGACGGTCCCAGAACTTGAATCCCGCTAGTAGCTTGTATGGAATCTGCATTCTAGAGAGCGCTGCTTCCATTCCACTAAGCCAGTCGTTTGTTCGGCTGAGAACAGCAAAGTCATCGTATTTCAGGCCGTTGTTGACGAGATATTGAATGTGTGTAACAATCTGCTCAACTTCTCTTGTTGAGTTTGAGAATTCCATGAGAATCGGCTTGATGTTGCAGTCCTTCGAGAACGATAGCAACTTTCTGTCCTTGCCCACCCGCTGTTGGTCCATATTGATAAGGGCTGTGGCGTGGTCTAGTATCGACTGAGTAGACCGATAACTCTGCTCTAGATATATGACATGAGTGTTTGGCAACATCTTTACCATGTCTCGCATGTTCGTCGGAAGTGCATGTCGAAAGGCATAGATACTTTGATCTGGATCACCAACAACTGTAACATTCTTCTTTTTGGAGAACAGGTACATTAGTTGAAGCTGAATAGCGTTAGTGTCTTGAAACTCATCAATCAGCACAGCATCAATGTTATCCACAACCTCAGGGCATTGTTCGAGGAGTTCTTTCGCTTTCAATAGAATCTCATCAAAGTCTAGCTGATTCGACTCTCTCAGTTCATCTTGGTAATACCTGTACACAATGGCGAGCACGTTCTCCCTCACCGATTCTTGAAACTGATCAACGGTGATACCCCTGGCTTTCAAGCTGGAGATTGATTGTAGGAACCCTTTTGGTGCGATGCTGGGAGGCTTATACAATGACTGTTCAAACGAACACACTGAGCCGGATGGGCGAGTGTATGACTGTCCTCTCTTGCTGTATCCAAGCATACCAACGTCTGCCTCGAACTTTGGATTAGAAAATACGTGTTTGAGCAAATCCATTTTGTCGGTTTCGTCGGCGATTTTGATGTCCGAACTCAGGCCAATCTTCTTCCCGTGGATCAACAGGTAGCGATAGCAGATTGAGTGAAATGTACCAATCTTCAGTTTATAGACAATACCTTCATTTCCTGTGATGGCAGAGATTCGCGACTTCATTTCTTTCACCGCCTGGTTAGTAAATGTCATGACAACCATGTTCTCAGGTTTAACGCCGGAACTCAGCAGATAAGCGATCCGCGAGGTGAGGGTCTTGGTTTTGCCTGTGCCAGGACCGGCTAGGATTTGCAATTGGCTTTGGAGAGGATGTTCCACACTTCGTCGCTGGGCGTCATTCAGAGACGCCAGCATTTCTGGTATGCCCATGAGGAGGTCAATAGACGCGTCGAGTCGCGTCGCGTTTTTTTGTGATGACTTGGGGGTATCAGCCGCATGAGGCTGTAACTTTCAACAACCATATCAAGCGGCCGCCAATGGAATGCTTATGTCAAAGTTAGGCCAGTTGTTAAGAACAGTACGGAAGCAGTAGACATTGTCACAGCATTTACGTTATGAAAGTTCCTGTTAGTTACGTCAAGCTCTGATACAGCTGCATGCACACCTTGCAGGTCATGTCAAAACATAAAAATGTGACCTCTTGCGAGGCCTTTGCAAAGACTCCTGACATGGACAGGAATTGAACCTGCAACCCTTCGATAACTAGCTTGTGGTAAAACTGGAGTCGAAAGCTCTACCATTGAGCCACCACATCTTTGCGTGAATTCGGGAGGCCGATAGACGGCCTCGACGCAAATTTTCAATATTATCCAGCTCGAAACTGCTTGAAAATCGGTTTTTAAAACTTTTACGAGCTCTGCGTGTTCTAGAAATCACTTGGGCAAAAAAAATCAGAAGTTCCGACGGTAAATGGATGCACGCATGAGTTCTGCCCACGCGCGTATACACATATATACATATACAAGCGTGAGACTGTGTGACAATAAGGCGAGACGATAAGCTTTTGATATCGTTTGTGTTACGACCATGCAAGATTGGAATTTCATAGAAAGTGCGTTGTCAGTTCAGGGTCTTGATAATGCCACTACAATAATTAATATCCTATTGCTAGGCTAACAGCTAACCTGATCAGGCTACTCTGGCACGAGCTCCAATTAATTACGCCTCTGGCCCGCCAGCTTATGTCAATGCAGATGAGGCAAGCCTGTGGTCTGTTGCACGTTACCATATCGCGGGTACCGTTAAAGGCACTGCGCCCGTACTGCATTGTACTTGTGTAACAACTGTCGCCAATCTCTATTACGGTAGCTCTCGTGATTCTTCACCTGGGATCTGACGAGATTCACGTACGGTGATTTACGGAAAACGATCAGTGTTGGAAAAATGTATAAAGCTGTCTTTTACTTACTTATAGTCGGGCGCGCAGGCCCTAACGGAGAGGGCCAACTCATGCTCCAACACTTTCACCATGAGTGGCTGACTTCCAAGTCATAACCCTCATTTGATTTCTGCTGATAGCAAATTTGGTTGGTCCCAGCATTTGGTGAATCCATCGGCAGCTTGCGCGTCTGTGTCAACACGCCGCGGCTCATAAGTACCCTTCGGCAGTTCGTCTCTGCAGAGATGAAACTTTGGGTTGATGTGACGGTTCCTCAAGTTGGTGGACGGATTACTAGCGAGCTGGATGCAATCATTGTTATCCTAGTATATCTCAAACTTCTCCAGATCGTCCCTCATATCTGCCAGTAGTCTAGAGATCCACATTCCGTTTCTCACGGCAATGTGTAGCGCATAGTACTCGGCCTCCTGAGTGGAATTGGCAACCAAGCTCTGAAGTTTCGATTTCCACATGACTGGACATTTTCCGTAGAAGAAGATGCATCCAGTGGTAGACTTGCATCCCTTGGAGCTTGCAAAGTCGGCATCCACATCGCCCTCGAGTCTCGGCGACTCTGATTTCTCAAAGATCAGACAACGGCCCAGTGTGCCACGGATATACTTGATGAATCGCTTCAGTCTCATGGTATCTTCTTCCGACGGCGCATAGTCACAACTGTCTTTCTTTATGAATGTATTCCTTGCAGAACGGACAGACCTGAGGCTTGTCCCTCTTGACCTAAGCCACCATAGCTGACGCGTTGGGGTTGAATGGGAAAACATTGACTCCAGGTTCGGTGTACACAATGTCACGAATGGTATTGAAAGTAGTGCCATCCAAGAGACATGCTGAGTATAGCTTCGTACCAAGTGCTGGAACAATAGGATGAACTTTTGTGGCGACGAGATACGGCAAAACCTGATTCCGGAAGCGCTTGGTGTGATCTCCTAGATTGGCGGTCGCATCCTGCATGAACTGGACGTAGCTGAGAATCTCACCCTCCCGCTTGGGAGCGTATGTACTCAGCTTGTTCATCTCAGACAGTGAAGCTCTCTCAACTGCTTTGCTGGCTTCATCATGAATTGCCTGGAGTTTTTCACAGATTGCTCCACGTGTCCCCGCGTATTTCTCTTTCAGTTGACCACCCAGTGATGCAAAAATCCTGGCGTTAAACATAGTTGCACACAGATTGTAGGCAAAGAGCTTCTGACCGAATTCATCTTCAAGCTCGGGATAATTGTTGTTCGGATCTGTCGTCATCAACATTTGAAAGAAAAAATTTCCCATAAGCAGTTCCAGTGCCATTTTGAACGCTCCATAGTTCTCATAGGAGCGATACCCATTAAGCTTGACCTTAGGAATCTCCAGAGAATTCACCCACCTCTCACCGGTCCCTGCCATAAACATGGACAAATGAGTCCGTAATAGCTCGGGACCTGAATAGTAGTGAGTAGCAAATACTTTTGGACAGCCGAGCGCTCTAGGCGGCGCCCGTTCGTCGATTTCCACATCCGTATCATAGGATTTTGAGGCACTCTGGGAGTCCGTTCCCTGCAAAGAACCGGAGCCAGTCCTGTCGACCTTGTGCACGGGTGATTGGTTCATACCATGAGATGTCTTCCTAAACGACAGGGGAGAGTCGGGCGCGCAACGCATGTTTCTCGCTTACCGACTCATCGCAACAGGTGGCGTTGCGCGGGCGGGTGGCGGTGCCTCCTAACTAACCACTCTGCAGGTAGCCCAATATTATGTGGCTCTGACCGCATGGTGAAAAGACCACCTAAGCATTGCATCATAACAAACAAAGTTCAGTCCAACCTAAACCGAATAGCAGTGTTGACTGAGCTACTCGCGGAAAGATTTTCCCTGACTCGATCTGACTCAGATCTCACTCAGGGGATGAAATGGAAGCGCTAAGAAAACTGGGAAAACCGTTTCTTTCGACCAACCCAGAAGAATACTCATGGTTTGTGTGTCTCGTGGTCGTTCTAACCTCAATCCTCGTCCTAGAGCCCTTGACTGTCTACAAAAGGCTAACCGCCGAGGGCCCCGTGAGCGAGCTCGCGATCCTACAAGATGATCAGTACCACAACTGTTTATACCGGACGGCAAACATAGACCCAGTTAATGTCACAGAGGTCGCTAACCATAGATATGGTCTCTATGACAGCCTGATGGTGCAGAAGACCACAATCATTCGAAACGCCCTGATCCTCGACGGAGACGGCACCCTCACCCCCATGCTCATGGACATCTACATCAAGAACGGTATCATTGAGTCCGTGAACCAGTCCTCTGTTGCCTCCGACCAGGCGCTGACTAGCGAGTACGGTGCGTCGACAAACGTTATTAACGTCCACGGCCGGTACGTCACGCCCGGCCTCATTGACGTCTACTCGCATGTGCAAAAGTACTCAGCGGTTGCGGGTACCGAAGAACTCAAATTCTCCAACGCCTTGGCCACGTTTAAGCCGGATCCACAGCTAATTGCATCGACCGCTTACTCCGGGGTCACCACTGCAATGGTCTTTGGCCGTGGCGCGTCCGGCGAGGGTTATGCCGTCAAGATGGCACCGTCGCTCGCAGAGTCGGCGCAGGCTTTGCTTGTTCAAGCTTCGCAGCCGAGAAATTATTCGCGAACAGTTCGGTGGATAGAGCTGGGCTGTACAGACGATGAGTCTCTCAGGCATACCATCTCCCAGGCAAAGACTCTCAAAACCGAGCAAGATTTCTGGTGCCAGTCCAAGAAAGGCTCGACCCCGACTCCAATTTACCCCCACGACTCGCGACTGGAGCCATACATTGCCATTTTGAGACGACAGGCTGTGGTTCTCTCTCAGTGTCCATCGCTCACGCATGCGGAGGCTCTTCTCAGCCACGGTGTGGAGGCCAAGTTCAATGTCGACTCCCTGCTATCTGTGACAGACATGGAAAAGTTTGGGAAGCTCGTGCAGCGAGCAAACCAAAACACAACTCTAGGTACACCGTCTATGGGATGCGACGAGGCTGGCCAGGCGTGCACCGAGACACGGCTCAAGGGTTTCTTCGACAGAAAGGATTTGGTTCTAATGTCCGGGATGTACCCCCTCATACACGAAGCCCAGCTGGCAAAGGTCAACGGTCTTTCTGACGCCGAGGCCTTCTCCGCCGTGACGGGAAACGCTGCCAAGCTGCTCCACCTCGACCACCGCATCGGCTTCATTCAAGCCGGCTTTGACGCGGACATTGTTGTCTGGGACAGGAGCCCCGTCCAATTAGGGGCCCGACCTCAGCTAGTCATTGTCGACTCTGTTCCAGTTCAAGCTGAGTACACGCCGAACAACACTCCTAATGCTCCGACGCCAATGAACCCCAATCAGTTGAACCACAATCAGTTTCCAAATCAGATGCCACCAAATTATCCACCTCAAAATCAACTACCGATGAATCCCAATCCACCAAGTCAAAATTATCCTCCTCAAAATTATCCTCCTCAAAATTATCCTCCCCAGAACTATCAACCTCCCCCTCCTCCGCCTCCTCCTCAGAACCACCTACCGCCCCAGAACCAAGCCAACCTCTACTCTAACGGCGGACCACCCTACATCCCTAGCTACACTAATCCCAATCAGCAGTATTTGTCGACAAATAGGCGATTTGACGACTGCCTCGAAGGCGCCAATGACTATGTCCTGACTGGTATCACACAGTCCTACTCGTCGTACGCTCCGATGCATCGTCCGAACGAGAGAATGCAAATGGCTGTCGTCAACGGAAAGGTGGCGTGTTTCGACTTTGACTGTTCGCGATACATTCGAACTAGTCACTCGTGCTCGAACGTCGTTCACCTCAAAGAAGGATATCTGCTGCCTGGCCTTACTGTCGTATCACCATACCGTGAGAAGCGGAAGCGACCGGAAGCCTTCTACTGGATCAACTATCCACATAATGGTGGAATCAGCGTGGGCTACCCCCTAGTATACAACGGTCGCATTACGGAAGGCCCGCAGATTGAGATTGCCTTCCATGTTTGGCTGGACGATAATATTCCTGGCAAAATCACCTCCCTCATCAACCTCCTCACAGACTACAATGCCAACAGCTACCGACGAGTCATGGAGGGACTACCGCTAGCAGTCCACACCAACTCTCGTGATGCTATTGAACTTATTGTTGAACTGAAACGAGAGCTCAACATCAACGTGGTAATCATTGGTGGCGAACAAGCGGGTTCAGTTGGACCGCTACTGGCACTTTCTGATGTCCCAGTAATCTTGCATATGCCAGTCTGCAGCGACGCTTCCGAATGCTACGGTAGCATGGCTAACCTGAAAGCCCTACACCAGGCCGGAGTCACGCTGGGCTTGGCGGCTGACGAAACCGTATACAGAAACACCCGCTGGATTAGCCTCCATACAGGAATCACCCACCACGAGCTCCTCAAGATGGTCAGCACCAACATTTATAGCATATTTGGGCTGCCGGCACCAGGTCTCAACATGGTCATTTCTGAAGGACTGGACACTACAATGGGCACAATTCGAGATGGCGCTATTCACTTTTAGCGTTCAATGTTTTATGATAAAAGTTTTGCTTAGAGAAAATGACTTAACACGCAGTCCGATGAACCCGGTGAGCAATATACCCTAAAGTGCTCGTCACGTGATTTCACAACATCGTGATTACACACTATCTGTAATCTTAATAATACAATGCCACACCAATACGAATACAATGTTGCCATGTCCTGCTCCGGTGAGTACTATAGCGCCGAGATGAGATGTGTACTAACAAGGCTGCTCCGGTGCCGTTGAGCGGGCTCTGAAGCGAGTTGACGGAGTGAACAGTATCGACATTTCCTTGGAGAAGCAAACTGTGAATGTCCACACTGACCTGCCATATGAGAGTATCCTGGCCACCATTCAGAAGACTGGCAAGGCCGTCAACGGAGGAAAGGTAGTCGCTTAGAACCCAATAGTGAGTCTAATTAGTGTTAATAAATAGCTATTTCTACGTAGAGTTATCGGGTTACTCGCCCAAATCGATATTGTAAACCCATTCCTCTATGTCTGAGTGGACCTTGGACTCAATCGTAGTTCCGGCACCAGCAGCGACCCTGAGAATGAGTTCGTTCAGCTCAGTTCTTCCAAGAATATCCACGTGCTCCGCGGTTTTTGCGCCTCCTCGTATGTCTAGTCTATCAGGTTGGTGTTGCATTTCAACGACCGTTACAGGGATCTTGGCCGGGTTAAACTTGGAGTCCTTATCTTGCCATCTGTAGGACATTGAGTGTGTGACGAGTGAGATAGTACCGTCTCCCTCGCTAAGAACCACGGCGTTGGGCTCGTTTTTAGCAATCACAACGTTCAAATGTGTCTCGTTGTTGCTATCGGTAATGTCTTCGTAATAGTAAGATCGCTCAGTTGGCTTACCCACTCCATAGAACGAAAAGATCTTCATGTCCGGGGCATAGGGCAGAGCGACCTCTAGCGGGTTGATCCACTTGGAGGGGTTATTGTTATTTTCCTCAACCTCTTGACGAGTTTTGGCCATGCCGTGTGAGTACGAGCTTGTGACTCGGTGTCTGAACCAGTCTGGAGCCTGGTCAAAGATATAATGGATAGCCTCTGAGGCAGTGAGGTTCTTTTTGGAAAGGTGGCTGCTGACCGAGTTAAATCGAATGAAGTTTCCAAACGAAAGACCGTGCTGCTTGGAGTCCACAGTATCGTCTGGCGAATGGGTCAAGTTACCCCAGATGGCGTCACCGCCCTTGGGGAACATTGAAGCGACACCGCCAAATGTCCTCAGTAGCTCAGCCCGCTCCTTTCGCGAAAAGAACTTCTCCAGACCGTACACAGCCAGTGCATTCAGCTGAACAGTATCCTTCATTTCTCCAGAAAGCAGGGCAACAATGGCCTTTGGCGTGCCCAGCATGCATCCGGCGACGTCAACAAAAGCCTCAATGTGCTCGTTGACCCAGTCCGGGCCGCCGTTGCCGCCAAAACCGCCGACATTGCCCTCGACCCACTTCAGGAAATAGAAAGTGACCTGGGAGCCCATGGAGTGTGCCACAAGAACAGTCTTCTCGCCGGTTTTACGCTTGTTGTCTTCGATCTGGTGCTTAAGGCGCGAAAAATACTGATCTCGCTTCTCCATGTCAGGATAGCTCAAGCGCCAGTCGTAGGATGCCACGGTCATGGTGTTGACGTCATAACCAATCGCAGCCAGATTCTCAATGACCTTATTCCAGATCCAGTAGCCAGCCACAAAGAAGTCCGCTGCCTCCATACCCTGTGCAGCACGCAGTTTCACTCCAGGTGGATCCAGACCAGTCTCTGGATCCAGCATGATGAACTTGAGCCAGCAGTTTTTGTCCAGCAGCATTGTTCGCAGCATGTACCAGCTTCCCCAAAGTCGTTTTCTGAAAAAGTTCTTGGAGCTGCAGCCATCGACTTCCTGAACAGACCACGATTCGAGACCGGTGGAGATGACTCCGGGGATCATAACAACGGGGAACTTTGCCTGAAGATTTTCAGTGTTTCTGAGATGAAGACCAATCTCAAACGAGTCCGGCGAAACCGCGTGGCTCGCTTCAATGTCCTTGGCCTCCTTTAAGATCCCCAGAGGAAGGATCTCGCGGAAATCGAGTGATTCAAACATATCCAGATTCACCAGATCTTGTGATTGAGCCGTGTACCAGGCTCCACACAGGCCCATGAATGCACCAAGGATGAAAATGAATCGTTTACTGGTGAAGATGCTCCAATCGTCTTTCCCCTTCTTCGCACGATGAGATTTCTCGTGCTTTCTGTCGCCACTATCAAGGTCATCGCCATTGTTTCCGCTATTGGCCCCATCGCCCTCTTCAGGAACCCGGAGACGAACAGTCATGTTGTGTTGCTGCACAAGGGCAGCACGCAGAAAGGGATTTCCGGATGCAATGCAGCATCGCCACACGCCACCGATGAGCGCGGTGGCGCCGCGCTGTCACCATTACGCAGGGCCACCTGGAATGAAGCTTGAGCTCTACCAGCGGGACACGGTACGGGTGACACTGTTGCCGGGCACTGTAACCAGGAACTAATTGATGCGAGCGTACCACGTGTTCTGGTACTTTGCTTTATTCGCTTTTAAGCATGTACAATAATGTAACTCGCTGAATTAGGCTAAAGAGAAGCTGCATGTAGTTCGCTTGCATAATATTTCTAGTAGCATTTCTAGTAGCATGTAGGAAATGAGTGATGGAAAATCGTTTTGAGCTATGATAAGTACAATTATACGTCTTGATCGATGATCTTGCGAGGCCAGGTGACCCATGTGGAAGTGTCCCAGAAAGATCAAGCAGGAGCCAATAAGAGTTCCCAGTGTTTCTGGGTTTAGTAAGTACTAGCTTTCGCTACTGGAAGCACAGCAAAAATGAATGCCGTTACCAGGAATCGAACTTGGGTCTCTTCGGCCACAACGAAGTGTACTAACCACTATACTATAACGGCTTGATGATTCGCAGAGGTTATCATTATGAATTCACTCGATCAAATTTCGAGTTGTTTAAAGTCAATAAAATAAAAAAAAAAAATTAAAGTCCATGCCTGTTCGATCTGAAAAGCTTAACTTACCTAGCTGGTAGTAAGTGGTTACCCACCCTATACTTGGTTGGTAACGATAATAATTAATTAGTCTATGTTTATAGTCTAGGCTATGTAAAGAGCCACTGGTTCGTTGTCTCAGTGGCTACCGCCCCGGTCCAGGGTGGTTCCGGTTTCA